>JAHLJT010008446.1:164933513-165104694 GCA_031308135.1 Acheta domesticus | reverse complement strand
TGCTCCGTAGGAATAAATTCAGAAAGCAAATATCCGGCTTTAGCGCTCATAGCACGGCCGACCCGCGCCGGATATATCCGGCATTAGCGCTGAGGGCACGAAAGTCTTGCGCCGGATATATCCGGCATTAGCGCTTAATAGGTTAAAGCCGCCACACGCCACTTTACGCATATCAATGCACACCACGATAGCTCGGCTAATTGATTAGATCCCTCTGGATCTCTGCTGGTCCGCCGAATAGAATTCCCATGGATGATATTCGGACGGCCAGTACGGAGTTGGTCGACCAACATTGGCTGTCGTTGTCAACCACTCCTCGACGTGAATTGTACAAGTTAAATTTTACAACTGCTCTCCGAATATTTTCTCTGAAGATGATCTATGTTCTCCAAATGTTTCTGTTCTCTTAAAAGTTTCTGTCTGTCTGAAGATGTTCTCTGTTCTCCGAAAAATTCTATTCTGCCAAAATCCGCTTCTCTCGCCAGCCTCTCGTATTCCCACTCGTTTCCTACATGATTGCATGGCCCCATCACGTGATCGTAATTTCTAATGTGATTGGCCGAAAGTTTGAGTTCTAGAAGCTTCGACTCAAGTCGGAAGCTAATAGGGCACTTCTTAGGGTGATGGCATTTTCTGGGCACCTCATTGGCTCTTTGTTATGTGATATATTGCCCAGTGCCGCAGAGACGAACAAAGCAAGACCACCCAGCCGCCCTGGTGACGACTTATGATGTCTTTGGGAATTTCCTACGCGGACGCTGGGGCCTCTTAATTCAATAATTCCAATTTTGTTGCTAACAATATTGGACCGTCCGGCGGGGGCGGCTTGCCCGGGTAGATACCTGGAGGCAGTTCGTCACCGTCTGTATTTGTTATTTGAAGACGGGGGTGAAGGGGGGAGGCACGAGCTCTGGCGCGAATTAAGTTCTTAACATCAAAATTCCAGTTTTAAAAAGGAAAATTTATTCTTGAAGATAGTACACCAAATTTCTTAGAATAATGACGACGAACATGAACAGAGTCCCGAAGAACAATGCTGGAGAGAGCTCTTCGGTTTTAGTATATATAGTTTTGACCTGTTTACAAGTATTCGAAAGTATATGAAAGTAACCCAGATTTCTCTGGGAATCTATAAGTGCACACTTGTTTGTCGTGCATAGGAATGCCTTTAGGTCAGGGATGTAATTCCTCCTCCTTAAGATGGAGCTCTCCTGAGATCCATTACATGTGATGTCTTCATTACATTCATATTTTCCTTTCTACATTTTTTGTACAGGTAATACAGTATAATACATATAAATGCACAAAGCATAATAATGCTTAAAATAATCGTGAGAGTTACATGTGTTGTTGCATGGATGAGCAACGTTTCGTCCTTAATTTCAAGTAATTTTTGTTGTATATTATTTACATTGGTTTGATTAAATTCTAATAGATACAATTTTTGTTTTGTTTTTACATGTAGTTGAACCACTTCTGGTAACTTAATTCTAAATGTATCATTTCTATTTATATAATATTCATTATTGATATACAGGTTACAATAATTTCTTATAATACTAGTTTTTTTTAATTGAGAATTCTTCTGACTTAGGTTTACATTGGTTTATACCATGTATTACATTATGTGAAATAACAATTACCTCGTCATAAAGTTGTAAAGTATTAGTTCTAGTCAATTTTACATTTATTGTTTCGCAAGTTGATAAATCTCTTAAGTTACATTGAAAATTCTGGTAACCAGTTGGTTGATAACATATATCTTTACAGTTTTCATTAGTCCATAACCTATCTCCATACTCATTTTCCAGTAAGTAATTTGCAGGTAACTTCAAGGTCATATTATGCATGTTTGGTATCGGTACAATACGTTTGGTTTGATATACAGTTGGTCTTAAAATTGGAACATTCAAAATAAAAGTTACAGTGTCTGACGTTCCTACTCCATTCATTTTACATTTTTGTAAGAATTCATAGATATGGTTATATTTGTTGAATAACAATTGTGATGAGTACAAATCTTGTAATTGATTTAATAAAGTGTTAATCTCATCATACTGAAACAATTCAAGATTTATATTTTGAGTCTGTATAGCATTAATTGTTCTCTCTATTATGAGTACATGATCTTTTAATAAAGATATTTGACTCTGAAATTGGAATTCAAGGTACAAATGGTCAATTCTTGATTGAACCCGTTCTAAGTACAAACGTGTTTCATTTTCATTCTGTTTAATAATGTTAAGCTCTTTTTCATATCTATCTATAGTTTGCTTGGCAATAGTAGTGACTGAGTTAATTTCCTTTTGAGTATGTTTTGATTTTCTTTACGGATTTCTAATTCTTTTTGAAGATTTTCTAGGTCGTTGTTGTCAGGATTGCCAGTAACCCATTTGATAATGGTTCCAACACCATTTATTATTCCTCGTTTTTGACGAGTTTGTGTTATTTTAAATATTTGATTTTCTAAGGCTAGCATTTCTCTATGTAACTGAACACTGAGGGTCGTATTTCCCATTTGATTGTTAATAATTATATAATTTGATAGAGACTATAATATGCTTGCTTAATAAAGTAGTATTATATATATAATATATTTTATGATAATGAGAGAGTAGCTGACAGGTTTTAATTCTAGTTCAATGTACGATGTTTCTGGTGGTATCTCTTGAATGTCCAGGCCTTGGACTCTCGGTAACAACAGGGTTGTCAGGAATATTATTACTATCCGGATCATTTTCCTGAAAAATATTATCTCTTTTAATTCTATTGATTGCAATATTTTTAATTTGCTTAGTTCTTGCTACAAGTACTTGGACTACTTTGTCATTTAATTGATCTATTATGATTGCCTTTTCGTACCGGGGGGGATGTTTTGCTTCTTTCATTTTGTAATCTTTTATGAAGACCACCTGATCTTTTCTGAAAATTATAATTTTGTCTGTCTACGTTTTCTACGATCTAAATTGCTCGCCTCCTTTTGACTTTGCCTCTGGGTAATTTCTTGGTAAAATGGGAGTAAATGGGTTTTGTACAGGTTTATGAATTCATTTCTGTAATGTTGCTCTAAATCTGGGATTAGGGAATCATTGTCATCACGAGGTCCATATAGAAGAGTGAAGGGTGTATAGTTTGTCAAAGAGTGTACAGATGGTTATAGATAAGTGTAGCTGTTACAACTAGTTCTTCAATTGGAGTTGTTTTATCTTGTATTCTTAGAACGCGTAGTTTCTCGATGATTGTGCTATGCAACCTCTCTATTGGTGAGTTGGATGAGGGTTCTTTGGGGTGGTAAAATGAATTTCTACTTTATGAAGTTTGACAAATTCTTTAATTAAATCCCTATTAAATTCATTATCAGCCGTTATTTCTTAGGTATATTATGATGTGAAAGATAATGTTTCAGTTTCTTAGTTAGGGTTGTGGAATTACTATCGGTGATATAATACACTGAGCGTATTTGAGAAAAGGTCGATTAATGTCAGAAACTTTCTTCCTTCTAAAGTAAGAATGTCAATGAAAACATGTTCCATGGGTCGTGTTGCTATTAGAGGTCCTTGAATTTTGGGTTTGTATGGATGCCTATCATACTTAGCCTGTTTGCATATTTCACATTTATTGATATAGTTGATTATTAATTGTTTCATTTTAGGAGTATATATCCTTTGATTGAAGTGTGCTATTGTTTCAATTATTCCGTTGTGATTCTGAGAATGGTAGTGTATTAATTTTTCCAAGAAATTTTCTTTTGCTAAGAACGCAGTTACTTTGTTACATTTGGTAAATTTTGTTTCACTATTGAAAAGTTTTTGGGTTAAGTTTATAAAAATCTTTTCGATTTCTGGTCGTGAAAATAGACCGCATAGGTTATTTTTGGTCTGGTGTTCTGAAGGAGAAAGTCTTTCAGATCATTTTCGATGTTTCCTCTGTTCAATATGACATTGATACAGTTACTTTCCTCATTTCTTTTAAACGTATGCTTTTCTCCGATTTTAAAAGTGAATTTGTTCTGATAGGAATGAAAATTTCTTTCCGAATATGTCATCTCACAGATTGGATTTTCATTTGAAGTGTGTTGTGTTTGAATTGTTTCGTTATTGTCTATGTCTGTTAAATCGTTTTCACTATTTGGGTCTTCTAATGGTCTTAAGAGGTCATCCAGGTCATTTATGTCCATTACAGACGGTTCTGCTATCATCGACGGTTCGTCTATTATACTTTCAGCAGTAGGGTTTTCCATTGATTCTAGTATGTCCGCAAGTTCATCAATTATAGCCGTTTCTCTTTCGTCCGTGTTATTCAGCTCATGTATTTCTGATTCCTTGATTGTAATTCTTGATAACGCGTCAGCAACTAAATTCTCTTTCCCTTTTTGTATTTAATTTCGTAATCATATTCCTCGAGTTTTAATCTCCATTTGGTTAGTCTAGAATTGGGATCTTTTATCGAAAACAGCCATACAAGTGGTTTATGGTCGGTTTCAATAATGAATTTTCTCCCGTAAATATATGGTCTAAAATGTTTGCAAGCTTCTAATATTGATAAAAGTTCCTTTTCAATTGTTGAATAATTCCTCTCAGCTGTATTTAACGATCTTGAATAGAAGGCAATTGGGTGGTTTCTTTGTGACAGAACGGAACCTATAGCCGTGTTACTTGCGTCCGTTGTTAACTGAAATGTCATTTCAAAATCTGGGTACGCTAATACAGGTGAGTTTTGAATTAGCTCTTTACACTTAAGAAATGCTTCTACGTATGTGGAATCATTTAAATTTATTACTTTACCTTTCTTTAAGTATTTGGTCATTGGGGAAGTGATTTTTGCAAAGTCCTTTATAAATTTGCGATAGAATCCTACTAGCCCTAAGAATTGTTTGATTTCTTTGTGGGTTTTTGGTATAGGATAATTCGCTATACATTTTAATTTATCTGGATTAGGTTTTATGCCGTCATTTGTAATTATATGGCCTAAAAAGGGTACGTCTGTTCTGATGAATTCGCTTTGTCTAATTGTACTTTTAGGTTGTACTTCCTAAATTCATCAAAAATTGTTTTGATATGGCTGATGTGTTCTTGTAATGATTTTGAAAAAATGACTACATCGTCCATATACACAAAACAGAATTGTTTATATATTTCAACAAAACTTGATCCATCATGCGTTGGAATGTGGCAGGGGCATTTTTTAAGCCGAACGGCATTCTAGTATATTCATAATGTCCGTTTTCAACTGTAAAGGCCGTTTTTTCAATACTGTCTTCATGAATCTGAATTTGGTGAAACCCTTGCGCTAAATCTAAGGTGGAAAAGTACCGACATTTCCCGAGATTATCAAGGATGTCATCTATCCTTGGTAAAGGATATTTATCCTCAATGGTTGCCTGGTTTAATTTTCTGTAATCTATTACCATCCGCCATTTCTTTTGTCCACTCGCATCTGACTTTTTTGGTACTATCCATACCGGGCTAGAGTACGGGGATGTTGAGGGGCGTATTATCTCGTCTTTCAATAGTTTCTCGACCTGTTTTTGAATTTCACCTTTCATGTGGTGGGGATGTCTAAAATTCCTAGTAAATACTGGATCATTATTAGTAGTTCGTATATGATGTTTCACTAAGCATGCCGAACTGAGCTTTACATTAGTTTGATAGAAAATATCTGTGTATTGTCTGCATAGATTGATTATCATATTTCTTTCCTCATTATTCATATGTTCTGTTCTTACATTATTGATTATCTCTTTATTGAGTTCGCTATGTATGTTGAATGGGTTCCTATCACTTATTATAAATTCGCTTAACGGTTCTGCTTCAATTGGTGTTAAATTGTTAATTTCTACTTCCGACTCATGGGGTATTTCTATGTAGTTGTTTCTACTAACATATATTCCTTCAGGAATTATTAAGTTTTTGATTTTAGTTTCTGGAATGTATATGTTTCCACTAACTTTTACAGGTACAAAGAGAGTCTTAGAGATTCTTTTTAGAGGCATGGGATTAACATTATTCAGTTCCTCATAAAAAGGAATCGGCTTTCCTTGGATAGTTAGCGTGTTGGTTTGGTAATTTAAAATAGCTCCAAGCTGTTTTAGATCGTTAGTAGATATAAGTGCATCATAATGATTATTCCAATCTAACACTAAAAACTTGATTGGTTTGTTAATGTTATAATTCGTAAACAAGGGATATTTAAATGCAATATTTCCATAATGGTTTTGTTTCACCGTCGTCAGTTTAAAATTATATGGATAGAAATAGTTCTTAAACCTTTCGTTTGCTACACTTGAATTCATGATAGATGATGATGCTCCTGAGTCTATTAAAATTTTAAGTCCTTCAATTATAATGAAAGGAAGTTTGGGGCCTGCATAATTATTCAAGTGTTCAGTGTGTCTGAGGCTGGTATGTGAAATTTACCGCTTGGTCGCTTTTCCTGCTTTCTACTTCCTGGGGGTCTTCCGCGTTACTGATTTCCCTTTCATTTTCCTGTTCCTCAGATTGCTGACCGATATACTGAAATAAACGTCCTTCGTCGTCTTGAAAGATGTCAGATGTCTCATTTTGGTTAAATAATTCCTCTACTATTATGTTGGAGGGTCTTGTGACGTTTTGTGGTCGGTTTCGATTACTGTTTGCTGTCGAGATAGACATTGGTGTCGGTCTGTCAAGTCGCGGTTTGTTGAAGTGAGTATTAAATGCCTGAGTTCTCTGGAGTTGGTTTGGATTGAATTGGTTGAAGGGTTGATTTGGACGAATTGGATTATTAAAGGGTTGATTCCTAAAGGGTTGATTTACGAAGGGCGGGTTCTGATAGTAGGGCATCTGCGGTCTCCAAGGTGTGAATAGTGGAGTATTGGGTGGTTTGGGGTGTTTATTCTGATTAACTGTGGTCTTTTGATTGTTTCGGTCGTTTGGTTTAAAATTTGTTCTCATGAAATTTACATATCGATCGTGAGTTTTTTCGTCATCGAGTTCTATACACTTTTGCAATGCATCTTCAATATTATTAATTAAGCTATGTTCTATTTTGGTTTTATAAGGTTCTACGAGTCCTCTTTTGAAAGCTTTCATTGCGGTAGATGTATAAAGCTGCTTCTTAAGCGTGAGTAAGGGCTCTTCAGATGTTAAGGATACCGTGTCATTTAACTGCTGTGATAGTTCTTTTATTCTATGATAATAATCTAGGTAACTTTCATTTAGTTGTTGGTAAGAGGAGGCTAATTTAAACTGCAGGTGTTCTTCCGAACGAACTTTACCAAAACAAAGGATCAGTTTATGTTTGAGATCTGTCCAGTTGATCATAGTGTTATTTTTTATAACGGATTCGGCTTCGCCTATTATTTTAGATTGGATGAAGCTAAAAATGAAAAGGGTATGGTCTCTTTGCTCTGGGGCTAGTGATAATCTAGACAACATTACTTCTGAAATCAATATTTGATGTAGGCTCCTCATCGTAATGGACTACTAACATTACTTCTACTTGTTTGATGAACTTGGTAAGATCATCATTAGGTCCGGAATAAGTCGGAATCAATTTTGAATATAAATCGAATTTTTCCTTAAATTCCATTTCTATAAATCCTGAATCGTTATACACTTTAAGAATGAATGGAACAGAAAACTTACAGATTTGAAAGTACCACAGGGAAGAAGCTGTAATGGGCTGCGGAGAAACTGCGGAGTAGCTGCGAAGACGCTGCGAAGAAGCTGCGAAGAACTGCGACGAGCTGCGAAGAACTGCGACGAGTTGCGAAGAACTGCGACGAGCTGCGAAGAACTGCGACGAGCTGCGAAGAACTGCGACGAGCTGCGAAGAACTGCGACGAGCTGCGAAGAACTGCGACGAGCTGCGAAGAACTGCGACGAGCTCCGATGGGATGCGAAGAAACTGCGGTGTATCTTCTTAATTATTCTTATATATTCTTTCTAATTATTCTTATATACTCTTTTAATTCTTCTTATAAATTATTGTAATTCTTCTTATAAATTATTTTAATTCTTCTTATAAAGTATTTTAATTCTTCTTGTAAATTCTTTTAATTCTTTGTAATAATTCTTTTAATTCTTCTTATAAATTCTTTTTAATTCTTTGTAATAATTCTTGTAATTCTTCTTATATATTCTATTAATTTTATTAACTTACGTTAGGTTGGTGGATGTTAGCTTGGCTGTCGACGATCGTAAGTTGATGTCTCTGGCTTTGCTGAACCTTACCAGTGGCAATGGTTTGTTAAACCGTTGATGATCTTCAGTAGATTTCGCTGGCTTTCCAGAACTTTTGCCGTTGAATTTTGATGATGGACAGTGCAGCTCCGACTGGATTAAAATCCACCTGTGTTGTCTTGATTCTCGATGAATTTTCTAACACAGTGAGCTGCGTCCTACCGACTGCGCCAATTAAGTTCTTAACATCAAAATTCCAGTTTTTAAAAAGGAAAATTTATTCTTGAAGAATAGTACACCAAATTTCTTAGAATAATGACGACGAACATGAACAGAGTCCCGAAGAACAATGCTGGAGAGAGCTCTTCGGTTTTAGTATATATAGTTTTGACCTGTTTACAAGTATTCGAAAGTATATGAAAGTAACCCAGATTTCTCTGGGAATCTATAAGTGCACACTTGTTTGTCGTGCATAGGAATGCCTTTAGGTCAGGGGATGTAATTCGCGCGCGCCTTTCGCCGGAGCTGTGACGAATTGGAAGGGTTCATAATTTGGCGTGACAGGAGGCAACCCAGATTTGGGTCCGCGCGAGCTGTGCAGCTCATCGCAATATGCTATTAATACATTTTGTCTTGTTTATGTGAATACTTATTGTTACAACATAGCGTGCCTCGGACCTGATATATTTACTTATTTATGTCGTTTATTTCAACTCAATTAATCCAAAATTAACGAAGTTTCGATTACGAGATTTGACTGCAACAGAATACACCATACATTTTACGGACATTTTAGTAACTGTAACCCAATGCAACAAACGATTGTATACAATGTTTTTAAGAGAGGTAGCTAACTATGGGAACTCAGGCAGCAAATACATCTACGATACAGACTGTGCTACTTAAATTTTTTGAAGTTGTGGCAATGTTTTACCCATGGTAATGTTACCCGTCGTTATTTTATTCTGGTAGCACGAAACATATGAAGCACAACCCTTGAATGCGCATGAATGACAGGACTTGTATTAATTGGAAAACACATGAACATAACCTTTAAATTCGCTTGTATGATAAACTTACATTAACTTAATATTAATGGGAATGAAATGATTCTAAGAACTAATTTTTAGTTTTACATGAGTAGTTTGATACTGAATGATTGACATAGTTTGCATTGAAGCATGCCACTTTGAACGGGATTTATTAGTTTGAGTCCCATGTATTTCGCTTAGTTTTATATTGTTGACATTAAAATTGTTCATTAGATTGATGTTTTAAAATTCATTTAGCACTATTTGATTGTTAATATGGATAAACTTTAGATTTAACTTTAGATTATCAAATGTTGCTGTGAAGTGGCTAGACATATTTCACATTAGTTGAATCAGTTGCTCGGATGGATTTGATGTGGCGATCGTGTACTTCGCTCTGGAAGCGAGCGGTGAGGGCCGGTCCGCAGCTGCATGAAGAAGGGCGATGTGACGTAACAGTGAGAAGCGAGGGAAGCCCGTCTGCTAGCGGCAGGGTCGGAGCGAGGAGGCAGGATGGCAACACCTCGGAAGAGGACACAACAAGATTCCAGTAGCAGTTTCTTGATTAATAGTTCATCTTGTTCATATTGATATAGTTCCAGCTGGCTGTGAGTTCCGTGAATGCTACCGTTCATTCGCGAATGCACTGCACTGATTGGCAATGATTTGAGCTGCTGCATGTTGCAAGCAATATAACGTTCACTCATAAGTGCACAAATTAGCGGTAGTTTTGAACTGCCGCGTGTTGCTTTGAACGTGATAACTGAAGACCGGATTTTTAGGTGATGCACCTGTAGACAAAGCGCATTGGGGGCTTTCATTTTTATTTCTAACATGTTCTCTAACCCAATTCAAAGCATTTCACAAACTTGCCACGCATCTAATGTGCATCTAAATCATCCCACTGCAGCTAAATAGACACTTTGCCGCTATTTCTCTCCTTTTCCCCAACCTTTGCGCGCGCGTGCACACACACACACGCAAACACTTATTTTGAATGTGCACATTTCATGAACATACAGTTTAAAATTAAATCAACGTTTGCGCAAGTCATGCATTTTGCTTTGCTACACTTTGCTCCAAATAAATTTGCCTCGATTTTTAACCTCAGAAGAACAAAAGCAAAGGAGACCCATTGTTGTTCATTACCATTTATCGCAACAAAGCTGTTTTTTTACCGGATATTTTGCCGATGCCAAAAATGCTTAGAAACAAATATTGGATTCTGGTATTGTTAGTTTTTGTTATTTTACATCTAACATTTACGGCCTTTTCATGTCAAATCTGATGTTCTTTCAACCGATGCGGCAACTGAGAGCTCGATATTCTATAACCTATCGATAAGAACATCATTCAAACAAATCCTATAGTCTACCGCCCTCTCGTGCTCCCCCTCCCTTCAACCCGGACCCAAACTCAGGAAATCTGGCCCTTCGCAAAGGGCCGCAAAACTCACGTCATAACCGGGCAGACTGCACTGTTGGCAGTGTTCATTGCTTTTGTTAAGTTTACGGAAAGATATCTCGAAAAACATTTAGTCCAGTCAAATGGTATCCAACCCAGAAAAAAATTCTGGAAGTTTTTTTCTCATCGTTTCTATATGTTTTTGAGAGTGATGAATTCGAATTGGATGTTTTCCACCTCAAAAAAGGCTGGGTTCACAGAGAAAGTTGCAAAAATACTAAACATTTCGTCCTTTTTTAGTTCTTCACTTATATCTTCAAATCTGTGCGTTCTATCGATACAATTGTTGTTTACAAAATTAAAGTAGATAACATGTCCTACAAAATGCATATATGAACTTTAAATTTGTGAAAAATGGTTTAGGCGCTAGAGCGCGCTGAATAATGGTTACTTTCCGAGCCTCTGGCCAAAGCGGGAGAATAGCCCTTTCCTGCCATTCTATCTCGCGGCGGCGCTCTAGTTTCACTTTATCATGCTTGAAAATGCTATTGTGAGAAAATGATTGGCATTGTGAATGATTACACTCGCTCGCGCGGAGGATCTTTAAACCGAAGCCTTAATAAGAGGGATATAAGAGCCAAAATAAGAAGGATATAAGAAAATTATTTCGACAATACGTTCCGAAGAATACTCATAAAAAAATTGTACCAACAATATGTTTTGTCAATATGCGCCAAATTATGAGTAAAAGGAAAAGTAACCATAATGAGGATTGCAGTGAGTCGGGTAACCATAATTAGGTATTGCAGTGAGTGGGGTCGACACCCTGCATGATTCGACAGACCCTCCTGTCACGGCACATTATACCCGCAGCGAGCAGCCGCGCCTTCACCGGAGCCCTGCGATGAGCAATGCCTGATGGTCGCACCGGGTCACCCCGCGTCTTTAGTTAACAAAGACAACCTCCACAGAATGCCCTCCTTGAGGCGTTTCCCTCCCCCCAAACGAGAACGGGTAGCTTCCTGCAGCCGTGGCTAATCTATTGTCGCGGCAATAGCCAGATTTATTACCAGAACAACCATGTTAGCAAAATTCAGTAGCGACCGGCTGGCGCATCTCAGGAGTATCGTAAACACTTCATCAACGTTCACAATAGCCCGCAGAAGCACTCACGCTGTAACTACAAAGACAACCAATTAGAACCACAGTTAAGAAGGTCACAAAGGGAAGGGGTAGGCTCCGACCAATTGTCAACAAACGTTCATGGAAAATTCTAGAAAACGTTCACTTGAGCCAATCAAACGCCAAAAACTGATCACGTGACAACTCTGAATCTTCCAAATAGAGGGGATAAGGAGTCGAGCCACGAGCGAGCAGAGGAAAGAAAAAACACTAACATTTTCGACAGACGTAAAGACGTAAACATGTATTTTCTTGAGAAGCAGGGAATTATTTCCTTGAGGCCAGCAATCATTAGAGAGAAACTTCTACTTGGTGTTCGAGAGTAAGATAAGCACGCGTTTAATAAGTCAGACGAGAGATAGACATTTTATTGGAGAAAATTATCGCGTGATATGGCCAATACCTGCAGGCCTCACTGATCCAAATTTCCGTTATTTATGTCACCGGAATTTATTCCAAGTGACGGATCAACCGAACTAGCGCCTACATCGCAATTCAAGGGATGCGCAGTTCGCGTAACAGGTGGAAAAACGCAAGGAGTGTGACGGCCTCACCTCGCACATCGACGTCGCAACTCACCACCGCGGAGGCCGCGCCCAGCAGCTGTTTGACGCCCACGCCATCTCCACCAGAGGTGCGTCAAGCAGGAACAGCCATGTCAGCTCACCGGAATGAAACATGTCTAATGATTTATTGCTAATTAATTGCCAAGTAATTGCCACAATTTCGAATTAATTGCCTCGTATCTTCAGGGCGAAAACGGGTGTGAGCTGGCTTGACGCGACGCCATCACACACATCAGTGAAATTCGGGTCGCAGGTCCACGAAAACACTCAGACAATTTATTGCTAATTAATTGGCAATTAATTGCCACAATTTCGAATTAATTGCCACGTATCTTCAGGGTGAAAACGGGTGTGAGCTGGCTTGACGCGAATGTTTCAGTATTTAACAATTTTTTTCTCATAAACAGCAACGGCAATTAATTTGTGTTTATTATAAAACGTTAGTACATAATGTGTGTATAATGTTTGTAATATATGTAGTACATATTGTGCATTTTAAATAAGATTACCATATGAACCCATTGCAGTCCCATTTTTAAACTTGCACCATCTGTTTGGAAATATACAAGGATTATTTTAGAATTTTTTCAATTTTTTTGAAGATGAGCATTTTGAAGAAACTCAAAATCAAAATTTTAAATTCAAATTTGAAAAACTTTTTGAACGCAACCCCTATTGAGTTGTATATCATATAAAAGGCCATAAAGAAAGCTGCAAAATGACACCTGTTCCAGCTCTCTATCTTAATTTGGTGAGGTTCTACATCAATTTAAAAGTTTTGGGAACCCAATTTTACAAAATTTTACATGGCTGTATTTCAGAAACGGGTGGAAATATTTTACTCAAAATATGTAGTTTTCTTATTCTTCATTCATACTACCTATGTGTCGAATTTCATCTGAATCTAAATGGTGAGGTAAAATTTTAATTAAAACTGTGTTGATTTAATATGGAATGACCCACATACTTACGTTGTTTTGCATTAAAAGAGGGGATGATATTACTAAATTGAATCTTCGCAAGTAAATTTGGATAATGAGGAAAATGCAATTAAACTTTTTTAAATCCACAAATTCTATTCCAAGTGCTAAATATTTTATGCTGTCTTCTTCTTCCTCTTCTTCACTTCCAGGATTAGGCGTCTGCCTGTTGCGACCTCACAGAACTTCTCTCCATCTCTTTTTCGGCCTCCCTATATCTCTTCTTCCTCTTGGTTTATATTGGAAGGCCAACTTCGGTAAACGCGAGTTATCCATCCTTTGCACATGTTGTAGCCACTTGTTCCTGTACTTCATCATTCTTTCATTGAGGCTCTTCACATTCAGTTCTTCTCTTATTTCATCATTCTTAAATCTATCTTCTCTTGTGCAACCTTTTGTTCTTCTAAGAAATTTCATTTCTGCACTTTGTAATTGTGTGTAAGTGCTCTTTTTAGGGACCCAACTCTCACTTCCATAGAGGAGGACAGCATATTTAGAGGAGGATTACATATTTTATGTTGTAATGTGTGATATTAACTTTATTGATATATTTCTTGTAGGCGATCCAATGGCTTGCACTAGGACGCAACGTGACTACCCCACCCCCTGTGCCTTCTGCGCCAATACTCTCAACCCTTAGGATGAACACACCTATCATAGGGAACGTTCATACTAGAGATGATGATTGGGTGAAATCTGGTAGAAATCTGCCCTATCAGCTTCTCAGGCGATGGCAGTTGGTAGAGAATGTTATTTTGTAATGGTTAATTATTGAAGAACCAAAAAAATGTTATCCTCCGTACAGTGCTGCTAGAATGTGCAGAAGGATAGGGACTTCAGAATTGGGCCGTTACTCATTTTTTGTGTCTACGAGGGTACCATGTTTTGTATGATCCTGGAATACCAGCTAAACAGGTTAGAATTATTTAAGCTACAATGGATGATAGTGAAGCGGGGGTGAAAATACAAGGACAAATTAGTGACACCTTCAAAATTATACAGGGACTCAAGCAAGGTGACGGGCTGACACCGACACTTTTAAATTTGACTCTGAAATGTGTAATAAGATAGATGGAAATTGGGAGGTTGAATACCCTGATAAACAAAACCATACAACCAACAGCATACGAAGATGATATAAATATCATGATTTGTACATTAAAAGGTGCACAGAAAACGTATTCACAACTAAAAGACAAGGCCAGCTGGATGGGACTACAGTACGCAGTAACCACTGAAGATGTCTACCGCAGTTGTAGATGAAACGTTTGGACCAGAAATGTCCGATCGACCACGGCTATATAGCCTGGAAGGTATTTTAATAGTAATAATCCAGCCGTGAAAGCCTACATTGCTTTGATCTGTTTCTTCGCGAAGTCTCGTGGTTCCTCCTCTTCACAAATAAAACAATGAGTTTTGAAGACTAAGTGAGGTATAGATGAAAGTAGTTGAAGTGATTCACACTCTTTTTGGGCTCTCTTCACGTAAGCAGAAAACAATTTTTCGTTTCCGTGTTGCCCTCTTAAACTTACTGTAGACTTCAGTTTGTGAGTTACATTTAAATGAAAAAACTTGCCGCTTCTCTTTGGCTTCAATGAAATATTCTCAACCCCTTACTTTCACATAAGATGTCTGCGTTCCATCATCCAACGTTTTATCACAAATAGACCACTCCCTGCAAAGCATTATGCACACGTCATAAAATTGCAAATATTACAGGTTCATATTATTTTACAATGAGTTCGTAATGTGGCAAACTATGAGTATCTTGACTATTGACTGCCGATCTCGCGAAAGCGCATAAGGTTGAGTTATCGCTGAAGAGTCAGTCACACGCTGGTGTATGGTGTAGAATGATACTTCAAATACAGTCACGAGCCAGCGCATGAAATACTTCGTGGAATAATACGCAAGTTATAGATTTCCAAAATTTGCTGCGAGGATCTGCGTATCACGCGCGAGAATCTGAGTTATCTCTATCACTGTCGTTTTCTTGGGAATTGTACAGTATATCGATATCCGATATTTGCAGAAGTAGTCTAAGTTTGCATGGACCGCATAATGTCAGGGTAACAAAACTATCTTTAGAATTACAGCTGGAAGAGAGGAGATAGCAGGAAAAGAGAGATCATGAGATATTTTGTGTACGAAACGGAGGTATCGCTTCTCAGAAAATACCATTCTCGCTCGAATCAGGTGTCTTTCTCCATTGCGGTATTACATCTGCTAGAGACAGACACTAAGCATATCTGTCAATGTAGCCCATCTCTACACTAAAAATTTTAAAACAATACGATTTATAATTGTTTCTCCTTAGACAATTACATAATTATTGAATAATCACTCACATAGAAATCTGATTTACATTTACGTCAGTAATTGTCTAGAATGAGATAATTATTATTCGTAATTGAGAAAACAATAATCACATTATTTTACTTTCTCGCCTTACGAATACTTCGTAAGAAGAGAAAGTTGTGTAATCGTGCGCCGGAAAACGGGGAATTTTCGCCAGAAAACTCTTATAGCAGGGGTCTGGTAACGAAAAAGTGGGTAAAACCTGTTGCTAAATTTAGAAAAAAATCCTCTATCTCGTGGTGTAGTCAAAATTCATGTTTTGTTGCTTCTTGATTCTGCAAAATCGATTGACGCCAAAACGTCCGTCTATCCGTCTGTGGTCAACGCTAGCGCCTAAACCATTCAGCCGATTTTCTTCAAAATTGATATTCCCCGATCGTTTTTACTCGTCTCAAGGCCTCTGGAATTTGAAACCGATATTTTAGTATTAGAGGGTACTTTACACGAAGCCCATTTTGAGATTTTCTAAGTTAAAAGAAAATGGCTCCACATTTTTTGATTATATTTTGTTGTGGAATAGTGCGAAGAACGTTTAAGGGATTGATATAGGTATCATTTTCGTTGATAGGTCCAATTTTTCGAAAATTTCAAAAAACTATTTAAAAAACTGCAAAATTGAAGAGAGAAATTTTTCCTCAGACAAAGTCGGTTGTACAAAATTAGCACTTTAAATAAGGTCGTGTATCATTTTTTTGAAAAACGCGTGGTTTTTGCGTAAATTGCGATTCAAATTTACAAAAAAACTTTTTCTCAAAAACCGTTCCAAATTTTTTCTGTAAATTTTCTTCATTCATGTAATGAGCTACGATAAAAAATATGGTCTTATTCCAACCTCTAGGAAAAACTTGTTTTTTTGAAAATTGCAAAAAATTATTTATAAACTACAAAATTGTAGATATCGATTTTTACCTCAGACAAAGTCTCTTGTACATAACTAGCTCTTTAAAAAAGGTTATGTAAAACTTTCTGAAAAAACCAGTCTTTTTGCGTAATCTTCGCTTCAAATTTACAACTAAAAAATTCTCAAAAACCACAAAAGGTTACTACGTAGTACAGAATGTAAGGGAGTAGAAACAGTTCACTACTACACTACTTCAGTGTTGTAATTTTCAATATTTTTCTTTGATATTTTCATAATGTACAACAAAAATCGACAGAGGAAAAAATTATGCAGTATAACCAATTTTTAACACCAAACCTTATTTAATTTTGGATTACTTAATTTTTTAATTTATTTTAATGCAGAATCATTATCCTTACTACTTAAATATTTTAGAACATGCATATTTTGCTACTTTAAATTAGTTAGAAATACTTTATATGCCAGTCCTAAATCTTTCAGTCATATCCCCACATGTTCAATATTTTCATTTGTTTAAAAAAATAATCAATTTATAACTTTTCCATAATTGCATACTTTTTTGAACTGAAAAATATTAATTGGATAATTTTTGTAGATTTTACATAAAAACACCCTAATAATTACATAGTTTTATGTTGGTTATTTTTTTACTTATGAGGGATTTATATCTCAAAATAATATTTTATGGAAAACAGGAATAAACATAAACAATATGCAAATTAAATCATAACTGCAACAATATTGCTCTGTATATTTTTTTCTCCAAACCATATCTGATAATACATAAAATTAGTTTCACATTGAAAATTGAATTCTTTTAGTTATAAGGAAAAAAATTAATATAAATAAGCCATTCGCGCGAAATCTCGCACACTGCTCGAAGGCTCCTGTTCGAAATGTTCCAATACTGCTTCCTCTGTAGCGACAGATGAGCAAGACACACCTGCAGCGACACTTCCGTCCGGTAAAACTGACCCCGACGCACGTATTCTTGCGTCGAGGCGCAGAAAAACGCAGTGGGAAGGGTGTCTTCTGCTCGGGTATCTCTCGGCGTACACTCGAGCTGCTGCACGAGCGTTGCTCCGGCACTCGCCGAAGACTAAGTACACGTCGCAGTACTCATTAATTGAAAACAGGCTTATTCTGGCCTCTCGCACTCAAAATCGATATTTCTACTAATTTGCCTTGGCAACGCTTAGCTTTTAGTATACGCTGCTGTCTGTGGGACGCTGGGGGTGGTGCGGAGGGGAGGGTAGAGGAAAGATGACCCCGTACAGGTGCTTTTTCAGCGATGACCACTGTGCTGGGGTTTCGACTTGCGCAATCTGTTGTTTTGAGGCAAAACTGACATGCGTCTGATGGGCGAATCACGAGGCGGCGTTGGGAGGTTCGCCATATAAATATATAAACCACGATGTGACGCGGCCTAGCAAGTGACAAATGCAAGGACACCGACCATAATACGAGCTGCGAATGGCAGCGGTCCGGTAACCTCAGTGAACCACGGTCGATCTTTTTCGTCCTAGAATGTTTGAGTTCTTTTGAAGTATTTGTGCATCACGCAATGCAACATCAGTTTTTCTCAGTCTTTTACCCTTTCACACTAGTAATATACTAGTTTTGTATTTTTTATTCATTGTTGCATGGCACATACGGCGACGCTATTTTATCTCTGTTGATATTGACCTGGGTTAGGTTAATGGCCTACGAGGCCCTACAAAGATTTTTCAATGCACTGTTCGGTCTGCATCACCACAAAATGTAAAAAGCACCAATTCAAATTCCGCGCCCAGAGATTAACTCAGTATTTTCATGGAACGGGAATTCAGAAAACGAATATTTCATTTCCAAAACGCTTTTAGTATATCACGATATTTAAAATAATCTTCGGGAGACTATCATTTACGTGGCAATCTTAAGCCCAAAGCACTAGTTCATATTAATATGTGCTAAAAATAACAATTCGGGCATTCCAGGAGATTCAATCTTTTTCATAAATGTTGGATCGTGTTCTTCATTTATGTTTACGCCGCCGTGTACCGTGGCTATTATTTTGAACAAAACTCGATATGCTGTACTCTAACCTTTACCCCCCTTCTAAATCCTAACTGGACCAGAGGATGCAAGCAGATTTATTGCTCTTGCGAGCTTTAGATTTACTCCCAGGGCAGAGAATTCTTGCGGCAGATAGTAGGGAATTCAAGGAAAATGGGCACACACACATACACAAATTCAGTAACAAATTCAGATATATTCTTAAATTATTCAATTTTCAGAGAAAAAATACAATTTCTTTGCTTGCTCTGAAAGAAAAACAAACAAACAATGCAACAAACAAAAAAAAATGGCAAGAATATTTTTCTAATGATCGAAACATACGCTTGAAACACTTAAATCTTCCAACCTCTTTGAACAAATCAACTGACTAAGATAATTGTACAACAATTTAAATCAATGACTCAGTCGACTGTTACTCTTTCAATCTCTGCCTTTCGTGCACGTTTTTGCTTGAAATTAAATACTTAATTAATCTAACTCACAATTCACACAAAAAAAGAAAAGTTAACATTTACAATGACCAATTGAATTCACATTCAATTACTCTGATTCTCTCACAAGTTTTACACATTGTTCAAAGTTTTTCTTAGCTAAGCAATGACTTTCTTTACAATTAACTTCAAAATTGCAATGTTCTTTTCATTCATAACGCATTCCAGACAATGATATGAAAATTCTAGGTGCAACAAATTACGGGAGTTATTCACGAATTCTATAAAGTGTAATAATCGCCCTACTTTACTACGAAACCGTGTTTCCAGCTGCTCGCGCGTTCGTGGCCTCGCTAACACGTCCCCTTCTCCCTTACCGTTACCTTGGCGCTCGCGGCTCGGCGTTCGACCTTGGCTCCACACTTCGCCGACACCAGAGACTGCGTTGTTGGAATTCGCTGCTCTAGCAGCAATGCAGGGTCTCGCCTGCTTCTCTATTCTTATTTTCCTAGTACTCTTCTTTCTTCCTCGCCTCTTCTTCTTCTCCTACGGTCCTTCTTCTTCCCGTTTGGTGGCCCTCTTCTTTGTCTCCTTCCGGAATTGTTCTTCAGCGCGATTGTTAAGTTTTCGCCCGCGTGCTTATTGTCCTCGCACGATCACAGTCGGGTGGCCGCTTTAGCTCTGTCCAGGGCGTCGCGCACTTTGATATTTGAATAGCTGATTCTGCACAGCGTAATTGTTCCTGACTGATTCCACGTACTCAATCAGCGTGTAAATCACTTAAATTCTGGCTACTCGATCCACCAGAACAAAGTGAATAACGCCGTTCTAGTCTTTTGCCCTGAATTCTAATGCGTCGTCTTTTACTGCACCCTCCACCAACACAACTTCAAAAAAACTGCTCACAATATTACTATTCCAAATCTAATTCGTCGCCTATTTCAATTAAACTCTCTACTAGAATTACCAGCAAACTAGACACTGACTACTGTACGGAATTCTCACGTCTTCGTTTCATCAAAAGAACAATACTCGGCGACAGCTGAAGCAAATAAGTGGCTTCTGATCTGGCGATCAGTGTATTTATGAGGAAGTTCGTAGGGGTGAGTTGTCCTCGCCTCCCTTCCGCCGCTAACCACTCCTCCTCCCTACACCGCTCTGAACTACTCTGTGCGCCGCGCTATCTCGCCGACATCCATTACATTACTGCGCGCCGCTGACTTCCGCGCGTCTTTCAAAACATTTGGCCATGCTCAACAATATCTTCATTGTTGTAACAAAGCAATCGTTACAGTACGTACATTTAAAATATTATTGAATAGAACCTGCAAATACTTGATACTATTAAGTATTCTAGTGTAAGCAACGCGATGCTTTCCAGAATATTACACGACTGTTTCACTGTTTACGCGGAGAAACGAGGAAATGCTCCACGCAGAAGGTGACGCCGCTGTCTGCAGTGTCGTTGCGGCCGGTTTGAATTTCGCGCCCCAGAAGTGACTTTTAAACTGAATTTTCTCAAAGACAATTTTTTTTTCGGAAAAACTGAACCTGCCATTTTTCATGTCTGGCAACACAGAATTTGTGGTATTTTTTTGTAACGGGAGCTTCTGGACTCTCTGTATAAAGTGCAATATTGGGTAATCAAGAAGCCTCTCTCTCTCTCTGCAAATTATAGACTTACAACCACACAAAAACAACAAAGGAATTTACGAAATTGACAAATTTTAGAATGTAATCTCAAATTTGAACCACCATGTAAAAAGAAAACAGTAGTTCAATGCCATCGGTGCCAAAAATACGGTCATACGAGAACCTACTGTAAGGCAACGCAAATAGATGCGTAAAATGCGGCTTTTAATAGTTAACAAATGAGTGTCGGAAAGACAAAACACAGCTGGCTACATGCGTGCTGAGTTCACGAAACCACCCAGCTAATTACAAAGGTTGTCAAGTACACCAAAATTATACAATATTGTATATTATATTGTATAAACGAAACAGAGAAAAGAAAGAAATATCCCCCCATTAAAAAATTACTAAAAAGTCCCCGTTACTAGAGAATTTCCTCCCCTCCTTTCTCCCTCCATTCAAATAAACATTTTTTCAACTCAGAAAATTCTCCAAAGTTAAAGAACCCCACATATTCACAGAAAAATATTGCCCACCTCCTGACATATTCAGTAATCCGTTAGAACCCCCCCCCCCATATAATGTAATTTTCTACCCATCACAAATAGGCAGGTGCAAAGTAATTGAAAATTACTTGCAAAGATAAGAAAACATTATAAAACAGCAATTCGAACAAATAAGATCTCTTTTAACTACATTAATATTTAATACATAATGTCTCAGTTAACTACATTAATATCCAAAATGCAGTAATGGAGCTGACAAATTAAATTATTCTCTGGTACGCGAATGAATTGATCCAACACCGCAGAGAAGTAATAACTATATTGGATATTCTTCGTAGATTCAAAACTAAAACGTAAGACATCTTTGCGACAATCCTTGGTTCGTGCCACACAAGACTGTCTACAGGGACATAATGCCACTGGATGATCTCATCACCAAGAGAAACCGCATATATACCTAAATATATCAGAAGAGATTGCGAGAATAGGTGAATCACCTTCCAATTAACCTACCAGATAAGTCAACGTGCATACAGACAGACACGAAAAAACATTTAAGTTATGAAACCTATAAAAAATGGAATAGTAGTTATTTATTTCTGTTTTTTTGTTATAGTGTATACCATTTGCTTAATGTTCAAAAATACAGAAGAAAAAATAATTTAAAAAACCAAAAGTAAACGTTTCGAGGTTTTCTCTACGAGACGTCTTTCATCGTTCTTATTCATTTTCTCAAAATATTGCAATCGATTGCGATATTTCAACGGAAGTATACGTTTAGGGATTCTCTGATACGAACAGAGTGTGTTTTTATATTCGAAACGTCCGTCCGTCTGTCCGCTTGTCAGTCTGTGACCACACTAATGCCTAAACTATTCCAAGACGTTTTGGCAAAAAACACTATTATCGATCTGCCCCAACTCGAGTCCCTGCAATTTGAAAATAATTCTTTAAATATTATGGGTTGAAGCGATATATACAGAGTGAGTCACGTAACTTTAGCACCTCCTGTAACTTTTGAACGGTTGAAGATATTGCAATGCAGTTTTCACGGAAGTGAATGAGGGAATGGGGCTAATTGATATGTGTATTGATTTCTCTTTTATCACTTTTATTTTACGAGATATTTGAGGTATCTTTGTTTTTTCAAATGGGACTATACATATTTTTTCAGTCTATCATGACAAGCGTAAAAAGACAAATCCAATTATATAAATATTGTCATATGTTAGATAAGCATTTTTTTGAGTAATTGTGATTTTTTTTTGCGACTAGTGTTTAACGGATCT
The DNA here is from genome assembly GCA_031308135.1 of Acheta domesticus. Classification (NCBI taxonomy): domain Eukaryota; kingdom Metazoa; phylum Arthropoda; class Insecta; order Orthoptera; family Gryllidae; genus Acheta; species Acheta domesticus. The sequence continues at coordinate 165,082,233 of JAHLJT010008446.1, read as the reverse complement.
TTTCATTGTATCTGTCAGCCCCACAAGGTCACGCAGCGCTCCCCCAGCAAACGCGGGGTCGGGGAAGGGAAGGGATTTAAGTACTTGAGGATACGAAAAATATTCACAAAACTGTTGCATTTTTTCCTGAACTCTCCTTTTCATCTTAATCCATTTTCAGTAATTTGAGTTTCTTAGGGAGTGAAAATACGGATTTGTCTTAAGTAGTATTTATTGAAATAAGATTATTTCTATCCCTAAGTTATTATTACATTCGTATTAACATCGAAATTGTTTGCTCAAAATATACAATATATTTTTGTACAGTTTTAATTATTTATTCTTATTGTGCTTTGTTTCAAGATCCCATTACTACGTATCTTATGAAATCCCATTAAATGGAGTTGAAGTTATAAACAATTTTATTACAATACAAACTTATGACAAATCCTTATTTTCCATCCTTTAATTCCTTCAATCAAAGAAAGACGAAAATCTGAAAATGCGGAAGGATGGAAAGCACAGTTCAGGAAAAAACTGCAATGGTTTTGTGAATATTTGGAATACTATGTTTCGTATTTTCAAATAAGATCCCTCCTCTTCCCATCCCTTCGCCGGGCGCACGTGTGCTGGTGGAGCGCTGCGTGGCCTTGTGTGGTGGACTATTCAAAACGTCCGTTAAACTCCGGTCGCAAAAATCAAAGTTAATCAAAAAAATGCTTATCTAACATATGACAATATGTACATCATTGGATTTGTCTTTTTACGCTCGTCATGGTGGACTGAAAAAATATGTATAGTTCTATTTGAAAAAACAAAGTTACCTAAAAATCTCGTAAAATACAAGTGATAAAATAGAAATTAATGCACGTATCAATTAGCCCCTTTCCCTCAGGCACTTCTGTGAAAACTGCATTGCAATAACTTCAACCGTTCAAAAGTTACAGGAGGTGCTAAAGTTACGTGACTCACCCTGTATAGTTGAAGCGATTTTTTCTTCAGATGTCTTCTTCACAATAAGTCAAGAACTAATAACAATAACTAATAACAAGAACTTCATAAAATATTATGTAAACTTTTCTGAAAATATTAGTTGTTTTCGCGTAATGTTTATTTTATTAAAATATGAGCAATATTAAAAAATATTAAAACTAAGATTTTCTCAAAACTGCATCACAGTTTTGTTCTGTAAACATTCTGTATGGACAGCGCTAAATTCACTGAATAAAATTAAATAAACTTTGTTTTTATGTATTATTTGATTTTTCAAGAAATTATTTTCAACAAATTGTGTTATACATCTCTCATGTCAGTAATTTTTACATTACGGGCGTTTTTAATATATAATTGCATTTGTGAGTGCAAGTGCTTCAAATGATTGCAACTGCAGTTTCTCTAAAAACTGAAACTTCGTGAAACTCAACTAAAAATTTCGCATTTTCGTAACAACTCATAAGCGACAGTTTTTCAACAATTTCTCCAATGTTTAAATTAAAATTTCTATAAAAAAGATTCTTCCCTCTATGATATTTTTAAGTCGTATTTCAGTTCAACGATAAGGGAGCGAATAATCGAGAATATACGAAAAACTATGGTTCTAGAACAACACGTACTTTCTCACATTATTTCTAAATTTACCATTTTCGAAAATTCTGAGACTTCGACAAAAATGAGATCCGCGCTATTCTGTTAATGTTTTAATGTTCTATTGGTGAAAAAAAGTCTAAGAAAATGTTTTCGGGCATTTTTTGAGAAAATGTTGTCTTGTAAAGTACTTAAATTTTAAGCATAAATTACACAAAAACTACTCTTTTTCCCAAACAATTTTAAATAACCGTTTTTAAAGAGCTGATTTATTAGAACAGATTCTGTTCAAGGCAAGAATCTCTACCTTCAAATTTGTAGTTTTGAAATGTTAAGATTGAACAATTCTCGAAAATACAGAGTTCGCCGAAAATGGGACTAACACCACTTTTTTCTGTCGAGGAGAAAATATAAAGAGAACTAGGGGTGCTACAGAATGGCACAGACTTTCCCGTATTAGTTTTCTATTTCCTTTGGTCTTGGCTAGCTATTCGGACGTAAGTCCGAATACTTTTGCAAGCTACCATCTATCGCCACCCCAATTACTTTTTTCAAAACATTTTCTTAATTTTTCGGTTTCTTAATAGTAGAACGGAAATATTATTTTAAGAAAATTAAAGAACAGTGAAAACTCCTTCTAAATGGCAATTTCCTTTGAAACACTTGGGGCCATTTTTAAGAGATTGGCGTTTCAACGCCAAATGCGAAAATTGAAGCTCTTTTTCAAAGGAATATTTTGTGTTTTCGAAAAACTTTATTTGACTTTCTGCTAGCGAGGGAGGTAACTGAGATACCCCAACGCATATTTTATTATTTTTTATCGTCTTGTAATTTTTAAAATTTTTTATATCTTGTGTAGTTGTTGTTTACATATTTATCTAAACTATCTTGTTGAAAAAAACTGTTTTTTGGCTCGTAGTCGTTTCACGGCTAAAATTTATAGCTGGGGCATCATTTGGCATTCGAGACCTCTTCGTTATGGACGAAGTCCTGCGTGTAAAATAGGCTTACATATCGTTAAAATCGCTAAATATTTTATTAATATATCAAAATAATTTTTAATCTGCATAACCAAAACAATATTACGACATTTACGGCAAAAATATTAAAACTACATTGAATTTTCCCTGCGGTAACTCCGTTACCCCCCTTCGTATTCGACGTGTGCAAAATACCTCGGTGGTCAAGGGTTAAAGCACTTTAACTCACAAAATACAATAGTGTTTACAAATTGTGTGAAACGTGCATATTAATGGTGTGAGAGATCTTCCAAAAAATTACATTCTTATCTTACGAGAAATTTAAAGAAAAATTAGGAACTGTTTTTGAGTAAATTTGGAAATTGTCCGGAGGGCGTCATGTAAGTATCCCCACATTTTTTAGAAAGCTTTTCAAAATCTCAAAGCTTCGACTAGAGCCAGATGGACAGGGGTTTCTTCAATGTGGAAAAAATTTGTACGCATGGTTTAGACGCTCGTACGTTTTGCTTTCAATTGGTTTTTCTGTACAAAAGACTCACAAACCGGTGTTCTGGCTACACCACGTGTTAGGGGCTTTTTCTATTAATTTAGCAACTGATTTTATCCACTTTTTCGTTATCAGTGCTCGGCAATGCATTTTTTTCTGCCGAAAATTGAAATTTTTTTCGAGCAGTATTGCATAAAGTTCCCTATACCGTGTATATTACTCCTTATATACGTATGTATACGGGAAAGTAAAAATTGGAACAGATTTTTGAGGGGAAAATGTAAAAACTGTCTATATTTCACACAAAATTACGCAAAAAACACTCATATTTTGGATAAATTTTAGTGCATGACCTTATTTCAAAATTTGTCTTTAAAGAACACTATTCATGAAGAAAAAATATACAACTTCAATATTATAGTTGTAGGAAGGTGCCGAAAACGTTTTTGGACGTTTTATTGTTGAAAAAATAGTTATTTCAACGAAAATGTGACCTGCACCATTCACGTAAACGTTCTTTACGCTATCCGAGCCCAAATTTAATAAAAATTTCTGAAGCCATTTTTGAGAACATTTTGAAAATATTGAGGCTCTTGAAAAAAGAACCCCCAAAATCAAAATGTCCATTTACAACTCAGAGGATCTTGACTTCCTTTAAATCGATCGAGGAATATTAATTTCGGAGAAAATTGGCAGTACGGTTTAGGCGCTAGCGTTGACCGCAGATGGAGGACCGGACGAACACACAAGACAGACAGACGTTTTGCCGTCAATCCATTTTTCTGTATCAAGATCCCAAAACTCATGGATTCTCATTTCCCAATGTGTTAGAGAAAGTAATTTGCTATATTCTTGTGTACGTACACGATTTACCCACTTTTTCGTTACCAGGATCTGGCAATAAGAGTTTTTCTTGCGAAAATTCGCCAATACACGATACAACACTTTCTCTTGTCACGAAATAACTATGAGAAAGTAAAGATATATTAAAATGTATTACAAGCTATAGATAGTTGCTATGAAGAGGGTGGGAAAAATCGAAAAGCTAACTCTGACCAAACGCATCAAGAGATACGAGAATAGCGAGTAGCTGTTTTGATCTGAGGTTTGTTTCTAAAAAGCAGAATTTTACGCCTCTGAAAGGGACAGGTCTTTGTTTTACATGTTTTTTTAAATGTCGAGCTAAACGTTGATATCCATAATTTCATCAAAGAATTGGATTGTATCAACCCCCTTAGAAGACATACAACCCCACAACAAAATTGATCCACCACCATACTTCACCGTGGAAATTGTATTCATGAAACAATCGCCTGTATTTGGCTTCCTCCAGACCCCCAATCTATCCCATCTCTCCCGAAGAGGTTTATTTTACATGCGTCAGACATTATTTTAAAATAATTTACGACGAGATATCATGTTTGTTGTTAAATCTCAGTGTACGAATAAGAATGTTAGATAGTGTATATGCATGAGTATGTATATGCTGAGTACGTGCAAGCTTGCAGTGTGAAACAAACTTACTGCCGATAAACGCCACGTTTTTTCTGGATGTTGAAGGCGGCACGTGCGACCTCTGGTCATTGCGGCCTGTCCCCGTGGCAGGACTGCGCCGATGGAGTCCCAATCATGGAGCGGCGCTCGCAGAAAGCGCGTGTCTCAATGCAGACCGCAGCGGTGGTGGGGCTGGCCCTGCTGGGCTGCTGGACGCCGCGCGCCGCCGCTGCGCCCTACGTTCTGGTCGCCAACGTGGTGAGCCATTTCGTGGTGCACGAGGGGGACGGCGCCCTTCCCAAGCCACCGCAGATCGACGTGCAGTGCTCTGCCCTGCCCGGGGTGCAGTGCCGTACTCTCATCCAAAACAACCGGCTCATCATCAACGTGTATCAAGGTACGTACGTATGCCCGTTGGGACCTTGTGAAACTTATTTTTCTACTTACACGGAATATCAAGCGAACTAATGACCCATTTTTCTTTACAAAGGCCACTTAAAACGTTCGGAACCACACGTACCACTCTCACCGAACTCAGTACCGGTATGTCTAGTCAAGTAGCCACTTGTGTCTTCTTGAAGACGAGTTGCCAACCAAATATTATTACTACTAAAATTTCATTTCTAGCTAATAAATGCAATTATTATTTTGTGACACGCCTCCCAGACTTCTTTTCTTGTTTCGTTCTAACTGAACTTAGAACGCTAAAATAATAATTTTTTGCTGAACATAAGACACAATTTTACCGACTTGTAAACAAGAACAATTACGTCAACTTAAACCATTTTAAAGATTTTTTTTAATTCCTTACCAAATACCAAAGGAAATTGTTCTTCTACTTTGGTCATAACAGCAAACTTTAATATAATAATATTAAGCGTCTATAGCATTTCTATTGTGTAATTAGTTAAGTGTCTAACATAATTTTAATACAGAATATAATAATTTCTTTCTCCCCTTCCAAAGTAAGAAGAGAAAAATCGAGAGCCGGAATTGGGAGAGTTTTCGACAAAAACTCTTATTGCCTGGCCCTGGTAACGAAATAGTGGATAAATATTGTTCCTATGTATAGTCCTCTAACTGGTTGTGTGGTCAGAATCCAAGTTTTCTTAGCCCTTAATAAGGAAAATCGATTGACGGCAAACGTCTATCAGTGGTCAACAGGAATAAACCGGTCAGACAATTTTCTCCAAAATTGAAATTCGACGATCGATCTGAATGATACAGAGGCCCTGCGAGTTTGGAACGAATCTTTTGATTTTGGGGTAACTTTATATGAAGCCTCAATATTTTTAAAAAATTTCAAAAAGTTCTAATTTTTTTATTAAACTTTCTCCTCGGATAGTGTAGAGAACGCTTAAAATGTTATGTTATAGCACCAATAATTTAAATTTGCTTCAATTATCTTTAGATGTAGTTTACATATTTACATTAAATCTTAAACAGTGTTCGATTTATTTTTCGTCAAAGAAGCTTTAAAAAATGTATGTGACATACAGGGGAGAAATACAAACTTCCCAAGTTTCTTAAAGCTCCACAATCTCTTTCCCACCTTTTAACAGAGTTGGACAGTATCGAAAATACATGTATTTAAAATACGAATTTTCGATACTTTTGTAATTTGTAGTTTGTATCGAAAATACAAATTTGCACAAGTATTTTGTATCTGTATTGAAAATACTTTCTGATTGTATTTTGTCTTTTCAAAATACAAAAATAGTTTTTATTGATCCGCTATTGAAAATTTGAATTTCAGTATACAGTCAAACCTAGATAACATAAAGGTAGATATATATATTTCGAAGCAAGTACGTTGAAGAAAATTTATTTCTGGAGGCATATCAAGATATCAATCAACGGATCGATCAACAGACCACCACACAGACGTTACATTATATTGTCCTATTATGCCTTTCTGTCTTGAAGGGAATTGGGCGCACTGGATAAAAGCTTGTGCTAGCGCGGTTTGTACAGTCAATCTTACCGTAAAAGCAGGTGTGGAAATTGACATACCATCAAAATATCCTATTTTGGATCGAACATATTTTACTATTATTGAAGAGTTGTGTGCAAACGGTAGAGTGTCATGTGAAATTGGTAAGTCTGCCAATAAGTGGTTTCTACAATGCGACCACAGATTTTAAGACAAACTTTTGTTTTGCTGTGAATTTTCCACTGCTGAGTATGTATCGTCGTTGACTGGCAAGCTTCTTTGAATCTAGGGTAGGTCTTATATCTGGGTCCGCTCTCTGCATATCTTAAAAACTTCTATTTCCGAGCTCCGGGTCATTCCATATTAAATCAACACAGTCATTTTACATCACCATCTCAAATTCAGATGAATGTGGTGCGTTGCGAGTCGGCTGAATATAAAATAATAATAATAATAATAATAATAATAATAATAATAATAATAATTACAATAAAACACAACACACTCGCCAATAAAAACACTAAATTAATAATTTGTATATATTAAGGCTTATAATTTGAAATAAAATGCATTTTAAATCAGTAAAATCTAGAATAAATAAATATTGTGCATTTTAAGTAAAGATTAGCATATGAACCCATTGCAGTCCCATTGTCAAACTTGCACCATCTATTTGGAAACATATAAGAATTATTTTAGAATTTTTTCAATTTTTTTGAAGATGAGCATTTTGAAAAAACTCAAAATCAAAATTTTAAATTCAAATTTGAAAACCTTTTTGAACGCAACTCCTATTGAGTTGTATATCATATAAAAGGCCATAAAGAATGCTGAAAAATGACACCTGTTTCAGCTCTCTATCTTAACATGGTGAGGTACTACATCAATTTAAAAATTTTCGGGAACCCAATTTTGCAAAATTTTACATGGCTGTATTTCAGAAACGGGTGGAAATATTTTACTCAAAATTTGTAGTTTTCTTATTCTTCATTCATACTACCTATGTGTAAAATTTCATCTGAATCTAGAATGGTGAAGTAAAATTTTAATTAAAACTGTGTTGATTTAATATGGAATGACCCGCTCCCACTTTTTCTTTCCCGTATACTATACGTACGTATACTATACTATACGTACGTATAGTATAGGGCAAGGTATGTAATGCACCGCGAAAAGACGGCGGATTTTCGGCAGAGAAACTCTTATTACAGGACCCTGGTAACGAAAAAGTTAATAAATCCAGTTGCTAAATTAAGAAAAAATCTCCTAACACGTGGTGGAGCCAGAATCCGTTTTGTGGGTTCTTGATACCGAAAAACCAATTGAAAGCCAAATCTGTCCGTCTGTTTGTGAACAACGCTAGCGACTAAATCGCTCGGCCGATATTCTCCCAAATTGATACTCCCCGATCGATTATGCTGATTTCACGGCCCCTTGAATTTGAAACCGATATTTTAATTTTGGGAGGTACTTAACATGAACCCCCCATTTTCGAATTTTTTTCACAAACAGCTCAATTTTTTTTCTTTAAACGTCTTTTAAGAATAGAGTAAAATACACTTATTAAGGTGTCATAGGCCCGATTTTCACGGATAACTCTGAATTTTTGAAAATTGCGAAAGTTTGAATATAATTCGAAGTCTTCCTCCAACTACGAAATTGCAGATAGACTTTCTGCAAATAAAATTTGTTTTTAATACAAGTGAGTTCTTTCTGTGAGGTCATGTACATGTTTTTGGAAATTTTAGCACTTTTCGCGCAATCTTGCGTGCAATATGTGCAATTTGAAAAAAATACAAAAACAAGATTTTCTCAAAAACGGCTCCACATTTTTTTCTTTAAACATTTGGTAGAGGTAATGATAAATTAGATGACATAAACGCCATATTGCTTTAATCTTTTGTCTTTTTCAAAAATTTCAAATATTTTTTTGACTTGCCTCTCACGTCGTTAATATTTATATTAGTGGCGATTTGTTGACATTATTATATTAATGAGTACATGTGCTTTAAATAATTTTCAGTAAAGTTTCTCGAGAACTCAACCGTTTTCTGTGAAAAGTAGCTCAAAATTCAGCATTTTCAGAAACGCTTAATCGCCATTTTCTCATAAATGGCACCAAATTTTTTCTTCAAACTTTTCGAACGGGTAGTGCTAATTGGTAGTGCTAATTCAATCTGCAAATTCCTTTATTCATACCATGATTGTGAGATATATCAATTCTCTGAATTTATTTAATCTCGCAGGTTTCTCTGGGCCGCAAGTTGCGTAATGCATCTGTAGGTTGACTTTTTTAACATACTGTAGTTCTTTGGAACACACTGAATACTTCGCTATTTTTCCATTATCTACAAAAGGAAACCTTTTTTCCCGAACAGAAAGAAAATTAACGGGTGTAGATGTTTTTCGACTTATGTAACCTGAAACACCGGCAAAGATCCACTGCCAAGGTTTTCGGTACCGGCGAACGCCGTTTGCCCTTTTCTCCCTCCCCCTTTTGCTTGCACCGCTACTCCGAGTGCCTTAACTCGCAGGGGGAAAAAGCTCCGGCGTCATTCCCTGTCATTGGACAGACTGCGATTTCTGGCCTAAACAGTTCAGCCGATTTTCTCCAAAATAGATATTCCTCGATCGATCTGAACGACCTCAATGCATTGGAGTTTCAAACGAATATTTTGAATTTTGAGGATACTTTAGATACAGCTTATAAACATTACCAACATTTTCTCAAAAATTGAACCAAATTTTATCAAACTTTGTCTTAAAATAGCGTAAAGGACGCCTAAGAGAATGTTGCAGGTCTGATGTTGCAATCCCATATTTTTCGAAAATTGGCAAAGTGCAATTTTTTTGGGCAGCTATCTACAACTATAATATTGAAGATAGATATTTTTTGAAATCAAATCTCTTTATTAAAGACGGATCTTTAAATAAGTTCCTGTTAAATTTTTCGAAAATATGAGTAGTTTTCGTGTAACTTTGCGCGAAATGTAGGCAAAATTCTCTTTGCGCGAAATGTAGGCTTCTCTCTCTTTGCGCGAAATGTAGGCAAAATGTAGACGGCATTCTTTCTCAAAAATCGCTCCAATCTTTTTCTTTAAATTTGCTCCTCGTGGGTAATATGGTACGATAAAAAATGTAGTGCTAGTTTGATTTGCGTCTATCGTTCCATTTTTTCGAAAATTGCAAAATGTGAACATTTTAAATCTACAACAAAACAGATAGCTATTTTTGCTTTAAAAAGGTAACGTATATTTTTTTGAAAAAAATTTATACAAATTCTAAAAAAAATATTTGTTTCAAAAACCGGACCTAAGTTTTTCTTTAAATTTTCTCCTCATATATAATAAAGGCTGGTAACAAATATGGTGCTAGTCCCATTTTCGGATATCGTTCCGTTTTTTTAATATTACAAAAAGTGAACATTTCCAAAACACAACACATTTTTTTTCATTTTCAAGTTTTTCGTCGTATGTAACAACGTATTGTAAAAGAACTAGTGGCATACAGCACATCATTTCTCGCATTATTTCTAACTCCTCCGCTCTAATATACTACTTCTCGAATATCCAATAGTGTTTTCAAACAGTAAAATTTATTTCCCCCGCTGAGACTCGAACTAAGAGCTTAGAGTTAACTCGCCCTCGCCTATATCACAACGCTGTAGGAGAAACGTGAAGTAGTAATTCGGGCCGCCGCCTCTCAACGTAACATTTTTTCCTACACACAAGTTTTGCAATTTTCCCAAATACCGCAGAAATTGCCGAAATTCGCCGAAATTCATACCAGTGAACTTGTACTTCTTCGCCCTTACTAAGGTACTTCATAATAAGAAAAGGTTATGTAATCGTGCACCGGTAAGCGATGAATTTTCGGCAGAAAAAAATTGATTGATATATCCTTTTGCTAACTATAGAAACTAGTGGTGCTTCCAACGCACATACTTTCTCGCTCTGCTTCTATATGGTCCTTAATTCTATTCCACAATTTCAAAACGAAGAAGTCTATTCTACCAGCAAACGTTTTCCGTACCGAGACCCGAAATCCGATACTCAAAATTAACGAACCTGCACTTATACCACTACGCCACAAAATCACCTCATGGGTCGAACAGAGCCATTAAAGAATCGAACCGACCTATAAAATGGTAAATGCATGATTAAAGAACAATCGATACGATGGTACATACGCTTTACAAATCCAAGAAGAGACGTAAAAAAAATGTTAAGAGCTAAAAATTTGAACAAATATATACAGACACTTCCAGTACAGTTATCGTAATTAACAATATTTGTTATTCAAATAATTTCACATGGTTTTAAATAAGTTTACAAAATTCACTATTATTTCCTATGACAACAGAGATTTCTGACAAATAATATTCCGCGACCAGGACACGAACCGCCGAAGCTTCCCTGGGAAGATCTGTACCAATCCTCGCTGATTAACATCTGCGACCACAATGGATATACATTAAATACACTTAAAAAATAGTGATAGAGTATGGTAGTTTAAGTTTTCTCGAATTAGAAAAAGAAAATATCCAGAGTATGTAAAAAAATCTCCTTCATGTGCTCAGGAAAGGTATCTGGGAACATCAATCATAACAGAAAAATTAAATCAATTAGGAGATTAGAAAACTAAGATCTCCGATAAAGTCTCTGACATTCTATACACCAGTATTTTTTTAAAACTTTTGCAACAGATTTTATCCAATTTTTCGTTACCAGAACCATTCTATATTAGTTTTTTTCTGGCGAAAATTCCCCGTTTTCTGGCACACGATTACATAACTTTCTCGTCTTATGAAGTATTTGTAAGGCGAGAAAGTAATAATAATTTCGGAACCGTTAGAGATATGTAAGTTCATCGCATGCGTTCTGGTTATATTGTATTAGAATTTAACGTTAAAATGTTCATAATTTTACTTAAATTGGTTCATACAGATATATACTAGGCAACGGTTGATTTGACATGTCATACGCTTCAGAAATCGAATAACAGAGTTGAAAAATTGTTTAAAAGATGCAGTTAGGGAAAATACAGACAAGTCCTGCATTGATTCTATTCGTGAGTAGAAGTACTTCAAATGATTTTCAATAAAGTATTTACACTCTTCAAAGTTTTTTCCTGCAACATCACATTCATCAAATTAAAATTCCCATCTGGGGATCGAAACTCGACGTCTTCCTTACTGAACATCTCAACCCCAAGGCGCTTTAACCAGCCGTGCCACAGGACTGACTTGCGGACTACCTACATAAATTTTAGTCAAAACGTAATTGTATCGGTTCTATCATTAGGAAGCCGGTAATTGTCAACATGCGAAAAACACGTCTTTCAAACATGACCAAGAAAGGCAGCGATGAACGGCTTACACCAAATAATTTATCCAATGATCGGCATTTGAAAAATAACTACTGCGAGAAAGTATGTGCCATTCAATAGCACCACTAGTTTATTTATATATTTACCATCCCTTATTACACACGTGCAGAAAATTTAAAGAAAAAATTTGTAGTGGTTTTTGAGAAAATATTTTTTTGTGAATTTGAATCACAATTTACGCAAAAACTACTCATTTTTCCAAAAAATGGTAGATGACCTTATTTGAATTGCTAATTTTGTACAACCGACTTCGTCTGAGGCAAAAATCTCTAACTTCAATTTTGCAGTTTTTAAACAGTTTTTTTGCAATTTTCGAAAAATTGGGCCTATCAACGAAAATGATACCTACGTCATTCCCTTCAACGTTCTTCGCACTATACAACAACAAAATATAATCAAAAAATTTGGAGTCTTTTTTTTAATTTAGAAAATCTCAAAATGGGCTTCATGTAAAGTACCTACAAATACTAAAATATCGGTTTCAAATTCCAGAGGCCTTGAGACGAGTAAAAAACGATCGTGGAGTATCAATTTTGAAGAAAATCTGCCGAACGGTTTAGGCGCTAGCGTTGACCACAGACGGACCGACGGACAGACGGACTGACGGACGTTTTGCCGTCAATCGATTTTGCAGTATGAAGAAGCAACAAATCATGGATTTTGACTACACCACGAGAAAGGATTTTTTTTTCTAAATTTAGCAACAGGTTTTATCCACTTTTTCGTTACCAAACACCTGCTATAAGAGTTTTTCTGGCGAAAATTCCCCGTTTTCCGCCGCACGACCGCACTTTCTTTCCGCCGCACCGCCGCACTTTCTCTTCTTACGAAGTATTCGTAAGGCGAGAAAGTAAAAAAAAATCCAACACCCAAAAATCGATCTGAGGTCAACGCTAGCGCGTAAATCGTCCAGCCGATTTTCTCCAAAATTAATATTCCCCGATCGATTCTAGCGAACTTGTGGCTTTACGAGTTTCAAATATTTTGATTTTTGAGCTTTTTTACATGAATGGTGGATTAGGTTTGAATGCCTGTGCCCAATTTCAACCTACAGGGCGCTTCAGTGGCGCAGTTGTATGCGTGTCGGCAAGTTAACTCAGAAGATCTGAGTTCTACTCTCAGAGCGGAAAAAGTTGGTGGTTGAAAACATTTTTGCAGGTTTATGTAGTCGTACAATTTCGTGAAGAAGTTACAAATAATGTGAGAAACTAAGTGCTTTTGCAGCACCACGAGCTTCGAATTGCTTTCTCGCTTAGAGGATTAGGCCCTTAAAAAGAATTGGCGGAGGTATTTTTTCTGCGGACTCACTAATTTCAACAACTGAAAGCAATTAACATTGCAAAAGCGCAATAGTGATGATAGATATTATTTTACTTTATATCTCTTTGAAAATATTTCTTAAATGAAGTCCATGTACAACTTTTTTGGAAAACGAGTTGTCTTCGCAAAATGTTTGTTTCAAATTAATGCAACTTATTAAAAAAACTGGAGATGTTACATCAAACACTTTCTCGCATTATTTCTAACTTTTGGCCATTTTGAAAATTCAGATTATTCAACGAAAATAACTCTTGCGCCATTTCTTAATCACACACACACACACACACACACACACACAGAGGATGAGTCACGTAACTTTAGCATCTTCTGTAACTTTTGAACGGTTGAAGTTATTGGAATGCTTTTTCACGGAAGTGCATGAGGGAATGGGGCTAATTGATACGTATATTCATTTCTATTTTATCACTTGTATTTTACGAGATATTTGAGGTAACTTTGTTTTTTAAAATGGAACTATACATATTTTTCAGTCCAGTATGATGACCTTAAAAACACGAATCCATTGATATACATATTGTCACATGTTAGATGAGCATTTTTTTGAGTTTTTTTTTTTTTGGGACTACTGTTAAACGAATATTTTGAAGGTAACAGTCCGAAACACAAAGTCACGTAGCGCTCCACCAGCAAACGCGTGCTCGGAGAAGGGAAGGGATCTTAGAATTTGAGGATTCGAAACATATTCCAAATATTCACAAAACTGTTGCGGTGTTCACAAAATATTGTTTTTCAGTTCCAAAACAGAAAGCGTTGTCTGGATCAAGTTGTTTCCTACCGAACTTATAACACTGACATGACCTTTTTCTAAATAAAGCAACTAAAATGACTAATCTCTGAAAGTTCAAAATTTGATAATTGTGCATATCAAATGTTTTCGAATGAGAAAATTTCATTGCGACAAGTAAGCCATTTTATTTCACAGGCGTGTGTGAAAACTACTGCAAGGTTGTTTTGTTTTTATGTTTTATATTTTCAACTTCTGCATTCTTTTTATTTCTAATTCATTTTGTTTCAGATGATAATAGGCGAGAAAGTGCTCAAAGCGTCGAAGAAACACAAGAAGACAACACAATTTTGCCAACATTTAGATGGTTTTCTTCAAAGCCAGACCGAATGTCTAGAAAGTCAAATATTGATAACAAACACCTTCATGAGGCAGAGCTGACAAGCACACAGCATGATAATGTTTTCGAATCAGCTAATACCCAAGATGAGACTGCCCAAGATGGTGGGTCGGATAACACAGGTGATGATTGTTAAGTTATATTAAACTATTAAGATTATGAGTATCTAGTAACAGGATTATTAAGAAACAGGAATCTCTCAGGATCTATCCACCTATAAGGAATAATCTATCTAAGAACACAAATATTATCTAGTAACAGGGGATTATTAAGATATATGAGTATCTAGTAACAGATGACATGAATTTATGAATTTAGTAATGAATGACACGATGACATTTTTAATCATAATTTTGAGACTTCCGCCAAGGAAATGACAAAACGTGTTTCCGAATTAGAATGGTGAAGAGCATTTAGAGAATAGTAACTGTTCTTGGCAGAAGCCATTCTTAAATTGATATAAAATTAACAAATTTCCACACAAAAGCTCCTGTAAAACACTTTTTCTGTGGGATGTTTCACACCATAAATATATCAAATTGAAATTTACATAATTTAATGTAAGAGGCAACGCATTAGATTGAAAGTTTGGATTGGCGATCCAAAATACCCGATTTCCCTCTCGGGTTCTACAGTTTCCCCGCTACTCTGAAATACAGGAGGTGGGGTGATTAACTGATAAATTAGTGATGAAACATTACAAAAGAACACATGCGCTACTTAAAAGGTACCTTCGTATTGATACTACATGTCGAAGGACGACGACCCCTGCGTTGATCATCGCCCTGGGTTGAGAGGACGGCGACTTCCAGCATTCCGGGCTTTTCCCAGGACGGTAGCGTCGCTACTTGGCGTGCTGGGTTGGCCTGCCTGGGCGGAAGCCTCGGGCGGCCAACGGCTCAGAGCGTTCACGCTGGGAAACCCCCGAGAGAGGACGCAGGCGAATTGACATGGTGCCGACTCGGCGCACGAAGACTCAATTGCTTGGTAACGTGAGTTGTACGTATTTGCTTTGGTTGCTCTGTCTGCCCTTGGCTTATTGCGCGACGAAACGCCTTAATGTAGACTCGGCGGCACTGATTAGCCCTAGAAGCGATGGCGGCAGCGCGCGATCGCTTCGCAGGCCAAGTCCGAAGACTCGACGGTTAATGAATAGGCCGGAGGCCAGCAAGAAAAAACACGTATGATAAGTTGAAAGCTAAAACGTTTTGAGAAGTTAGCCAGTGTTATGAGGAACAGGGAAAGGCAAATATGGCGGCCTATAGGGGTCGGCGTTGCGCTGGACAATTTTTTGAATCTGTCGAAAAAAACTACGCTTTAGGGAATGAGTACAATGCTAATTCTTGTTGCATATTGTTCGTTAGATAGCCAAAGTGTGAAGGAGTTGTATGCCATACCGATGTAGCGTCTCAAACTTTCCGCCATATTTATGAATTCAAAGTGTCATTTTTATGCCGTCTTGGATTACGAGTTCAATGCTAATTCTTGTTCCAATTGTAGAAAATTATTTTTCATTGCCTAATTGTTTTTCAATGACTGTAGAATACTCTGTCACTAAGTCAGTTAGCACGGAACGTCATGAAACACATAATTAGGGACAGATAATTACGAATTAATCACAGTTCGGTACATACCCGGCTGCAGCTATCCATTTATTACGATCTCTTTCAAACACTTACATAACATATTCAGGTACGCCAACTTAGGTTGGGCGTACACTACAGTCTCTTCTTTACTCACAAGGGTATGGTAAACGTTGTCATGTGGAAAGCGCACTTGACATTTTTTTCACTTGAAGTAAATATTATACAAAGGCTGTTCGTACAGTTTTAGCTGCCAAAGTTGTCTGGAAGCATTTTTTTTTAAATATGGAAAATGATATTTCGTTTTGACACACCAGTCACAATACTGGACAACCCTTTGCGTGGATGCGTCAGCGCCGTGTGAAGCAACGGCCTCCGCGCCGCGCCGCGCCGCGCCTCGGCTAGCCCCCATGGTCCGAGAGTCGGGGGTCGGGTCCCTCTCACCATTGCGGATGACTGAAATACGATCGATAGTACAGCGCGAAATATCCAAATTCAGAAGCCATTGGGAGACTTCTCAGGAACGGCCGCAGTGTAAGTTGCTAACTTCCGACAACGGAAAACTATCGCAAAATTAGAGAGACAATAATCGTTTCGCGGCGAGCTGATTTTTATGTATTACAATAATTTATCCATTACCCATTTTCATCCCCAAGATTTAGGAACCTCATTAGTAGGGAGCGGATTCGTATGTATTTACATATATTTTTGGAGACTAGATAACTTAATTTTTCAACTGGAACTATTTGTTTCAAGACATTCTGAGACGAATAAGACATATTTTATTTTACATATTTTTACATATTTCGGTATAACTACATATTTTTACATATTTTATCTGTTACTCCATATTTTTTAAATATTTGTAATATTTTTGTGTGGAGAAAGAACATCTTGAAGACTAGCTTGGGATGTTACAAAATGCGAACCACTGAGCTGTTTCTTGAATCGAATTCGAATGCAACTTCGGTGTGTGCTTTCAATGGAGAGATAAACTACTGTTCCTAGAAGAGAGCAAATTGACCTGCCACTTTCGTAGAAGGTCTCTTGCATGTTGCGATGTGCGAGAAACATGCGACGGAAGTGGGGTATCAGTGAATTGAGAAGAGTCTTCCCGCCGTACCTTCTCTACGACGCGTCGTATACTTGCGTCTCAGTTTCACTGATAGCATGAAGAAAGAAACGTTCGCTCCCGTGTCATATTTCCCTGATACCAATTAATGTTAGATTAGAGAGGAAGAGAGGGCAGTTGTCAGCTCAGCATACATTTTTTTTCATCCTGCTTCAGTTCGTGGTTACTTGCCTGCCCTGCAAGACGGTGTGTTAAAAGTGTGTTAAAAGATTTTCATAATAGTGAGAAAGAACGAATTAGTGTGAAAGAAAAACAGTGTGCAAAATGCCGAAAGCAGCGACAAAGGGAAAAGACTTGGTGGCCAGATATCTCCGCGAATTTCCAAATGAAACATTTAAAACTGATTCGAACATTTTATTTTGTTCTTGTTGCGATAAGCAGATTTCGACTTTCTCAACGCTTTTTAGTGACGCAACACATTGCCACAGCGAAGCATAAAGAAAACAAGGAGAGAAAATCAAAGCTTCAACAAACCTTCATCACAACCTTCAACTGCTTCTACATCAAGTGGTAAGTCAGGTTTTAATACAGACTTGTGCCGAGCTTTAGTTAGAGCTGATATTCCTCTTCATAAAATAAACAATTCAGATTTCAAAATGTTTCTGGAAAAGTATACCGAGAAAAAAATACCAGATGAAAGCACGTTGAGAAAAAACTATTTACAAGAAATTTATGTGGAAACTCTTGATAAAATTCGAGATAATTTAAAGAACAGCAACATTTGGGTATCAATCGATGAAACCACTGATGTAGAAGGCAGATATATTGCCAATGTAATTGTTGGTAAACTTTCTTCCCTATCCCCTTCGGTGCCTTATCTCTTGAACTGTGAAGTATTGGAAAATGTAACCATGGCATCTATAGCAAGATTTTTCAACGATTCAATGAGTCTGCTGTGGCCAAGTGGTGTACTAAACGAAAACGTTTTTGTTATTTTTATCTGATGCTGCTCCATACATGGTGAAGGCGGGAAAGGCACTGCAGGTTTTTATCCAAAAATGATTCATTTAACCTGCCTGGCTCATGCACTTCATAGAGTTGCGGAAACTGTGAGAAATCAATTTCCTAATGTGGATGCATTGATATCGTCCGTAAAAAAAGTTTTTTTGAAAGCTCCAAGCCGCGTGAAAATTTTTAAGGAGTGTTATCCAGATCTGTGTTTGCCACCCCCAACCAGTAATTACGAGATGGGGTACTTGGTTAGAAGCAGCGGCAATACTACTACGAATAATTTCGGTAAAATAAAAGATATTATTTTAAAACTTGATTCTGATTCGACTGCGGCAGTAGAAAAAGCCAAATCTCTGATTGTTAATCCCAGCTTGAAGAACGACCTGGCCTACATATCATTAAATGCAGTTTTTTTGGCTCATGCAATTACAAAATTGGAGACTCGGAACATGTCGTTAGCCGAAAGCGTTTCTATTGTTAATGATACGTTCCAAAAGCTTCAAAAAGCACCAGGAGAAAAAGGAAAGGAAATGAAGAAACAAATTCATGGTAATTTTGGAGAAAAATCCTGGTTGGAAGGAATTGCAAATCATTTCGGACATCCATTCTGGAAACGACAATACCGGAACGTTAGAGGTTGAGTTGAGCCCCAGAGAAATAACTCTTTTCAGCAATGCTCCTATTACCTCGGTTGATGTGGAACGGTCATTCAGCCTCTACAAATCTATTTTAAGGCCTGATCGGCGTCAATTTTCCTTTCAGAATTTAAAGTTTCACTTAATAATTTCAAGTAATTGTACTCTCTAATTATTTAATAATGTAAATAAATGAAATATTATAATTTTTGTTTTTTACATATTTTCTGTTTTTGATTACATATTTTTTACAAATAAATACATATATATGTACATATTTTCATTTTTTTATTACATGAAAATCCGCTCCCTACTCATTAGATATGCATGGTACGCCCCTCAGTATGATGATGAAAGACCTGCATCGTTTGTGACATCTGCACAATATGGCTGCTATGTCACAGAACCATCATGTGAAATTGATTTATGCGACTCATCTTTTTTTTATTGAATGTTCGTGTTGCAAGAAAAATGTGTTTCAATCACTGCATTATTCATTCACATTTTTGTAGAACGTATAATGAATGACGTTTTAATTTTGAAATAAATGTGATGAGAACATTATTGTCATGCTCACTCGCATGCCACCACTGAAAGAATTTGCAAACATTCGGTCTGAGGCGACGAAAGCATTTGTTTCTTGCCCTCGGAGCGATTCACGTGGCGGCTGGGGTGAGGCGCTGCGATACAGACTGACGCGCGGCCGACCTTGAGACGTATCGTGTACCAGGGATGTATATGCACCAATTTGGAAAGGAAAAACATGGCCAAAAAGAAGGAAGTTTATTATTTTTAATGCTTCCTGGATGGCAGTTAAAATCTTGCATTCAGCCTTGTTATGACACTAACTTTTAGTAGAAAAAAAAGAATGAGGTAGGGTTTCGACATGACAAAGTTAAGCATTCCCTTGTCAGTCTTGCAATAATTATCTTTTCAAAGAAAATAACAATTCTTGATGATGCAAAAATAAACTAAACTCTATATATTTACATGACAAATAACTATTTGAAGAAATCCTAATTCCTGGCATTAAATTTGAAAATGTAACTAATTACAAACAAAATCTTTCATCCAGATTGGTTTCTTCTTAACTCGAACTCCGTCCATCATCGCGTGCGGTAGAACTTCCACCTGGAATCTTCACTGGTGTTAACTGCTCACCGCAATCTTGAGCCTCCGTGACTGGTGTGTCAGTAATTGGAAGCTGCTCCATTGCGGCTGCATCTGCCTGTTGAGGTCCTGGATCTCTTCCTGCAATTTTTTTAAGGAATGCCGTGTTGCGTTCATACCGATTACCATCTGGTGTCTCAAAACACAGTCGAATCTTTTCTTCTTTCATCGGCTCGGGTTTGAAAGGCGCTGAAAGTTTATTTTGCTTCCTTTGAGTTACCAACACCAGGTCGCCTTGATTGATTTTACACGGTCTTTAGTTCCGACGAGTATCTGCATTTCTCTTCCCTTCTTTTTTCTCTCTGTCGCGGTCACGCATTTCTTCATCATGGTGTTCCTTCCTTCAGGTTGTTGATTTCAGGAAGTTTTGAATGTATTTTTCGGCCAAACGAGTTCTGCAGGTGCGATTCCGGTAGTCGAATGTGGTGTTTCACGATAAGCTAGTAGGTAAGAATATAATTCGACTTTCCAAGGTAAACCTTCATCTTGAGCAATGCGAAGCCTCTTCAAGATGGATTTGTTTTCTCTCGAGTTCTCCCTTTGCTTGTGGCCAAAACGTTGTCGTGAATCGATGTTCTGCTCCATATTCTCGGAGAAACGTGATGAACCCCTCGTTTTTTTACTGTTGCAGCGTTGTCACTAATTAGAACTTCAGGGATTCCAAACCTTGCGAAGATCACCTGCAGTCTATGTATAAGATCCTGTGTTGCCGTTGTCCATGCAATTTCCACCACGTAATGACGACTGTAATTGTCCACGACAACTAATAATGTCCTGACGGCAACGGTCCTTGGTAATCAATGGAAATTCGTAGCCACAGTTTTTCTGGCAGATGAGTTCTTGTCATTGGTACTGAAGAATCTGGAAGCGAGGTGATATCTGACACCCATGGCAAGTTTTCACCGACTTTTTAGCATGTTTGTCCATTGTTTTTCACCAAACGTTTGTCCGAAGTCGTTGCTTCATCCCGACAATACCCAATGTCCTTCATGTGCTATTCGCAATATTTTCTCTTGCAGGGCTTTCGGTATGATGATTCGTGTACCTCTTATAAGAAGTCCTCCAACTGTACTTAACTCCTCTTTTATGAGCTTGTACTTCCACATTTCCGAAATCCAGGTCTCTGACTCTATACATTTTCGTAACTGCTGCAATTTTGAATCCTGTCTTGTGACATCTTCGAGTTCCTCCGTTGAACAATACTTGGGAACTGAAGCCTCTTCTTTCTCCACGATATCTTCTTCAATCAATCGGGTAATTAACTTACGCTACTCTTCTTTCAGATTGTACGGTTGTCTTCGAACTGACTGATCGATTGGAGTAACTGAGTTGTCAATCGGAATCTTCAGATGAAAGTCCTTCAGTATACCCACTCTCTCACAAATATCACTGAATTCCCCGATGAAGTCCCTTTCCCGAAGAGTTTTTACTGCTCGTTTGTAGATCACTCCCAACTCTGTCGCTGCCTTCTTTCCCAAAAATGCTTCACCTATTCTATTCATGAAGAACATTTCAGCTTCTAGCTCAGCTCCTCTGTTAGTCGGATTTTAGCTGTAAAAGCAATCAAAATCTTTAATAGTACTTCGCTTTCATAAGCATACAAAATCTTTTTCGTGTGATACGAGGTACACACACTTCAATTCCTTTTAAGCTGTTCCCAACATTCTTTGCTAATAATGTTGTATTTTGCACCAGAGTCGACAATCGTATTACATTTTAGTACACCGAGGATAACATCAATTTTCTCATCATTGTTGGTTATCCTCGAAGCCTGAAT
Organism: Acheta domesticus; assembly: GCA_031308135.1. Lineage (NCBI taxonomy): Eukaryota > Metazoa > Arthropoda > Insecta > Orthoptera > Gryllidae > Acheta > Acheta domesticus. Next base: position 165,060,675 of record JAHLJT010008446.1, on the reverse strand, counting down.
TCTTTCACGCAGACTAAATATATACTCGCTGCTTGTTGACTCTTCGTCACTATCCTCTCCCATTTGTCCCACGTCTCTGCTTCCTTTTCCAGCCTCGTTTCTTACGTTCGTCTTACAAACAGTTTTAAAGTGTCTTTTTTTCCATACTTTTGACAAATACTTGATTGACCAGGGCAATTCTTGTCTCTAGCAAAATGTCCTGTACGGTTACAGCGATAGCATTTATTTTTCGAGTCTCCGTGTACACTCTTATTGTCATGTTTCCCTTGTTGCTGTTTATCCTTGAAATTAACACGATTAATTTGTTTTTTTTAACTTCGTTTAATGTCATAACTTTTGCTTGTTTGCTTGACATTTCCCACAATCCTGTTATTTCCGTCACCCTTGCAAATGTTAATGTTGTCCCTTCTTTCAACAATTGAAGTTGTAATTCGTCTGAACAACACTTTTCAACTAGTCGATCTGGAACCATTTCGACTTTTCTGCCACCGAAATCACAATTTCTTCTTCTTGTTGTAATCGAATCATGTAATTATCAATAGATTCCATTACCTGCTGACATAAACAACGAAAAAACATGTCTCTCGTACGGGTACATTTATCATTTTGCGGGGCAAATGATTTCCAGTGCTGTTTTCGTTAAATCATGTACATTTCCTTCTTCTCGTACGACAACATTCAATGTATAAAAAACATCATGCACTTCGGGTCCTACCAAATATAAAAACGTGCCTGCTTCTGCACATGTGGTGGGGTTAGTTTTTTGTTGCCATGAAAAACTCGAATAATCGCATCCATTTCTTCCAACGCGATGCTTCTTTCCTAAACGTGAGTTCCTACGATTATGAATGAAACGTGTAATGAATGACTGCCCAAGCACAGAATAAGTGCTTCCTCTTTCTTTCAACTAAAATAGCCCTGTTCTCCTACCCCGAAATCTGCGACGGGGGTTGGGTCGTTAAAGTGAAAGGGAAGCCAAAGGTATTTCACGCGTTGCCAAATTGTCAAAACAAGAGGTTGTGCTCTGAGATATGGGTTGCGAGTTAGACTAAAGACCGGGTGTGTTTGTATATATACTAATGCCCCGTGCATATATCGGATCCGTATATCAAGAAGAGTCGGGGAACCGAATACTCGATCTAAGATGATTGGATGTTTATTCCCTGTCTGTTCGCGAATTTCGCGGTGCGCGAGTAACGCGCCGCCGCTACTGCCGTGGCGTTGCGATACCAGCGCCAGGCTTATCAGTGGTTGGAGAGGCGAGCGAGAGGGGTATTAACCCTACCGGCTTCTGTGACGTGCGTGGAGGGGCGGTAGCGGACCGGTGAACGAGAGTAGTCTTTTGGTAGCTGCGAGAAGGTGAAGTTGGAATTAAGTTACGAGGCGACGATAGAGGTGGTTACAATTGCTGAAGAGGCATGGTTGGTGCCGATGTCTTTGCTAAAATTGCCGTTACGAGAATTTGGGAGGCGCTAACGCGTATACAAATTGGAGGGCCTAGTCGTCGCCCTGCCGCTGCAAGCTTCCTGCTGTTTGCGTCGAGGTTAGATCTTGTGAACTAAGGTCGGTATGAGGTCTAATTTTTCTCTCCTAGTTTTTCGTATCATTACGAAAACTAGAATACCTTGCTTTCACAAGTGGCCTGTGGTAACAAGGAACGAAACTATTGATTGCGAAATGTAGATGCGTTTTACTGTGGCATTAGATGAAATGATTCCATGGTAACTACAGTGGTTACTTATATCTGAAATGGAGGGCGGAGAACATTGAAACAATTGACTATAAGATACTAGTTACTGTAGTAGTTCACAGTTGGAGACTAGTTTTGGTTAAAGTAGTGTGTGCTGTACACCCTTAGAGAAGCGATGCGGCGGAAGGGGAGGGGAGGGGGAGAAAGTGGAAAGGGGAGGGGGAGGGGAGGAGGAGAGGTGGGGAGGGGGAGGGGAGGAGGAGAGGTTGGGAAGGCGGAGGGAGGGGACAGAAGAGGAGGAGGTGAGTCTCCTTAAGCCCTCCCTCAAATTACGCGACGCGCTCTGATACAAATGAATAAAACTTACTGAAAGGCAGTTTTTAGGGCAGGCGCCCTCCAGGAACGACAAAATCTCATTCCTAAATCATACTCAACCTGCTTCTCGCGAATCATGACCCTACCGTAATGAACACTTCGCACATGAGGAATGGCCTCTTTCTTGCTGCGCTTCCAATCGAAACCATCACAATTCCTTTCGCTTGGCTAACCTCATCGGACACTTACGCAGTGAACACGAAAATCCTGCAGCAATCAAACCACATTCTTGCGCCCATTCAGTTGCAGCCAAACCACTCCTTCGGCACAACGCGTAAAAAAGCCACATTCATTCTCACCATCGTAGCACAACACTCGACACTCAAAAAACACAAATCACAAAGAATTTGAAGAACTCAAGAACGTAACTGTACGACAGCAACGCAGCTAACCACTTCAACAGGAAATCAGTTGCACACCCACCAGGTTCAAACCAGAATTTCGGAATGAAACGCCGACAAAAAATTGCCTCCTCTAACTTATGACGTCACGTCCGTGACAAATTACGAACCATTAACATTATTTCAGTAGTGTATTTATTATAATTTATTTAAATCGCCCACACTTTGCTTTTTATAAATATGTAGTACGTTTTGCGTATTGCTCCCCACCGAAAGGTTCCCCTCATAATCCCCCAAACACCCCTCGTCCCGTCCACCGTAGCTTTCCCCCTCGCTGGAGCGGCGCGAAGGGCCGGTTTGAACGACTTCAAGTTGTACCATACACTAGACTTCAGCCATATTTTTTTGTGCCATTAAACTTCTTGTTCAATGATTGGGTCAGTATTCCCATTGGCAGTTTCATCGTAATTTTGTACCATTGGTGGACGATATGTGTAGTTGTATATTTTTCTCAGGAGAGAATACACTGATTGCGAAATTTTTATCACATTAATAAGATGTAACGATAACCGAGTATCGATGTATCGATTAGCACACCTCTGTAACACGAGGCATGACCAGTCAGTCAGTATTGTATTGTGAGCATGAATACAGTTACGTGTGCATTTGTGACTTATATAAAGTGTTGTTAAGTGTTGTGTTCACCCAAACCCTGCATGCAATATGTTACATAAGCGGCACGTGTAGTTTCTAGCTTTAATATTCTGGATAATAATGGTGAATTCAATCCAAGTGAGACATCAGTTAGTTATTTGTAAATAATTAAAAGTGTTATAAAACTTGTACTTTCAAAAAGCATTTACAGATAACATTCTGGATAATAGTAAAGTCAAAACTCAAATAGAGCTATTAACAAATAGTTAAGTGTTATAGAAATTGCATTTGCTATGAACCATTGAAGAATTCATGTGAACTTTAATATCTCAAAATAGATGTTGTAATATTTGGTAATCTACTAGGAAATCACTAAAATAAATTTTGCATCCTCTTTAACTTAGCACCCTCCCTGTAACTTAGTTTGCAGTTTTCACGGAATGCAGTTTTCACGGAAGTGCATGAGGGAATGGGGCTAATTGATAACTGTATTCATTTTTATTTTATCACTTGTATTTTACGAGATATTTATGGTAACTTTGTTTTTTCAAATGGAACTATACATATTTGTCACTGTCATGATAAGATTAAAAAGATGAATCCAGTAATGTACATATGGCCATATGTTAGATAAGCATGTTTTTGAGTAATTTTGATTTTTTCCGACTAGGGTTTAACAGATATTTTGAATTGTCCACCAAATAAGGTAACGCAGCGCTCCACCAGCAAACGCGCGCCCGGGGAAGGGAAGGGATCTTAGTGTTGGAAGATTTATTTATTTATTTATTTATTTACGTCAAAAAACAGTTAAAATCTCTATGTGACGAGCCACGGGGAGAAGTGAATTCTGTTATCTCTATCCTAAGCCATATTCTGGTCAAATTTTGAATACAGAAAAAAGAGCGTTTTTTTTTAAGTTTTGTTGACAAAATATTCGCTCCTATATAATAAAAGATACGAAAAATATTGCAAATATTCACAAAACTGTTACACGTTCCCATACTTCCGCATTTTCAGATTTTGTCTTCCTTTGATTCAAGGAATTGAATGATGGAAAATAAGGATTTGTCATAAGTATGTATTGTAATAAAATTGTTCCTTACTTCAGCTCCATTTAATGGGGTTTTATATCACAAGATATTAATGGGATCTTGAAACAAAGCATATTAAGAATAATAATAAAGACTGAACAAAATGTATTGCATATTTTGATACAATTTCAATGTTAAGAGGTATATAATAATAACTTAGAGATAGAAACAATCTTATTTCAATACATACTACTTATGACATCCGTATTTTCAATCCATAAGTAATACAAAAAATTTGAATATGGGGCAGGAGGAAAGCAGAGCTCAGGAAAAAAACTTCAAAACGTTTTGTGAATATTTGGAATATATTTCGTACCTTCAAGTACTAAAGTCCCTTCCCTTCCCCGAGCGCGCGTTTGCTGTTGGAGCGCTGCGTACTTTGTGGGGCGGACTGTTTACATTGAAAATGTACGTTAAACCCTACTCGCAAAAAATCAGAATTACTCAAAAAATGCTTATCTAACATATGACAATATGTATATTATTGGATTCGTCTATTTACGCTCGTCATGATATTTACTTTTATGTCTATGTATTTACTTTTCGCGATGCCACAATATCATAACAGGCAATTCATAAAGCCTAAGAACCTGTTCAAAGAATTGGTTGACTCGTTACCTTAGTGGTAAGAGCAACTGGGCGTAAACCAGTAGTCCCGGGTTCGGATTCCGGTTAGGATGACAATTCTTTGAACACATTTAGGTTTTGAAATTCATATACATGTAATGTACACAGACAGTAAATTCGATGTACATGTGTATATTAAATTTAATTGTACACGTATATTAAATTTAATGTACACCTACATTACTCTTAATGTACACCTACATTAATTTTAATGTACTTTTAACGTACAATACTTTAAAGTCACTGTACTTTTTCATTAAATTAAATGTGCGTACATGATAATAACTTTCATGTACGTTTACATTAAAAGTAACGCAAACATTTCTGACAGTGTACACTCAGCTGAGAGTACGTTTAAGTGATTCGAATGTGGAGCTTGTCAACACTGTGGAAGTGACTTAGTGATGTGATGCTTCATTACGTTTTTTGTTGTTTTGTTTTTGCATGCAATTCATTAGGGAGGATCAGCATTACGCTGGATCCAATTTTTACTCCCCCGGGTTGATAGTCCTGGGTGGTATAGAAGATGAATAATGATAGTGCAGGGTAAAAGGACGGCACACACACACACACACACACACACACACACAGACATACACACATACACCCATGCCCGAGGCGGGACTCCAACTCGCCACCCTGCGGTCCGAGATCGCCACGACATTACTGTCTTAGCGATCGCGCATTCAATAAGTTTATTTAACAATCTAAAATAAATTTAATCTCTTATAAATGTATCACGATAATTGTAGTTTTGGTGTAGAACTGCAAGGGTACAATACCTCACATTTATAATTTTATCATTAAAATATCCAGTATCAATGTCATCATTGATACTGGAGATACATAGCAGTGCAGTGATTTCAGTAGAAAATAAATGATGAATTATATTAAGGACAAACGAAGTAAAAACGTGACAACGTAATAATTGAATAATCGAAAATCCAAAATTACATTTTAATACATATGAGTGAGTCCAAGTAAAGTGTGAATTTCTTCGCTTTCTTATTATCTTAATTGATGGCAGTGGCGTCTCCTGACGAGTAGATGAGGGGACGCGATCATGATATTACAGGTACAACGCATAATTTCAAATATTTAAAGTCTCCGTCATTCTCCTTTACTCTGAAGTATTTTAGAAGTTTATGTATTTAGAAGTATTAGATACCTTCTGAATCTTCCTTGAAAAGCATCATTTTCTCTTTGCATGCACTAACTGACATAAACAAAACAATGAAACTAAAAAAAAACACAAGAAAGTACATACCTAATTTTTGAACTCGATATATATTCGCGTTGTATTGGTTGTCCATTACTAATTACCTTACGTTTTTCGGAATAGGAGAACTACAAGGAATCCTGTCTATAGCACAATGAAACGTTTCACTACTCACTGGTGTAGCGTGACTCGTGCGTTTGGGGATGCTCAATAATAACGCCAACTGAAGACATCATGATTCTTAATGTTCTCTAGAATCTATGTTTTTGAAACAAATGTTATAATACTTCAACAGATTTATGTCAGGAGGCTTCTTGAAAGCAAATTATAAAATAGCTCAACTTTAGTTCTCACGCGCGATTAGAAATGAAATCACTTCTAAATTCATATGTTTCAAACCAAAATAAAATTTAATATATTTAAGTAAGAATTCATCTTCTTAGATATTAATTAATAATTAGTAGGCAAGCATTATATCTAGTGTTTGTGCTCAAGACCTGGCACAAAATCACGAGTGAGAAGAAAATTATTTCTCAGAGAACGTCAAGTGTGCTGCGCTCTCGTGCACAAACGAGCAACTTGCTCATAAGCCTTTTCTCAGCCGTGTGCTATCTTATCAGAACTCGGGAATCCAGGGGAAAGGGGTGAAGAGGGGAGGGGAGAACCTCGCCGTCAGCGCATACGTCATTGCTCGTCGCAATCTCCCGTCAGACGCTTTTAGTGTCCAAGCAATCAGAGGCAAGCTTGTAACAACGCGCCGAATTCAATTATAGGAAATCCCTTAAAAATTAATACAAAACGTGTTTCGCTCAGTGTGTTTCACTCACTTGGAAGATTATGAATATAATATTTAGGGTTCTTTGATTAATATTTTACGTGGGGATGCTCAGCATCTTAGCGTCTCCTGACGCTACGCCACTGCCACAAGTAACTCATCCACTACCACAAATGAAATGGATAAGCTCGCCATGTCGCGTCCTTTCACACACACAAGTTTTATTATTTCGCGTTACAATTTCGAATTTACGATTGTCTTTAACGCATCACTAATTAGACAAAGTAGTTAAATAGACTATCGTGCATATTAAGCTCAAAACGGCATTTACGCTAGAACGCAGAACACACGACGGACGAAATAACATCGCACGCACCGTTTCGAGTTCACGGATTGTCTGTGTCATACCATTTTCTTACATTAGGGAGTGATCTTGATTTGTCAGTCCTGCTAATCCACATCGAATTACCCCGCTGTACTTAGTCAGGTTGAAATGTGCTTAAGCATAGTTGGCAGTCTTGCATGAGTTGTGAAGAAAAAACTGTCTGCTCCCCGCTCCCCGCTCCGGGGTCCCAATCGTGGCACGTGACTTCTGGGATTTCCAGGAGTGCTGCCAAATTATGACTGCATCAGAGGATGGGGTAAGGAAGGTTATTGGGAGGGGATAACCAACGCCAATGAGAAGCCTCTGATGTGAGAGTCTATGTCACATGTCCGTTAGTTCGAAACCACACAGCTTGCACACAGCGCATGGCCGTGAGGCCAATGACCTCGCCAACGAAGTGAGGTCGTTCAAGGGATGTTTCTCGGCCCGTCACATCCAGGGAAGGGACTAACGCCTATTGGACCGCGCACGTAAATGGCGCGGGAATAGAGAAACAGAGGAAGATACTTACGGAAGAAAGTGAAATACTTTACTGAAAATAATTTTGGAAAACTAGGGTATGTACACATCACTCGCATACATGGAGCCTACGTCACCGATTGATGGTCCAATAAATGCATTTGATTTCACTGAATAGAAACAGACTTGCTATTTGAGTTAGTTACAAAGAATCAGTGGCGAAGGTTCAACAGAGGAGGCCCTTGGACCGATACAGTACAGGCACCCTAATTAAGACATGTCATTATTTTGTAATTGTAAACGGAATTTTAGGAGTGAACACATTTATTATAATAACTTATTATAGAAAATACATTATAATTTTTGCAATTTCATGTTATAATTTAAAATTTAAATCTTGAAATGTTCTTCGCATTAACAAATTGATCAATGACAGTAGAAATTATTTTATAACCACATCGTTTTTCATGTTCAATTGATAAAATGCTTAAATTACTCAGACGTAATTACTAATGCCGTACTTACTAAATAATTTTTAATCAGCTTTGTTTTGAAAAGGTTCTTTAGGCTCTTGCGACTCAAGGAACGGGAAGTGTCAAAAATAATGTCAATACTAAACACACATCGCGGAACGGTGGTAATAATAGGCAATATTCAATTATTAATAAGTTGGCAAGATCACTAACAGATATCAGAGAACAGGATGAAGTTAAGCCAGCTTTTCCCATGATGTAGATTTACTTCATATATAAGATCCTCAAGACTAAAATAAACCTCTGAGCTAAATCTAACATCAGCGAAATTTGCATCGTCAGACGATGCAGGTGTGATGGCCTGAGTCTCGTCACGCAAAAATAATGAGTCGTTGAATTGAAAAGCTACATTTTTTTCCTATTTTGAAAAAAATATGGTATGTTAATTTTTAAACAAATTTTTGAGGTTATGTCACATGAACTTCCACCAGAAATTTTTTTGTTCAAAGTACAAAAAAAGTGAGAGAAAAATCTGAAAAAATATGTTGTAAAAAATTAGTTGTGTAAAAGTTCAAAGAGAAAATGTATTTTAATCTGTAGTGTAGACAAGGAGTAAAAGTAGAAGTGGAAAAACAAGTTTTTTCTTTAAAAAAACTTTTAAAAAAATTAGACCTGGAAGTTCAAAATTCGATGAATGTCCATTTCAAAATATTTGAGACCTACAAATTTCCTTTGGGAACAAGAAAGACTTGCTCCACAATAAGTGCATATGTGCATAAGTGCTTATGAAAACTGCTGCAACTTGATGTTCCTTGCATATGTTTTACATTACTAATTACATATTTTGTTTCAGATGATTATACGGCAGAAAGTGCTCAAAGTTTCAAAGAAACGTATGAAGACAACACAGTTGTGCCAACATCTCGATGGAACTTACAGAATTCTGCTGAGGAAGCGACAAAACAGGTTTCGGAATTAGATCACAGCGAAGAACAATCAGAAGATCATGAATACAACAAGGTGTCACAGTTTGAATCGTCAAATGAAAATAATACTCCAGACGATTCAAAACATTTCTTAGGATTTTCAAGACCTGGAAAGTCAGAAGAATCAAAATCTTCTCCTGATAACAATATTTCTGGAATAGACAATGAGAACGAACATTCGAACAATGAGAACGAAGATTTTGAAGAGAATTCTGAAGAAGAAGAAGAAGAAGAAGAATATAAAGACTCTTCATATTAAAAATTCTAAATACATATTAGATTAATCATTCCTTATCTTTTGACAACATTTAGTTTTAATTACTGTGGATGTTGAAAGTAATGAACATAAGAGACTTGTAAGCACTACTGATATCCTCAATAGGCTGTCCATTGTATTGATAGAAACATTAATGTTACACTTGGCTTTTTATTGCTTGGCGCGTGGAGTTTTGTCTTCACGATGGAATATCTCACTGTTCCTCGTCGTTCTCGATCTTGCCCCTAGGTGTCGCATGATCTGCTCACTGCTGGATACAGTCGAGATCATGCGACTCCTGGTGGCACGACGGAGAACAAGGCGAAATACCGTGAGATATTCCATCCTGAAGACAAAACCCTACGCACCAAGAAATATAAATCCAAGTATAGTTGCTTGTGACTAAATATGCCATCAAAATGAAGAATTGAATTTATGAAATTTGTACTTCAATATAACTTCCCTTTGTTTAAAAACAATACATCACATTAGTTTTATTAATCAAACAATTACAAATTAACAAATTACAATATTACAAATTAGAAACATTTTAGAAAACTATGTTTAACAAAATTAAGTTAAAATTACAGTTGAGATATAATATTAGAATTACATAAAAATCAAAGCTTTTACTTGAAATAATATTTCTATATTATGTTTACAATATTTATACCATTTATTTTATAGCATGTTTACAATATTTATAGTAGTACATTTAATTGTTAATGTCCTTAAAAATGGTGATTAAATTCACAACCATTGTTTCATATAAGAGTAAAAGTCAATTTAACAGTAGAGTACTAATTACTTTTTTGTTTTAGTAATAACAGAGCGCCATGAGGCTCTTATATCTGTTAATGTAACTTTTCCGTTACCGGAACAATTTTTAAACTTTCCTATTACATACATTAATTTTTTCTCATACTTAAAAAGTATTACCCTTTGGATTGCATTCTTTAAATCTTTCATACTTTTAGACCTGTGTCTCACGAGCGTCGGGCTTTAAACGGTAGAAAACGCGCGTTATCTTGACTGATTACTTTGTAGCTTCAGCGTCTTGCTTGAGCTGGTGGGCACAACGCACGTCGTCAAGAGCGCTCGTGTGCCGTTTCGCATAAGATACCTCCGATGCGCGTTAAGTGGCTCGTGTTGTGCAGGCATCGACGCGTAGGTATCGACGCGAGGCATCGGCGCAGCATCAGCATCAAGAACTTCTTTCATAACTTTAATTTTAATCCACTAAATGTTTTGATACATTGAAATATTAATCATTTAGACCATTATTTTTGATAATTTTCCTCCTGAACGTCATAATGCTGAAATATGAAAAGATTAATGTTTTACTTCATTCACTGTAGAGTGCAAATATAATTACTGTAATACTTTGGAAGTATAAAATAAATTCTTATAAAAATTGTTAATAATTGATAAGGATGTAGAATGAATGAAACGAAATAAAAAAAGGAAATTTATCTCCATCCCTATGGTATTATACAATTTTATTACAATGGTAAAACTTTGGAACTCTGAACCAGTGTCCAGTGGTGGTCAGCGTTATTATCAGAGACCGGATTTTTATGTAATTACATATTTTTTGTCTTTCTACTTACCGTTCTCAAAATTGTAATATTGGCGAATCATAGCCCACCTAACACAATATCGATTTTTTTCGTTACATATTTTTACATATTTAGTAATATATTACATATTTTGCTGTTTTCACAATATATTTTCTTATTTTTATCAATTTTCTTCTATTTAATTCCATATTTTTATAGATGTATTTTTTTTAAATATCAGCATTTTCCCTGCATTATTGGGGACACCTGGGCGTCCAAATCATCATTGACATCGCATCTTGTGACCTGTAACCTAATTTCGGAGAACAATTTGCGATCACTGACGTGTGAATCGATGCATCGTAGCATCGATGAAGATGCTACAGTGTGTGTTTGCTGGTCGTAGATATCGCCAGTTTGTGTGATGGCTTCTATTGCGATTATTCCAGCTTCTAAACTACGGTCCTGGATTACAATACAGCTTTTACTACTGACGAGAAAGTTGTATCATGTGAAGTGAGCAGTTTTTATAAATTTAATTTCGTATAACGTAAATGTATTTCAATATGAGTGTATTTTAATATTACATATTATATTCGATTTTACATATTTATTACATATTCTTACTATTTTCATTATATATTTATGTACATACTTTGACGTTTTAGTACTACATATTTCTTCGGTCTCTATTTATTAGACATACAAAAGAAAGTACAAATGTAAACACATGAGTAAGTTGTTAGAATTTTTCTGTCAGTCAACAGAATTGCTCTCCGTTGCGTCAGGGTATTTCTTTCTAAAACGTTTCATCTTTACAATGACAAACACAAAAAATTATAGAAAAAATAAGCAAAATATTATACAACAATTATATAATAAAACAGCTTAAGTTCAGGGGAGAATGTCTGTCCACCAAAAGGCGCACGCTTAAGCCTCAACATTATTCACTACATTCAAACATCACTACGCTATCTTGGTAAGAAAAACAACTTACTTTTTTGTGAATAACCAGTCTTTTAATTTTGAGAGAAAAACATTGGAGACGAATGATTTGATTTAGTAGGGCATTTGGTTAAATAATTTAGGACCAAACATTCATTGATTGTCAGAAGGATTCCTTTTAAACTTTTGGAGCATGGAAAATTACTTCTTGTTTCGTATATCAAGTACTCAGTGCTGTTGATTCCACTTTGTTCCACCTAGTTCTTTATATATAAATAAATGTTGTATGGGTAATATTTTTAGTTGACAATATAACGGAAATGAACTTTCGCTTTTTTGTTCAAATAAAATTATGCGAATAATGTGATTCTGTGTCGTTCTTAACTTATTAGCTCATGATTTGCAAGCATTTCCCCACCAATTTGAAGTGTATTATAATCTGGACCCATCAAGGCAAAATAGAGGACACATCGGTTCAGGATCAAAATATATCTTAAAAATAAAAAGTTCTAATTGTCGTTCTAATTTTGCTCTGGAGGGATGATATATGATTTCCCATGTTAATTTACTATCCAAATAATCATATCAATAAAGGAATTATTATTATTATTATTATTATTATTATTAATTTACTTTCAGATATTTGAGGTAGTAAACTTTTTTAATTATTGGTCAATTATACAGGTCTACATTATGGAGACAATTTATAGTGTGGCATTTTGGATGTTCAGAGAAAGCAAAATCCAAAGTTAAAATCTAAAGCCAAAGTTATAATATTTCATTTTTGTTACATTAATCTAATATTTCCTGACACCATATTTTTAGTGTGTAAGTCATGATTTATGTGTTCCATAAACTATCAGTATTTTCATGTAAATAAAAAACGGCAATATCATCTGCGAAGGCACTAACCTGGCCCCATAGTTAATTTTCAAATAAATTGTTTACAAGAATTAAAAACAATGAACAAGAATGTCATGTCAATCAAGTGTGTCATGAACAAGACAGATCCTTGAGGCAGACTTGCTGTTCAATAAGGGGTGGACTTAATCGCTCTCTTATGCTGTAATTTATGTAACTGCTTACTTAAAAACTGTGCTGTCTCGTGGTTCAGAGCAAAGTTGCTCGCCTTTCACCCAATGAGGTTGGATTCCCGGCGATTCTTATGTGAAATTTGTTCCGACAAAACGAGTAAAGGCTAGTAACATGCCGTCGAGAAATTGTCCATAATATTTTTAGTTTTTGATAAATTTAATCATATTTGATTTTTAAATGGAACTATATATTTTTCTCACAAGCAATGGATAGATAATGAAAGGAGGAATAAAATGATATTCCATATGCTAGTATTTTGATAGTAATTTGCGTACAAAATTAGACTTTCTGATACGTTATTTGAATGAAACGGACAACATTTCGTGTAGCAGCCCTTGCAACAGTCGCCTTCGGGGAAAATGACCTTCACGACACGAGATTTTCCCATTGATTTATCTGCATCTAACTGGTCTTCTTTAGCAATAAATACCATTTTCAAACTTGACAAGAATGCAACCACCGTCTCTTCGTTGGTAAATTTCAATTTTAATTAAGATGATCATTCGTCCACTTCGCAACCATACCTCTACTGCTCTTCATAAACGGAAAAGAAAACAGTGCACTTCCGTCTTCTGCCGTGGATTTTCAAGTTTGAGGCAGCACGTGTCGTCATGAAGTGAGTTACTCTCCGATCAATATTAGCAGTCGAGACAGCACATGTACATTTGTGTTAAAGCTTAGTAAATTGACACTGATAGTCTGTTAATAGTGTTTCAAAATTTGTATTGCTTTGTTCTGGTACAGTTGTGGAAACAAAAATTTGTTTAGTTAGCAGGAAGGTCGAACAGAAAATCGCCGCCTCAGTGGAAAAATATGTTACAAAAGCACATCAATTACTAAAAAAACTATTCGCTAAAAAATAGCGCAATGACGAAGTGTGCTGTAATCAAGTAGTCCCTGTTCAATCAATCGACTGTCCAATCGGCATCTTCGTATCTTGCGCGGTTGAGGAGATACAAGGGGTGTTAACACTTAGCTGTTCCACCCTGTATATATATATATATATATATATATATATATATATATATATATATAAAAGGCAGCAAGCAAAAGGCAGATTATATCCAATTGTGTTCAAACCAACAAAACAAAAACATTTATTTTTTATTTATTAATATATATAATAGAACTACCAGAAATATATTCATATTATTCTTATGGTTTGTTGTTTGTTTTTTCCTTGTAAATAATTTATATAATATTGAATTATAAAGAAATAGGACACATAACTTGCTGTGCGTGGGAAGTTAAGTAGATATTATGAAGGTTCACATCATGAGAAACAGCCAAACATGCTAGCATGACCGTTCATTCTGACTACATGTTCCTGAATGAACTAATGTATAACATGGGAGACAACCAGTGGCTACCAAGAAAACAATAATCCGGTACAACATTAGTCAAAGTGACATCCCACCATTTATAAGGTGATAATTAATTAGTTTCATTCATAAATAAAAGTGTGTTACATTGGGTGTGCTGCGATTTGTGATAGGAGTAAATTGGTGGAGAAAAAAAAAAGAAAAAACCTTCTGCATGAATAAATGGGGTACTATTGTAAACAAGTCCACAGAAGCAATTACAAGAGCAATACTTGCATAAATAGATGGGATCACTGCTGTGGTCAAGTAACACAAGTGCATATTACAGAACATTATATAATAGTACCCAAATTAATATATTAATTGTTGGTTGCATTGTTTATTTAATTGTTTATAATTTGTAGTAGGAAACTGAAGTCTATGAATCCAGTCATTGCATATTCCACCCGTATTAACATGACAGCCTTATCGGGTACAATGGAATTCAGGCCCTGTGCACCGCATACCAACGAAGGAATTTCATAACATTTGTCTGTTATATTCCATATAACACAATCATTCAACCTATTTATACCCTGAAAAATACAATAGAGAAAGACATGTATATTATATGTACAGTTTTGGAAACAAAAATTGATCGCGGCCGTCTGCGGCTAAGTTCAGCTTGTGCACGGCTTGGGCAGCCCTTCTCATGACGAAACGTCGCAGGCGGAGCCTTACCAACCTACGCAGCCAATATCAACACAGGGGGAGTGCCCTAACAAACTTACGACGTAGAAAATGGCGGGCGTCGCTAGTTCCGATGTGGAAATATTTTCAAATAAAAATACAAGGAATGAAACACACTTATGAACATGTAAGTAAATTTATTCAAATATATATATATATATATATATATATATATGAACACATACACTTAACCACTATTAACACAATTCTTTTTGAAGACATTACGTTGATGTGATGAGATAAAATAACACTAATTGTAGACAAATTACTTTCTTATACGCATTATAATTCCAATATAAAGTTCATACACAATCCATGAACTTTATCGAATGTCCAGAAAAATATTACAATTGCACATTTGCAAGTGCTTATATATTTCTAAAATTTGCAAAAATTGCAAAATACTGTCTTTCTACATTCGTTAGAGAACTCCTAGAGAACAATGGGAATAAAAGACAATAAAATTCAAAGACCAAGTGTATATTTTATTATTAAAGCAACAATTAATCTAGATATTAAGCAATCAATTTGCATCTCTGGTCAAAATTGTAATTTTGCGATATTGAACTCAGGGACAATTTGGGCACACTCTTCCGCAGGAATAACGCACATTTCGAAATTGTTTATAAACTTAATTGTTGCAAAAATTTGAATTCGCAGTTTTCGGTTCTGGGCCATCAGAAAACTCTTCCCACTTTAGAATTGCAAAAATTGGAAATTTTTTATAAATTTACAAATTTTGTAATACTTCTTTACTCTCTCATCTCAATTGCCTTTCAACAAGTTGCGAAATTCCGCAATCCGATCGGCGCTATCACCTTTCCTTTTCGAGATACGCAATTGTTTATAGAAAATTAGCATCTGATGCCAACCCTCATTTGTTTTACAGACAATCCGGTCGCTCTTTGCAGTCAAGTATTTGGTTCAGATCGTTTTGCTTTCCACCAATAATAGTATATTAACGATTTATTTATTTATTTGTCAAAAAACAGTAAAAACTGTATATGACGTGTGGGGAAAGAAATTTATCTGCGCATATTTTCTTGAGGGCCAGAATTTAAAAAAAATGAATTTAGAAAATAATTACTTTAGAAAAATAAAAATATTTGAAAAATGTTTGTTCCCGAGTTATAGAAAATCAATTTCAACTGTAAATGAACTACAAGCAAAAGGAGTGCTCAACAAAACGTGCACTGTGTTCGTTTGCAATTTGAAGTTCTGAATACTACAGGATGAGCTTCCCCAGAATATTATGCCATATCTCAGGCGGGAATGTCCATTTGCAAAAAAAAAGCAACGAGCTGCATGAAGGCTGACAGAATTTGAAAGAATTCTGAATGCGTAGCATAATGAACTTAATTTAGTGTTTAATTCTGTTATATGTACATTCCATTTGAGGTTTGATTGAATCGAAAGACCTAAACATTTTGTTGCCTCAACATCAGCTAATTGCATATTGTTCATTTTCAATGGAACATGCGATTTCCGATTTGAGATGCAAAAATGCATTGAAACAGTTTTTCTTTCGTTAACAATTAATTTGTTATTATTAAACCAATTTGAAACTTCTGAAATTGTACTATTTACTGCTTCTTTTTTGCAAAGAACATTCGTGTCGTCAGCAAACAGAACCGTTCTTCCATTTTTAATAGACGAGGGCATATCGTTTACATATAACAGAAAGAGAATAGGCACTAAGGTCGAACCTTGCGGGACCCCATGCTCAATTGGCAAAGAATTGGAAATATAAGTATGTAATGTCCTTTCCTGCCAGTATGGTATTTCTACTCTTTGAGTCCGATGTTTAAGGTAAGAAGTTATCCAATCTAGGGCAATACCACGAATTCCATACGAAGGTAATTTTGAGAGCAAGATCTTATGGTCAATAACGTCAAAAGCTTTCGAGAGATCTAAGAATATTCCAATGGGTACTTAATTTTGGTGTATTGATGAAGCAACATCTTTGAGAAAAGAAAAAATGGCAGTTTCCGTAGATGTAAAACCGTGTTGTGAGTCTGAAAACGCTTTGTTTTTCCTGAGAAATGTTTCCATTCGTAAGTAGAAAAGCCTTTCTAATATTTTTGAGAAAACTGACAAAAGAGAAATTGGCCGGTAATTTTGAATATCATTTTTGTTCCCTTTTTTTAAAAGTGGCGTAATTTTTGCTGTTTTGAAAATATCTGGAAATATTCCTGTACATAAAGAAGCATTGAAAATGTGATTTAACGGATGTATAAAGGCAGGTGCACAAGTTTTTAATAAACAATCCGGAAATTCATCTCAACCAGATGAATATTTATTTTTTAGTTTACTGACTATTCTGAGGATTTCGTTGGGAGAAGTTTCGGAAATAAACATCGTATGTGAAACATTTTGGGAAGTGTAAAATGTTGAATTTTTTATTTTAGTCCCTTCGTGAGATCAGACGCAATTATAGAAAAGTGTTTGTTGAAGAGATTGGCAACTTTTTCCGGATTACTCGTTTCTCTTTCATTATCCTTTAAAATAACATTCTCTACAAGATATCGAGATGATGTGGTTGTATTTTTTACGATATCCCACATTGCTTTAGTTTTGTTACTAGCGTTCAAAATGTCCTGACTATTTTTATTATTTCTGACTTACGGCAAAACTGTAGAAATTGTTGCTAAGGAACTATTGCTCATTTTTATCTTTCAACATTTTCTTTGAATTCTTAATACTTTCTTTGAACTGTCGTTACGATATTATAATTTGTCTGCGTTATAAATAAATTATCAAAACGCCGAAATTGTTGCTCTGCGAATGTGAAAGTAAAATTTCACTGCGTGTTTGTCTATATTTAGTGAATGGTGCCAACTGCACGCTGATATCTTTATCGTCTAGTGATGAAATCTATTATAAACAAATTATTTTGCAAAATGCATTTTGACGGAGCGGTGGCACATATTATATTATTACTAATTAAAAATTTTGTATCAAGAAGTTTATCTATCGGATTGTTTTCTTGATTTTTTTTGAAGTGCCTGTTTGAGCTAACCAGAAGAGAGTTTTAATTCCATCTATTTCTCTATTACCGTCAAAATTGCAGAAAATGCTACTCGGTAATACGAGACTGCTGCCGAAATTCGCAGTGCGATGTAAGGAATTATTTCGAAACACCCTAGTGATACATTCTGGACCTTCATATTTTCGATTTTTATTAATAATAAGTAATAACTAGCGAAGTTTGAATATAGATAATTTTTTATCATTTAATCCACGATGCATGTGTTGTGTAGCAGAGATATTCTTTGAAACATTTTTAATTTTGGCGAAATTGAACAATATTTGATTTTTTTAATGGAACATCATAGATTTTTTTACTGAAATGATTAGATTATTTGAATCAACAATGTCAATATCTATACAATATACAATATCTAAGTTGTTACTAACTTAAAAGAAATATAGAGTAACAAATATTTTACCTAAACTTGATTTGAAGTTATGAACAGTTGTTGGTACGGGAAATATTTGCCTTAAGACGCCAGTGCGGCGATCGCGTTTGAGACACTTGGCCTTCGCGGTGCCGCGAACTTTAGACTGCAATGGTAAGAAAGTGATGGGATGTATGCGTGAATAATGTAATCATGGCAGGGAATGCTTAGTAACGGACATCAATGTTAAAATAAGTCGAAAAGAATGATGTAAGAAACTGTCAGCTTAAGAAAGAAAATATTAAAGGCCATTTTCAGACCTAACAAGCATTGACCTTAATTTGTAACGGCGACAGAAACAAGCCTACATTTTACAACATTTCAAGTAGAAGGCAAGGGAGTCAATAGGTTAAGATGTTTTACAGTAATTTCGCGAGATAATTAAACAGAACATAGAATGGCTGCAAGTTTCTAATATTCTTTACTGTTAATATATTTCCTCCTTTATGCATGAATGTAACAAATTTATAAAAAGAAAAAAAATGTGTATTGTAGAACTACTCTTCTGAAATATTTGTTCAGAATGACTTTTGCCCCGCACTTTTACTAATATATCAAGGAGAATTTTGAACAAAGAAAATTGAAACCAATTATTAGAGCAGGGAGATATGATAAATTAACCTACGCATTCACCAAAATGGATATTCTCCGATCGATCTGCTTCCACTCGAGGCGCCGCGAATTTGAGTAACTTTGTTCAAACATTGGGGTACTTTGCATGAAGCTCCCCAGACATTTTCAAAATTTTCTCAAAAGGCTCCAAATTTTTCTTTAAATTTCTTTTAACAATAGAGTAAAATACACTTACAAAAATGGCGTAGGTCCGATTTTCACGGTTACCTCTGAATTTTCGAAAATTGCAAAAGTGTGAATTTTTCTCGGCGTCTTCCCACAACTGCAAAATTGACGTTTTTTGCTTCAAGTAAAATTTGTTCTCCCTAATGAGTTCTATCATTAGAGTTATGTATCCTCGTGGAGACATACAATTTCTGCAACAATGTAAAGCCAACTTCTTAGATATGTGAACACCCAATTCAAATAATGATAATAACAATAACAATACGAACAACAACAACGCCGGCCTCGTGGCGCAGACGGTTACGGCAACCGTCGTGTGCGCCGAGGACGCTACAGAATAGAGTCCTGAGTAGGCATGGTCTTACTTGTGATCGTCTCTTCATTCCTCGTTATCATCCTATTACCTCATTATTTATAATTCAAGGCGTCTTATCAAGGGATACAGCCGTAAAAAGTTGATCTCCATAATTACACATGTTCATACCTCCGGACCTCGAAAGATGACGTGTAGCGTAGTCAAATATGGCCTATCCGCAAATAATAATAATAATAATAATAATAATAATAATAATAATAAATACATTTGAGGAAATAAATGTAGAAATGTCGGTGTAATATACTATTAAACAAAAATGCCTTCCTTTTTTTTGTGCCGGCAGGCAGTGTTAAGTAGGCGCGCGGCTGTGTTCAGACGGCTCCTACAAGCCGCTCTCGTACGAGTGCTCCTGCAAGAGTACTCAAGCACTTATTAACGAAATCACAATCCACGCTCGAAATTTGAAGAAAAAGAAAAAATACAAGCACTATACGATTGGTATACAGGGTGAGTCACGTAACTTTAGCACCTCCTGTAACTTTTGAACGGTTGAAGTTATTGCAATGCAGTTTTCACGAAAGTGCATGAGGGAAAGGAGCTAATTGATACGTGCATTAATTTCTATTTTATCACTTGTATTTTACGAGATTTTTTAGGTAACTTTGTTTTTTCAAATGGAACTATACATATTTTTTCAGTCCATCATGACGAGCGTAAAAAGACGAATCCAATGATGTACATATTGTTATATGTTAGATAAGGATTTTTTTGATTAATTTTGATTTTTGCGACCGGGGTTTAACGGACGTTTTGAATAGTCCACCACACAAGGTCATGCAGCGCTCCACCAGCACACGTGCGCCCGGTGAAGGGAAGGGAAGGGGAGGGATCTTATTTGAAAATACGAAACATAGTATTCCAAGTATTCACAAAACCATTGCAGTTTTTTCCTGAACTGTGCTTTCCATCCTTCTGCATTTTCACATTTTCGTCTTTCTTTGATTGAAGGAATTAAAGGATGGAAAATAAGAATTTGTCATAAGTTTGTATTGTAATAAAATTGTTTATAACTTCAACTCCATTTAATGGGATTTCATAAGATACGTAGTAATGGGATCTTGAAACAAAGCACAATAAAAATAAATAATTAAAACTGTACCAAAATATATTGTATATTTTGAGCAAACAATTTCAATGTTAATACGAATATAATAATAACTTAGGGATAGAAATAATCTTATTTCAATAAATACTACTTAAGACAAATCCGTATTTTCAATCCCTAAGAAACCCAAATTACTGAAAATGGATTAAGATGAAAAGGAGAGTTCAGAAAAAAGTGCAACAGTTTTGTGAATATTTTTCGTATCCTCAAGTACTTAAATCCCTTCCCTTCCCCGACCCCGCGTTTGCTGGGGGAGCGCTGCTTGACCTTGTGGGCCTGACAGTTACAAAGAAAATATCCGTTAAACACTAGTCGCAAAAAAATCACAATTACTCAAAAAAATGCTTATCTAACATATGACAATATTTATATCTTTGGATTCGTCATTATACGCTTGTCATGATAGACTGAAAAAATATCTATAGTTCCATTTGAAAAAACAAAGTTACCTCAAATATCTCGTAAAATACAAGAGATAAAAGAGAAATCAATACACATATAAATTAGCCGTATTCCCTCACTCACTTCCGTGAAAACTGCATTGCAATATCTTCAACCGTTCAAAAGTTACAGGAGGTGCTAAAGTTACGTGACTCACCCTGTATATGTCCCCTAAGATATACCTGGCCACCCTCACCGACTAAACTCAGTCGACAGATTTTGCAGGCAAAAGTGTTCAGAAGGCGATCCAAACACCGCCCGCGTGCGCGACATATAGGTAAATTGCAAGGAAAAAGGATTTTTAATGTATTCCGCTATTACTCTTACCTTTACAAAAATAAAATTATTTTTATATCGTAGACCGTCAAAACCTACCATGAAAATGCGCTCGTAAAATAAAATGATCACCATCAACAGAAATGCATAAAAGAAATTTCCTCGGGAAGGGAATCACGCATCACGAAAGATTTCTAGCGACTGGAATTCATTTCCAAGTTGAACCGTTAACCACTCATCAGAAGAAGTTCAATTGTTGTGGGACAACAGTATAATTCAGAATTGAAACCAAAACAAACCGCTATTTTTTGTCGGAGGATGTATAAAACTGCATTATTCTTTTTATTATCTGTTCAACAGTTTTCGTGTGTACATGCAAGCAATGTATTGGGAGTCCCACCAACTAAGGGTCACCCCCTTAACGTCTAAATCTAAACGGTTCCCGATATCGAAATGCAGTTTTCACTCAACAATGCGGAATCATGGGGCAATCGATTTGCCGTAGAGATATTGTTTGAAATATTTTTAGTTTTTGAGAAATTTAATCATCTGTAAGTTTTTAAATGGAATCATGTATTTTTCTCACTAGCAATAGAGAGCTCATAGACGAATGCAATGACTTAACATGTATTAATGTTTTTATAGTATTTTGAGTATAAAAATATACTTTCGGACATGTGATTTTATATTAAATACTTGAGATTTCCTGTATCAACCCTTGCATCTGCCGCTTTTGAGGAAGTTTACCTACATCACTTTTGCGGGGAGAGGCCGCGAAGGACAGCTTCCCGACAATTGCGACGGCTGTTACAGAAAAACTACACGTTTCGCTTAAAATCTCATGTAAGAATGTATAATTTTATACACAAAATACTATAAAATATTAGCACATGTTACATCATTGCATTCCTCTTATGATCTATCTATTGCTAGTGAGAAAAATATATGGTTCCCTTTAGAAAAACTAAAGATTATTTAATTTCTCCAAAACTAAAGTATTTCATACAATATCTCTACACCATTTCTCTTTTCTCTTGAACCGTGATTATACATTGTTGAGAGACAACTGTATTTCGATATCGGGAACCGTTTAGAAGTTTTGGGGATGGTCAATAGTTAGTGGGTTTCCCTAAAACTAGGACTAGTTAGTGAGATGTATTTCAGTAATTCAAGTTTTAATTCCGTTTGATAGAAGATGCCACACATCAAAATTATTTGTAATTGTCTAAATATATTGGAGACATTTTAAACGTTGTCCGCAATTTGGCACAATAACTTACAAAAGCAATTTAAATACGTAAGTTTATGTAAGAAATTGAAATTCGTTTGGCTCAGTGGTAGAATCCTTTCTTCCAGAACCCTAGGCTACAGGATTGAATCCGGTGCTTGCCCGGAATTGGTTTGCTCATCCGTGATTTGTTTTTGTCAAATTAACTGTATTTCAAAACTTTTTCTAAAGCGTAAATATATTATTTTGATTTTAAAACAAGGTGACCATGAAAAGGGCTTTTTTATCTTTCTATGAAATATTTGTTTTTTATTCTCCAAATTATGTATTAGAATTATTTTTTAGAATTATTTTATATTAATTGTTTATTCATAAATCTCTTCTTTAGGAAATACAAGGAAGACATTAATAAGGAATCCAAAATTCCTGGTTTACTAATGCGATAACTAGCTCTCGTAGGGCTTGGCTATGGTGAGCCATGTCGAATATTGAAAACAGAGTAGTTCAATTTGCTTAGCCGCGATTGAAAATATTGATTTTTCTTTCTTACCAAACGGCAACGCCGTAGAGCCCCTTATCTCATTTTGACATGGAATCGACAACACGGAAGTACTGCGAAGAATGCAATTTAAGATCATATTATATTGATCTCAATGCCGCACGTCCACACAACCTATTACCATTATTTTAGAATGGCTGGTTTGCATTCTTTTTTCGCAATCGCAAATTTTGCTCACATTATACATAACTTTGACAAGACAAATGCATAATTTTGCATTTTAGTGAATTTTTTTGTAATGTAGAATGAAAAAAAACAGCTACGAAAACTAGGACTCGAGCCCGCAGCTCCCGAAGTCCTAGAGCAACACATTGACACTGAGCCATTCATTCGTTCTTCTCACATTCTTCTTATAACAACACATTTCATATTAAAAAACTTGAAAGCAACAATACGTTTCCAAAAATTAATGTCAATTCAGTTTTATAGGCAGGAAACACGGAAGTCTTTTACCTCTGTACTACTACTATTTTGCTCCCAATAAACGTCAAAGTATTTTATACGCAATCCAATAAAATAAATGTAATCTTCATAGTTCGATCTATAGACCTTAGATTTAAAAAAAGTAGTGGTGCTACAGAATGGCTCAGACTTTACCGTATTAGCTTTCTATTTCCTTTGGTCTCAGCTAGCTTTTCGGACTTTACACATACTCTTGCCAGCTGTCATCTATCGTCGCCCAAAGTACACTTTTTTTAAAGTTTCTTAATTTTTCGATTTCCTAATAGTAGAACGGAAATATTATTTAAGGAATATTAAAGAACGGTAAAATATCGTCCTAACTGGCAATTTTCTTTAAAAAATTTGGAGCCGTTTTTAAGGAAATGACGTTGAAGCGCTGCTATAAATGCGAAATTTTAAGCTCTTTTTGACAGAAAATTTTTGAATTGTCGAAAAAAAAATCATCAGACGTCATTTGAAGTACATCAACTTATAAATACAACAGTGCTTACAAATTGCTGTAAATGTGCATATTGAGGGTGTGAGAGATGTTTCCAAAAAATATATGTCTATTTTTTGAAAAATTGAAAAAATACCCCAAATTGAACTTGAGTTAATATTAAAGAGTACAATTAGCACACTTTAACATGAAGAAAAGTATTCGAAACAATTAATATTCGAATAGTTTAAAAAAATATGGACCCATTTGTGAGAAAATGGCATTTGAGCGTTTCTGAGACATGCGGAATTAGGAGCTTGGTTTCACAGAAAACAGTTGAGTTTTTGAGAAACTTTAGTTGACATTATTTAAAGCTCATGTACTCATAAATATAATCTTATGAACAAATCTCCTATTTTAAACGCAAATCGCTAATTTAATATTAACGATGGGAGAGATTCAGGTCAAAAAATTACATTTTTGTAATTTTTGAGAAAACAAAAGAATAGAGCAATATGGTGTGTATGTCATGTTATAGGGTACATTAGGCACTATCCTTACCAAATGTTTAAAGAAAAAAATTGGAGCCGTTTTGGAGAAAATCTTGTTTTCACGTCACATTTCCTGCAATTTGTAAACACTATTGTAATTGTGAGGTAAAGTGTTACTTATAACTTTAAATAAAGTTTTTCAAAAACTCAAAAAGTTGCTGTGAAAAATAGCTTTAAATTTCGAATTTAGAGTATCGCTTAAACGCCATTTTCTTAAAAACGGCTCCACATTTTCTGAAGAAAATTGCCATTTATGACGAAGTTTTGCTGTTCTTTAATATTCGTAAATAGTATTTCCGTTCTACAATTACGAAACCGAAAAATTAAGAAAATATAAAAAAATGTACTTTGGGCGGCGATGGATGGCAGCAGGCAAGAGCATATGGCCAGTCCATATAGCTAACCCAAACCAAAATATACTAGAAAACTAATACGGAAAAGGTTGTGCCGTTCTGTAGCACTACTAGTTTTCATTTATTGCAAAGTTCAGCTATAATTGATACAATTAATACGAGAAGTCTTATTTTTAAGGCCATTTTTAAACAAAAAGCAGAATGCTATGTTTTAAGTTAATTAGCAATTTTACGCTAAATACAAAGAAAAATTTAAGAGTAACAAAAAAATGACGAGATGGAACATTTTTGGTGAATTCTGTGGTGGCAGCAGTATTTTTTTTTGTTGTTGTTGTTTTTACCGAGTTGAAATCTATAAGAAAATTTATAACAAGTGGTGCTACAGAATGGCACAGACTTTCCCGTATTACTTTTCTATTTCCTTGGGTATTCGCTAGCTATTGGGAATTGCCACAAACTCTTTCTTGCCAGCTGTCATCTATCACCGCCAAAAGTACACTTTTTTCGCATTTTCTTATTTTTTCGGTTTCCTGTTGGTAGAACGGAATCATTAATTTTAGAATATTAAAGAATACAAAACCTAGTCATAAATGGCAATTTTCTTTTAAAAATTATGTGCGGTTTAAGATAAAATGTGAGAAAGCTAGAGCTACTAAATGTGCGAAATTTGAAGCTCATTTTCACAGAAAATGTTTGAGTTTTCAAAATAGTTTATTTGAAGTTATTTGAAGCAATTACACTCACAAATATAATAAAGTTTACAAATTGCTGGTAATGTGCATATTAAAGATGTGAGCGATCTTTCAAAAAAAATTATAATTATGTAATTTTTGAAAAAACAAAAAATAGCTCAAAATAAACTTTACGGTATACTGTAATATACAAAATATTACAAAACAAACGCCGCGCTTTAATCTGGACGGTCGCGGTTACTAGGTAACGAAGGTTGTTGACGGGCAGAAGGGGCCGCTGGACAGGAGTTGGTGGTTGACTGGATCGTGGTGGTAGCGGCGCGAATGTAATCTGTATTATTTAAGTAGGACTTCGACGTGAATAGGGAGAATAGATTGAGGAACGATAGTGCAAGAAGTGAGTCAGCAAGAAAGAAGCAGACGACTTCGGCGACGACCGGCGCGAAGACGGATTTTCGGCGCGGAAGTCAAGAGGCTACGAACTGCGGGGCCATCGTTTCACAACGCCAGACAATTCGGTACCGTGAACCTAATGCACGCGATCAATCAAGAGAATTTATATTGTTAATCCCAAATTCAATTTTTAATAAACAAAATTATTGTTGTGCCACGTTGTATGTAATTCCTTCGAAATATAAATAATTTCAGACTTCCAGGCTTCTCTGTATAGAGAGCATGAGAACCAAAGAACTGAGCTAGCAAAGTAAAGTAAATTAGATAAAATAAATCATTCATTATTTTATCACAGTGGCGTTCCCAACGTGGAGCTGAAGGTAATAAAACTTTGTATAAAATCGTGTGAGACGATTAAAACACGAAATTTTATTAAACATTACGAAGTCTGAAATATGTGCACAATAATTTGAAAGTAGAAAATCGTAAATGCCAACCATTTCAAATAGCATATTATTATTTAGTGAGTGTAATTTGTGTTGAATTAAGATATTGTAAATACATTGTGTCAGTATGGAAACTCGTGGGAGAAGGGCTCGAGTCGCGCAAGGGGAAAATGGCGGCGAAGGGCAGGACGGGGTGGCTGCAAATATAAATATTGTATCGGAAGTTGAAGTCGAACTAAATTTAGAGGAAGAAGTACAATTAGTGCAGAAGGATGTTGTCCCGAACCTACCAGAAGAAAATGTGGATACTAATAGCCTTATACTTCAGATGCTCGCGCAAATGAAGACAGATATGAATTCCAGATTTGACAGTCAAGACGCGAATTATGAAAATTTAACGCGGGAATTGCGTAACACCAGGGAGAAACTGAGGGACGAAATGGCTCAGCTTAGAGCAGATACTGCCTTAGAATTTAGTAATTGGAATCGTAAATTAGAACATCTTGCTGCTAAGATACAACGTGGTCTGCGGGAACAGCAGGAAGTGATAGAAAATGTAAAATTAGAAGTAAATCATTTGAAAGAACATGTTGAAAATTTAGATCAAGTTGTGATGCAACAGCACGGGAAAATGGCGGTTGTAGAAGCACGTGTTGAGGAAGTATTTGAGATATCTCAGCAACAAAATGTTCGTGTTGGGAAGGTCGAGGCCAGGATAGAACAAACGCATGCTATAATACAGCATAGAATACGTCAGGAGGTGAAATCCGTGACGGAGGCGGAAGAAAGCAGAATTGGAACGGAAACGGCTGATTTAAGACGAAAGATCGAAGAGTTAGAAAAAGAAATTGCCGCAACTAGTTTTAGCGGAAGCGTCATTGCGTCGGCTACGGCATTAGTATTGCCAAGTCATATCAAATTTCATGGGGATACTCGGGAGCAGCCATGGTCATTTATTGACAAGTTAGAAAGTTATTTTAGGATGAATAACGTGCCGGAACGTTTAAAATTGAACTTGGTCGAACAGGCGATGTCATCCAAGGCCCAAAATTGGTTAAAATCTTTACTCCCGGAACCGCTGAATTATGTGGAATGGAAGGTCAAATTCTTGCGGAGATATTGGAACGAGAGTCACAAATTTGAGCTCAAGTCAAGCTGATGGGTGAGAAATATCATAAGGGCGGGAATGAAACCATGAGCGATTTTGCTACAAGGAAAATTGCTGCCTTTAAGGTGTGTGATGAAAATGCTGACATGGGAGAGATCATACGCATTATAATTAGGCAATTGCCAAATAATATTCAGAATTTGTTATGGAATTTAATGCCAACAAACACAGAGGACTTGATAGAGAGATTAGATCGTTTCGATCAGACATTATACTGCGATTTTTTTTAGGAAGAGCTCTCAAGATAACTCAAATCCCATCTTCGCGATGGAATATGTCACGGCATTTCGTATCATTCACAGTTGTTCCGCTAGATTTCGCACGATCGCGACTGTATGAAGCAGTGCTTGCGATCATGCGATTTCTACCGGCAAGACCGAGAAAAGACGCGAAATGCCGTGACATATTCCATCGCGAAGATGGGATTTGAGTTATCTTGAGAGCTCTTCCTACAAAAATCGCAGTATAAATGTAGATCATGCCATGGCGGATGGAAGAGCAAATAACAATAATCGAAATAGTGTTAATGAAGGGATGGTGAAGCAAAATGGCGGGAACCAGAAATTTTATTCGCCGGAGGGGAAGGATCTAAAACCGGAACGTAAACACAGAGGCGAGAACACATGTTGGAAGGGTAAAATGACAGAAAATGCGATTATGCGGAAGTAAGTCCCATTGAGCAGGAAAACTAATGACGTCCGGGATAGATGGGCGGGATATACCGGACGCAGAAACGGGCAGGACAGTGCCCATTTCGGCAATGGAATCTATTTATGTGTCAGCGGACGATTTACTAAGAGAAGAACCTGATCATCGTGTAACGTCGAGTAAGTGTTTAATTCTGCAGGGGACATTAAAAAATAGAACGGTAGACATCTTAATTGACACTGGAGCAAATGTCAGCGCAGTGTCGCAGGAATTATATGACAAACTTAAGAAGGAGGGCGGCGGAATAGAAGAATTACCTACCAGGAAGTTGGATATTCGTGGAGCAAATGGTAAACGGATCGAGACCCAGAGTCGACAAATTTGGGCAGAAGTGCAGGTGCAAGGAATGATGATAGAGTTCCCGGCTGTAATAATAAAGGGGTTAATTCGTCCAGTAATTTTGGGAATGGATAGCCTAAAAATGTATAACGCCACCGTTGATGTGGGTAACAGGCAGGTTACGCTACGAAGGGACATGGGGCAAAAACATTGTTTAGGGTCAAGGGCCCAAGGGACGAAGCTCTGAGTATTTGCGACATGGCGGGAACGATCGAGGAGAACCCTGATTTAGTCAGTGCTGCAGTGAAGAATGCGGTTGACGAGTGCGGGATCGATAAGAGCCGAGAAATGGAGGAAATAGTGAAAGAATATCAAGACGTGTTTGAAAAATCTAAAACTCCTGTGTTGGATACAAATTTCAATTAGAACTCACCGATGATGAGCCCTCAATTGCAGACAATATCCAATTCCCCAAATCTACCGAAATGAAGTTAGAAAGCAGATCAATACGATGATCGAGGATGGGATCATTAAGAAGTCAATGACGCCCTACGTCAGTCCCATTGTTATAGTCCGCAAAAAGAATAATAACATAAGATTCTGCCTAGATGCCCGTAAATTGAATAGTAAGACTGTCGCTCGCCGTGAAAAAACCGCCGAAAATCGATGAAATGCTATATAAAATAAAAGAAGCCAAGATCTTTACCGGGTTAGATTTTACTGCGTCATATTGGCAGATTGGGGTGCACCCGGAGTCCCAAAAATTTATAAGTTTTGCCTTTGAAGGAAACACAGTTTTCAAAGAATGGCCTTCGGCTTAAAGAATATTGGTGCGGCATTAATTAGTTATCTTGACGATGTTATTCCTGAAAAGTTAAAGAAAACGATTGTAATGTACCGTTCTCGACACATAAAATGGGTAACGGTCAAATTCAGAAGTGCCCGTCTTTCCGCGCATTCTGGCACACTGTACGGACGATAACGCCATCTGGTTCTTTCATAATTAACTATTACAAAAGAACACTCGGAAACCAACTGCCAACGACTGAGAAGCTGATAGGCTAGATTTCCCGCAATCATGATCTCTACTTTGAACGTTCTCTATGATACGCGTGTTTATCCGAATGATTGAATTGTATTGGCGTAGAAGGCACAGGGGGCGGGGATAGTCTCCATCGCGTCGTCATGCAAGCCATTCGATCGTCTACAAGAAATATATCAATAAAGATAATATCATACAATATGACATAAAAAGTTCAACACATATAATAGAATTAGTGGATTTGAAAAGGAAATTTGGAAATATTTAATTCTGATTTACTTGCACAAAAATCAATTGAATATCCCCTCTTTTAACGCAAAACAACTTACGTACGTGTATGAATATTACGGATCCGAGACGAAGAAATGAAGTGTGCGAAGGCGGCTGCAGAATCGGAAAAATAATTGGGAGTTGGAAATTTTGGCGAAGTAATAGTGTTCAAATATCAGTGTTTACGAAATTTAAGGTTTTTGCAATAATTAAACTAGGTATTCAGTAATAATTTTGCACCGCTTGTCAAAATTGTTAGTTTGCAATATTCACCTCAAAGACAATTTGAGGACCCTTCCTCCGTATAGCGCAAATTTCGGAATTGTTTATAAAATTGTTAATTGTTGAAAAATTGTTAATTTGCAGTTTTCGGTTCTGGAATATAAGAGACCCCTTCCCTCTTCAGAACTGCAAAATTTGGAAATTGTTCATAAATTTACAAATTTTGCGAAATTATTTTATTGTCTTTTCTAAACTGCCTTTGAAGGAGATGCAAAATTCCGCAATCCAATCGGCGCTACCGCCTTTCGTTTTCGAGATATGTAATTGTTTCTAAGAATTTAGCATGTCATGACAACTCCCATTTCTTTGGAAGTCAGTGGCAGTTCTCTCACAAATCTATCCTTCAAGCTGTTTCCCAAATGCAACGTGCATTGAGCGACACTCTTTTCTCATGCGACCCTGACACCAGAATGGTATTTGAAACTACCTTCAGAACGCAAGTCGATTGCTTTGCAGAATGGAAACATGGGTTGTTACAAATGTTCTCTAAATACGTAAATGCCAAGAAGGTCATCTTATGAGAACACACAAATTCTCTGAGCATATGAATGAATCAGTCATTTCAACAGCGGAGCCACTACCTTATAATAGTAATAACATCCACAATTTCGTTAATTAATTGTGTTATTTAAATGCAGCCCGTGTTCAACCCATGCAGAAAAGCAAACATTAAAGGTATCATTTAAACTAAATATAACCATTGTTAGGATGATTACTTTCAGAATAATTGAACGACCAGAATCTTACGTTCTCTACCATTTGACTGAAACACCGGATAGAGGAAGGCGGAGAATGTGATTAAAAGGAAATAAATATTCTATATATTGATGTCGACATTTTGGGGAAAATGCATAACCTAACTCGTTGGGAGCCGAATTTGATTCTCATAACAAAATTGTGGCTGTCACTTCACGCATAAGATCTTTAAAATCTATTCAAAATCTGCTCCAATTGTTTTAATTGTTACCTAAATTTTAGTAAAATGCTTTTGCAATTATGATTTATGTTCGATAATTAGTAAATCCTCTCGAAATCGAAAATCTGATTTGATTTTTTGTGATCCTCACCTACACCACCAAATTCAAACCATATTTTTTAATGAAATCTATTCTTCAACTTTAGAACTTTCTATTTTATAGTTTATAGTTTTTCAGAATATTTATATTTTTCCGTAATTTGAATATTTCGAGCAAAGCTATGTTTCATTCGAATGTTACTATGTATTTGTAGTTCTTGTGTAATATTGTCTCCCCTCTAAATTGAAAAACTAGTGGTGGACATACTCTCTCGATTTCTTTATAACAATTACGTAATATAAAAATTCAAGTTAACCCCCAGCAAAAATTTCACAATTCCAACTGGATTGCATATATTGTCGCGGCCAATGATGTCTCATCTCTTAATTAAAAATCGCGGCATTGATCCAAAAACGTCGTTTTGGGAGTGTTTAGCACCCGCGAAATCACTCTCCGAACTGAGATTTGAATTTGAGAGCATAGGTTTCGAGATTTCATTACATAATCCAGCTGGTGATTTACTACAAGTAGTCTCACCAACTCTGGGCCACCCCTATAACTCTTAAACGACTTCCGATATCAAAATACAGTTTTCGCTCAACAATGTAGAGTCATGGAGCAAGTGAAATGGTGTACAGATATTGTTTGAAATACTTTTAGTTTTGGAGAAATTAAATCAACTTTGATTTTTTTTTAAATCGAACCATATATTTTTCTTTCTAGCAATAGATAAATCATAAAAAGGGGAATGCAATAATGTAACATATTTTGATAGTATTTTGTGTAATAAATAATACTTTCTGACAAGAGATTATAAATGAAACCTGCACTTTTTGCTGTAGCAGCCGTCGCTATTGTCACTTTTGGTGAAGGCCTTCGCGGCCTCTCCTCGAAAAGAGCCGGCGCCGGGAATGCAACCTTCCTGAATGGCAACAGTTGCAAGAATTGACACAGGAAATCTCGTGCATTTAATTTAAAATCATTTGTCAGAAAGTATAATTTTGTGCTCAAAATACTATTAAAACAATAACATGTTACGTCATTGCACTCGTCTACTTATGATATACCTCTCGCTAGTGAGAAAAAATCATGGTTCCATTTAAAAAATAAAAGATGATTAATTTTCTCGAAAACTAAAAATTTTTCGGACAATATCCTCACGGTACATTACTTGCCCCATGATTCCGCATTGTTGGGCGAAGACTACATTTCTATATCGGGAACCGTTTAGAAGTTACGGGGAGGCCCATAGTTGGTGGGACTGCCTGTATGCCAAACCTCGCAAGTGTTGGAGCGTTTTCGTTGTCACATAAAAAGAAACTAGTGTTGCAACAGAATGTCACAGAGTTTCTCGTACTAGATCTCTCCTGATTTCTTTAATCTAGACTAGCTTTTTGGTTTTACATCACCTACTTTCCAGCTGTCATCCATGGCCGACATTATTTTATTTAACATTTTCTCAATTTTTCAGGCCATTTAAAATAGAAAAATGTGATATTAAGAATATTACATAAGTTAAACCTAATCCTATATCATAATTTTCGATTAAAAATTTTGATCCGTTTTTGAGAAAATTTTGAAAATGTTCGGAGGCTTCATGTAAAGTACCCCCAAAAATTAATGAATGCTTTTCAAAATCGCAGGGCAACGCAAGCCAAATGGACAGGGGTTTCTTCAATTTGGAAAAATCCCACGCATGGCTTAGGCGCTAGTGTTGTTCACATACACCGGACAGACGGACGTTTTGCCGTCAATTGGTTTTTCGGTATCAAGGACCCACAACACATGTATTCTGGATAAACTACGTGTTAGAGGATTTTTTCTTAATTTAGCTCAGGATTTATCCACTTTTTCGTGATCGTGGCCTAAAAATGACTTTTTTTCCAGAAAATCCGCCGTTTTCTCGTGCAGCAATACATAACTTTCCCTACACTGCATATATAATTTGTATATACGTACGTATACTGGAAAGTAAAAATAATAAAAAAAGGAGAAAAGAAATAACATAGTGATGAAAATGAAAAGGATTCACGACAAGGAAACCCAGCCACATACAAAGAAAAAAAACAAAAAACATCCTGGAAACCGTAGTTGGGAATATAAACTTTGTTGATGCATTCTTTATTGGAGAAAATAAAACAGGAAGAATAATGAGATAAAAGTCAATCACGGAGAACAAGAATAAATTAAAAGATAAAGACACTTATATAGAAAATGTTCTCACAAGACAGGAAAGAGTGATCTATGCTGCACTCGGGCAAGTATCAATACAAGAAAGAGAAGAGGGGGAAATAATGAAGATCGGCTATAAAAAATATAAATAAATTTAAAATGGGAGTATAGGGACAACACCATGAAAAAAAAACTCAAAAAACTAAGAAAAAGTTCATGGACAAAAAGCATCAACGCTAAACAACACACGACTGCATCCAAGACACCATATAATAAAGAACAATACGTGAAAAAAACAAAAAAGAAACAATCAAAGATATGTATTACAATAGCAATGTCAGGACATTGCTGTGTGGGGAGAGAAAAATGGAACTCATTCACGCTTCGTATATACGTATGTATACGGGAAAGTAAAAATCCACTAATTTACAAAATTATACTTTTGTCTTGACAATGTTATGCATGAAACGGGCAAAATTCGTGATAGCGAACAAGGAATTCTAAAAAAATTGTAATTGACGTGCGGCATTGAAATAACACGATTTTATTGTAGGAAAATAAATAACACGATTTTAAATCGGAAACATAATGAATTTTAAAATATTGTACTGTTATTTTCTTTTTTCCACAAACAAAACTGTTTGTATGTCTTAGAATACAAAAAGGACAATGGGATTGCGGTCTTAATACTTCGGATACCTCGAAGTTACATACTTCGGAAAGAGTCTTTTAGTAATCTTGTAATCGTACGTCGTAAGAAATCTTGCAGAATTTTAGCGATATATCGACAAGAAATAGGACGTTTTTTGTGTCTGTGAGTAATTCACTAAAACCCGTCTTGACTTTTCCTCTTTTGCCTTGATATGAGTTATATTCCTACTATGTATATTGTTTGTCTCCTTTACTTAGAAAGAAACAAAATAATTTCTATTAATTTCAAAATAATTTCTATATAATGCATGCACTGTCTCACAAACGCTTTTCGTAGAGAATGTGAATAAAGATGATAGGAATTGCTGGTGATCAGCAATTACAATTATTCTTACTGTGTCAATACTTCGAATTTGCAATCTCTACTTTGAAATTAACAAGTTTTCCAGAAGGTAGTTCTGATGAATATTTATGGGACGTCTTTTAGTTGTGTGTTGAAATTTCATAGCTTTAAAGTAAAATAAAATAAATTTCAAAATTCAATTTGTCGAAAAATTTTTGAAGGTGGAAATGTTTTTGGACATTGATTTCAGATGTATGCAGAAATATATTTTGTGTCTTCTATTTTTTAAAAGACAACAAAGATAATACAAATTTTGAGTAAAAAAATGAATAGAAATTTTTTTGATATCCAGAAAATATTTTTACCAAAAATTAACGCAAAAATGACTGCTTCCACTTATACACCGGGCGACAATGTTAGTGATATATTTTTGCTTGATTCGATATTATAGTTCAGAAAAGAGTTGAATAAAATCATCTTTCTTTAGAGGGATTATCGATTTTCTCTCATAAGCCTCAAGCTAGCACTGACTTGCCAATTTTCCTGGGGAAGCACTTTCGACTCCGGGTGAAATCAGATAAGGGGCTATACAGCGTTGCCAAGGAAAAATCAATATTTTTACTCACGCCAAAGCAAACTGAAATATTCGTATTTCCTATTCATTCTTCTATTCATTCATTCTCAGAATAGCAAAGCCACATAAGAGTTAATTATCTCATTAGTGAAAGACCTGTCTACTTCAGAGACGCTAAAATTTTGCTTTTTAGAAATAAAAAGTTTAATACTCGCAGTATCGCAGTTTGAAATTACAGCAACTCGCTATTTTTCCAGCTTTACTTGTTATATAAATTCCTATTTCTGAGATAAAAGCTAACTTTTCTAGTCATACTCCAAAATAGCACGATTTTCTCGTATTTGTTAGTCTCTTAATACTTTTAGTCTGAATTAGCTTTTCGTTTTTTTTCACCCTCTTCACAGCAACTATTTATTGGTGCCTGTAACATATTTTTACTTTTTCATACTTACTTCGTTACAAGAGAAAGTTTTGTAATCGTACGCCGGTGAATTTTCATCAAAAAACTCTTATTGCCAAGTCCTGTTAACGAAAAACTGAGTAAATCGTGTTTGTTTACGAGAATATAGCAAATTATTTCTTCTAACACGTTGTGTAAGGGAACGTCCATAAATTACGAAACGGTAAAGGGGGAGGGGGTCTGAGCCTGTGTTACTCTGCGTTACATGGGGGTAAGGGGATATTAATTGTTACGTAACATAATTTTTTTTAATTTTTCAATATTTGCTGAAATGATTCCTTTTTTGAGTCATGTATTAAAACATTAAAATATTAACACATATAACAATAAAAATTAATTTCGACGGCAAAATGTCAGTCTGTCTGTGTGTCTGTCCGTTCGTCCATCTTGGTTAATGCTAGCGCCTAAACTGTACTTCCGATTTTCTTCAAATTGATATTCCTCGATCGATTTAAATGATTTCGAGGCCCTCTGAGTTTGCCAGAAACATTTTGATTTTGGAAGTTCTTTGTAAATATTTTAAAATTTTCTCAAAATGACTCCCAAAATTTTGATTAAACTTTGGCCTCGAATAGCGTAAAGAACGCCTAAGTGAAGAATATTAAATTAAAATTAAGTTCATTTCATTTTACTCAGTGAATATAGCACTATCCATGCAAAACATTAAAGAACACAATATTGATGCAGTTTTGAGAGAATCTTAAATTTAATATTATTTAATGTCGCTCATATTTCAATCAAGATTGTGCAAAAACAAGTAATATATTCAGAAAAGTTTACATGATATTTTATAAAGAACTGATGGTCAAGAACTAATTTCACGTGAAGAAAAAATCGCGTCAACTAAATCACTACAATATTTAAAGAATTATTTTCAAATTGCAGGATCTCGAGTCGGGCCACATCAATAATGCAATGTTTTTAGCAAACATTCTACGAATAGTTTAGGCACTAGTGTGTTCACAGAACGACAAGTGGACCGATGGACGGACGTTTCCAGAAAAAACAGTTTTCGTATCAGATGACCCCAAAACGTGCACTTCCATTGGAATCTCGAAATTGATTGTAATATTCTGAGCGAATGAATAGGAACGATGAAAGACGTCTCATAGAGGAAATCTCAAATTAATTTTTGTATTTTAAAATTATTTCTCGTCTGCAAATTTATAATCAGTTCATTTTTGAACATTCATCAAATGGTATACTGTACAACCAAGTATCAGAAATAAATCACTACTATTACATTTTTTGTAGGTTTCATAAGTATTTTTTTTCGTGTGCGCCTGCGTATGCGTTGACGTACTAGTAGATTAATTGGATGGTGATTCGTGTGCTGGCACAATTTCTTCTAATATATTTGGCTTCTTGAGGTGATATGGTCATCCAGTGGAATTATGCCAACGTCTCTGTATAAAGTCCTGTTTGTCACGAACTATGTTTTACGGACGGACGTTTTGAATCTACGAAAAATATTCAATATACGAGTAGTTATTACTTCTCTGTGGTGTCGTATTAATCCATTCGCGTTCCATAGTATAATTTTATGACTTAACAGCGATTCTATTCGTTACAATTTCTGTTTTAGAATGTTTTGATATCTTCGGAAGGAATTTTTGATTTCTTGACACATGTCTATTTGGACAGAAATGAGACTATACGGAAGTGGGGTGTATCGGATTATTGAATATGTGAAAAGGTGGGCAATATATGATATTTTTCTGTGAATGAGTGTGCTTCTTGAAGTTGGGGAATTTTCTGAGTTTAAAAATGGTATTGTTTGAGTGGAAGTAGAAGTCGTCACTATACATTTTATATGTGAATTATTTTCAATGCATGTGTAGAACTTCATTTAATTCCGATATTCGTAAGATTTTTCACAAATGTTGATGATATACTGATATTTGTCACATTTTTCGTTTACTTTTCATAGCGATAAATTCAGGTCGCTATATTTCGTTCATTAAACTCCAAAATATCCAAGCAGTCATTTCAAATTCAATAAAACTCAATTCAATTATATAATAATACTTCACATGATTCTCTACAAACGATTTAAAAGAGATGTGAAAATGCCGTGGCCGAAAGGACACATGAAAATGACTGACGATGAATGACTACATTAAAAACAGAATTTTAAGGAGGATCATACCAAGCGCTCAATGCCCCAGAAGGGCTTGTAGATGCGTTACGAACGCAAAACAAATTTAAAAAGAAACTTATTTATCCTAAATATGGATATTATTAGTTTAAATAACAGTATTAATGTTAGCTTTTATGAGACACGGGCTGCATCTAAATAACAATAAATTAAAGAAATTGTGGATGTTATTACTATTATAAGGTAGTAGCTTCGCTGTTGAAATGACATTCTTTCATATGCTCTGAGAATTTGTGCGTTCCCATAAGACAGGCCTGTCCAAAACCGTGCTTCGGTGCAATTTTGCTCCGCCCGTGCCCCACGCAGCGCGCCGGCGCAAGTTAGTCACCGGGGGAGAGGGGCATTCCTTCAGTCTGTGCGATAAGAAAACGGACAACCTGCTGCTGGCTAGCTGCTGCGCTTTATCTCAATGGCGACATCGAAGAGTATTGACATTTTCTTTCATAGTGGTTCTACAGGACTTATTTTCTGACCATCTATCTAAAAGACAGAAAGATTTCGAACGGCGAACTCTTTGGAGTATTATGAATATTTTCCACATATAAGTTCTCAAAACTACATATGAAAGCAGCCAAAGTAATTTCTATGTTTGGGTCCACGTGTGTAAATGAGAGCTTCTTTTCATAAGCAGTTAACAAAATCGAAGTTTCGAGGGTGTTTGAGCGACGAGAGACTTCGCAATTCCTTGCGTTTGATGGCGACAAGGAATTTTGTGACCCACAGCGAACGAATTGTAAACAAAAAATCCACAATTAAAATTGTTACAATGAAATTGCTTTTATTTGTTTTAACTGAACATACTTATCCAGGATATTTCTTTTTGCTCCTTAATTATGTTTCAAACTAGAAAATAGCAAGGAAACTTACTGAAATAAAATTAAATTAAAATCCTATTTGATTTTACATGAACTAGGCCCGAAATAAAACATTGTCGTGTTTGATCTATTCGAAACGAGCTAGTGTGGCCGGTCCGCGAGAAAAGTTTTACGGTAGGAGTGAGTAATTGGCAGCCGGGGGACTCCCGTTGGGCGGTGGCGTAAACAACCGGACCGAAGCGCGCTTCGTCATCTGTCGAAGAGAACTTGATGCTCCTGAGCATGAGCGGAGCAGAAATCCTGGAGAGGCCTGCCAAAAGATGACCTTCTTGGCATTTACGTATTTAGGGAACATTTGTAACAACTCATGTTTCCATGATTTTGACTTGCAAAGCAATCGACTTGCGTTCTGAAGGTATACCATTCTGGTGTCAGGGTCGCATGAGAAAAGAGTGTCGCTCAATACACGTTGCATTTGGAAAACGGCTTGAAGGGTAGATTTGTGAGAGAACAGCCATTGTCTTCCAAAGAAATGGGAGTTGTCATGACATACTAAATTCTTAGAAACAATTACATATCTCGAAAACGAAAGGCGGTAGCGCCGATTGGATTGAGGAATTTTGCATCTCCTTCAAAGGCAGTTTAGAAAAGACAATAAAATAATTTCGCAAAATTTGTAAATTTGTGAACAATTTCCAAATTTTGCAGTTCTGAAGAGGAAAGGGGTCCCTTATATTCCAGAACCGAAAACTGCAAATTAACAATTTTTCAACAATTAACAATTTTATAAACAATTCCGCAACGTGCGCTGCACGGAGGAAGTGGCCTCAAATTGTCTTTGAGGTGAATATTGCAAACTAACAATTTTGACAAGCGATGCAAAATTATTACTGAATACTTAGTTTAATTATTGCAAAAACCTTAAATTTCGTAAACACTGATATTTGAACACTATTTACTTTGCCAAAACTTCCCACTCCCAATTATTTTTCCGATCCTGGAGCCGCCTTCGCACACTTCATTTCTTCGTCTCGGATCCGTAATATTCATTCACGTACTTAAGTTGTTTTGTGTTAAAAGAGGGGATATTCAATTGATTTTTTTGCAAGTAAATCAGAATTAAATATTTCCAAATTTCCTTTTCAAATCCACTAATTCTACTGCATGTGCTGAACTTTTTATGTCGTATTGTATGATATTATCTTTATTGATATTATCTTATATTTCTTGTAGACGATCGAATGGCTTGCATGACGACGCGATGGAGACTATCCCCTCCCCCTGTGCCTTCTACGCTAAAACTCTCAATCATTCGGATAAACACGCGTATCATAGAGAACGTTCAAACTAGAGATCATGATTGCGGGAAATCTAGCCTATCAGCTTCTCAGTCGTTGGCAGTTGGTTCCGAATGTTCTTTTGTAATAGTTAACTATGAAAGAACCAGATGGCGTTATCGTTCGTACAGTGTGCCAGAATGCGCATAAAGACGGGCACTTCTGAATTTGGCCGTTACCCATTCTATGTGTCGGCAACTGTACGTGGATGATATAGTTTTGTTTTCGAACAATATGGCTGAACATATTAACGACCTCAAACAGCTGTTAGAAGTATTCCGACGATATAATTTGAAGTTAAATATCGGAAAATGCCAATTCGCCCGAAGGGAGACTGAATTCATGGGGCATGTATTGTCGGAAAATGGGATGGCTATGCAGAATCGCAAACGTGAGTTAATACAGAATTTTCCCCGACCCAGGAACGTGAGGGATGTCCGACGGCTTATTGGGGTGTATAATTATTACTCGAGATTTTGCAAGGGGTATTCACACGTTATACACCCTATAGTTGAGTTGTTGAAAAAGGGCAAAAGGTGGGAGTGGAACGAAGAACGCCGCGCCTTAATCTGGACGAACGGAGCTGTAATAGACAAAAGATTACAAAACAAACGCCGCGCTTTAAACTGGACGGTCCCGGTTACTAGGTAACGAAGGTTGTTGAGGGGCTAGAGGGGGCGCTGGACTGGAGAGTTGGTGGTTGACTGGATCGTGG
This sequence comes from Acheta domesticus, assembly GCA_031308135.1. NCBI lineage: Eukaryota > Metazoa > Arthropoda > Insecta > Orthoptera > Gryllidae > Acheta > Acheta domesticus. Next base: position 165,020,148 of record JAHLJT010008446.1, on the reverse strand, counting down.
TGGTAGCGGCGCGAATGTAATCTGTATTATTTAAGTAGGAATTCGACGTGAATAGGGAGAATAGATTGTGGAACGATAGTGCAAGAAGTGAGTCAGCAAGAAAGAAGCAGACGACTTCGGCGACGACCGGCGCGAAGACGGATTTTCGGCGCGGAAGTCAAGAGGCTACGAACTGCGGGGCCATCGTTTCACAACGCCAGACAATTCGGTACCGTGAACCTAATGCACGCGATCAATCAAGAGAATTTATATTGTTAATCCCAAATTCAATTTTTAATAAACAAAATTATTGTTGTGCCACGTTGTATGTAATTCCTTCGAAATATAAATAATTTCAGACTTCCAGGCTTCTCTGTATAGAGAGCATGAGAACCAAAGAACTGAGCTAGCAAAGTAAAGTAAATTAGATAAAATAAATCATTCATTATTTTATCACAATACTAAAGAGTGTAATTAGCACTATCCGTTACAAAAGTTTGAAGAAAAAATTTGCAGCAATATATAGAAAATGGCGTTTTAGCGTTTCTGAAAATGCGAAATTTGGAGCTACTTTTCACAGAAAATGGTTGTGTTGTCGAGAAACTACTTGACATTATTTAAAGCACATGTTTTCGTAAATATAATAATGTGAAATAACCGCCGCTAATGTAAATATTATCGACGTGAGAAACATGTGAAAAAATTTACATTTTTGTAATTTTTGAAAAAAAAAACCTATAGAGCAATATGGCTTTTATGTCATCTGATAGAGTACATTTACCACTATCCCTACCAAAAGTTTAAAGAAACAATTTGGAACCGTTTTTTGAGAAAATCTTGTTTATGTCATTTTTAAAATTGCACATATTGCACGCATTATTGCGCGAAAACTACTAAAATTTTGAAAAACATTTACATGACCTTTATGAAAGAACTCAATATGCAGAAAACATTTTATTTGAAGAAAAAATCTCCATCTTCAAGTTTGTAGTTGGAGAAAGACGCCGAACAAAATTCAAACTTTCACAATTTTCGAAAATTCAGTTATCCGTGAAAATCGGACCTACGCCACGTCAATAAGTGTATTTTACTCTATTCATACAAGAAATTTAAAGAAAAATTTTGGAGCTGTTTTTGAGAAAATTTTGAAAATCCCCGAGGGGCTTCATATAAAGTACCCCTAAATTTTAAAGAATCTTTTTCAAAATCTGAAAGCTTTGACTAGAACCAGATCGACCGGCGAATATCCATTTTGGAAGAAATCGTACGTATGGTTTAGGCGCTAGCAGTGTTCACAGACGGACGGGACGGACGTACAGACAAACGGACGTTTTCCTTTCAATTGGTTTTTCGGTATCAAGGACCTAGAAAGCAGGGTTTCTGGCTACACCACGTGTTAGGGGATTTTTTTTCTTAATTTAGCAACTGGTTTTATCCACTCTTTCGTTTTCACGGCCCGACAATTAATTTTTTTCCGCCGAAAATTGGCCATTTTTTCGCGCAGCATTACATAACTTTTCCTGTACTCCGTGTATACGTACGTATACGGGAAAGTAAAAAACCTATGGAGTTTTTTACTTGCAGGCCAGGTGTAATAAAATAAAAGTGCTAATATAAACCCGTTTTATAAACAAAAACTCTAAAGATAATTACATCCATCTGATATAAGAAAAGAGGTGATCCGATAATTGGTGGATGAACGCTTCGTAGAGGCGACGTCTTACACACAGCGTGATAAAGTGAATAACATGGAAGCTAATGAATTGTCTTTCACTCCTTCTTGAGAATAGTGTTTTAACCCACCATGGAAAATGTTATGTTTGTATGAATGCTTGTCACTTTTCAAAGTTGATGCCATTAAAATCTAGAGTTTGGAAAAACGATCGCACATAATTAAACAGATACATACCCACTGATTATCAGTTAAAATTAATTTATCATCAGATGTGACAGTCACACAAAAGATCGATTCTACTTTGAAAACAAACAAGCTTTTATAAAAAATTTCCTCGGTTACTCTTTCTCCGTGTGTTTACATCTTCAGCAAACATGTACTTGTATATTTCGATTTGCTTTTTATTTATTTATTTTATTTAGTCAAAAAACAGTAAAAACTGTATATGACGTGTGGGGAAAGAAATTTATCTGCGCACATTTTCTTGAGGGCCAGAATTTTATTTAAAAAAAAAACAAAAACGAAAACGAAAAAAATTAATATAGAAAATAATTATTTTAGAAAAATAAAGATATTTGAAAAATGTTTTTTCCCGAGTTATAGAAAATCAATTTCAACTGTAAATGAACTACAAGCAAAAGGAGTGCTCAACAAAACGTGCGCACAGTGAAGCTACATTTACGTCCAGAAGCAAAACAAGGGGCCATCTCAGCATTTGCTCTATGGATCAGGGAAACTGGACAAAAACCTGATCGAGATGGGGGTCATTGACCCGGAAGCTGAAGTACATTACTTGTTACAGGCGTATTAAATATTTTTTTAAATGTATACAATGCAAACATAAACTAATTCATTATATATCTTTGTTTTGTTACATTATTTTTCTTTTTCACGATCAGTATAGTCTCTAATTGTATAGAAACAGTTTTGCAGCAGAAAAGATTTTACTTTTAACTTAAATTTGTATACCGACTTTAATTGTTTTATGTCATCTGGCAATGCGTTGTAAAGTAACGTACATGTATTGTATGTTGATTTCTTGTACTGAGCTGTTGATACTGACACTTGATGCACGTGATTTCTACGGCGTGTGTTGTAATTATAAATATCAATATTGCATGAAAATATGTTCCCTCCGTTAAGTAGGTCATTTTTGACAAATATTACAGATTCGTAAATAAATAGACAAGGCAATGGTAGGATTCCCAGCTCAATGAAAAGAGGCTTGCAGGAATCACGTGGAAGGCATTTTTTCATTATTCGAATAATTTCTTTTGCAATCTGAAGGTCTGAATACTACAGGATGAGCTTCCCCAGAATATTATGCCATATCTCAGGCGGGAATGCACATTTGCAAAATAAACGCAACGAGCTGCATGAAGGCTGACAGAATTTGAAAGAATTCTGAATGCATAGCATAATGAACTTAATTTAGTGTTTAATTCGGTTATATGTACATTCCATTTGAGGTTTGATTGAATTGAAAGACCTAAAAATTTTGTTGCCTCAACATCAGCTAATTGCATATTGTTCATTTTCAATGGAACATGCGATTTCCGATTTGAGATGCAAAAAATGCATTGAAACAGTTTTTCTTTCGTTAACAATTAATTTGTTATTATTAAACCAATTTGAAACTTCTGAAATTGTACTATTTACTGCTTCTTTTTTGCAAAGAACATTCGTGTCATCAGCAAACAGAGAGGGCATATCGTTTACATATAACAGAAAGAGAATAGGCCCTAAGGTCGAACCTTGCGGGACCTCATGCACAATTGGCAAAGAATTGGAAATATAAGTATGTAATGTCCTTTCCTGCCAGTATGGTATTTCTACTTTTTGAGTCCGATGTTTAAGGTAAGAAGTTATCCAATCTAGGGCAATACCACGAATTCCATACGAAGGTAATTTTGAGAGCAAGATCTTATGGTCAATAACGTCAAAAGCTTTCGAGAGATCTAAGAATATTCCAATGGGTATTTCATTTTGGTCTATTGATGAAGCAACATCTTTGAGAAAAGAAAAAAATGGCAGTTTCCGTAGATTTTGATTTTCTAAAACCGTGTTGTGAGTCTGAAAACGCTCTGTTTTTCCTGAGAAATGTTTCCATTCGTAAGTAGAAAAAGCCTTTCTAATATTTTTGAGAAAACTGACAAAAGAGAAATTGGCCGGTAATTTTGAATATCATTTTTGTTCCCTTTTTTAAAAAGTGGCTTAATTTTTGCTGTTTTGAAAATATCTGGAAATATTCCTGTACATAAAGAAGCATTGAAAATGTGAGTTAACGGATGTATAAAGGCAGGTGCACAAGTTTTTAATAAACAATCCGGAAATTCATCTAAACCAGATGAATATTTATTTTTTAGTTTACTGACTATTCTGAGGATTTCGTTGGGAGAAGTTTCGGGAATAAACATCGTATCTGAAATTTTTTGGGAAGTGTAAAATGTTGAATTTTGTGATTTTAGTCCCTTCGTGAGATCAGACGCAATTCTGGAAAAGTGTTTGTTGAAGAGATTGGCAACTTTTTCCGGATTACTCGTTTCTCTTTCATTATCCTTTAAAATAACATTCTCTACAAGGTATCGAGATGATGTGGTTGTATTTTTTACGATATCCCACATTGCTTTAGTTTTGTTACTAGCGCTCAAAATGTCCTGACTATTTTTCATTATTTTTGCCTGAACTATTACTTTTCTTAAAATTCTTTTATATTCTCGGAAGTATATATGGAAACCGGGTGATACGTTATGATGTTTAGAAATAAAGTAAAGCGTACGTTTGTTTTTACACGATGTTCTAATTCCTTGTGTGATCCAAGTATTACTTTTGCTTGAAATATTTAATTTTCTCTTTTTAAGAGGAAAGCACGCGTTAAAATGAATTGAAAGCTTGGAGAAAAATAAATTATATTTTTCATTTGTGGCAACAGCGTTATAAACTTCGTCCCATGCTTACGTTTGGGAAAATAGTTTTCTTCCCTGAGAAGAGTTCCAAACAGAAATGATCCCGCTGATTAACTCTGGAAATGTCCTAACAATTTTTTCAAATGTAGATGAACATGCAATACAAATATGTTCTAAATAAAAGTTTCTATATAATTCGATTCAGAGCAAATTTTCATTACATTAAAAAAAATTAATAACCGCTTTTTCTTAACAGTATATTTTCTTTAATAAAAGAACTCATACGGAATAATCATTCTTCACTCTCATCGTCCAGTTCTCGATCTCTCAGCGATGTTTCCGCTACGATTAAAGTGGAAACAAAGCGAAAGACAAATTGAATTAACACTAAGTGCTGCATCAGCACGTAGTTCCTTACACACACATATATATATATTCTAACACGCCTCCTGCTCCTCACAACATATAGGTCCCAAGCGGGCGTGTTCGAATTAATGGTCGCGTTGAAGCGAGCTTTTTTCAGGAGGCAGGATCTTTAGGGTATGAGAAAGGTATGAACCCTCGACACAGAAATCAAAATGGATGAGTAACCAAAGCACATATATTCTAAAAATAGGAAGTTGTACAAAATCATATACATATGCTGCCTAATTACTAATGATCGCTCCTGATCACAAACGGCTTAACCTAGGTTGTAAAACGGAAACTAATTGCAGTGCCGTTCATTCGACAACTTCAAAGTAAATCTGTAAACTAATAAATTTTAAGAAGAAAATGTACCCTCGGGTTTTCTTTGCTTTTGCCTTTGCTTCTACCTTAATTCATTCATTCTCCGTGCACGGACCCCTTAAATGAACTTGTTACCTTAATTGGTTCTGCGATGCCCACAAGTACTGAGTTCTGAATCACTCGCAGATTACCAAAGCATAAAAAAATACAATTATCTCAGCAATATTGAAGTGTCTACTATAACATACCAATTTACCATTAAATTAATCTTTACATTAACACATTCATAAAACAATTTCACAATTTAATGTTCCCCGATTACGTAATGAAATGAAATTTTACATCAATTGCAGCAAAAACAGTACAAGGAATTCAATTTAAAAACAGAGAAATGAAGTGTGATCAAATTATTCCGTAGAAATTTTAAATTTTCTCACTTTTTGCCTATTTAATTGCCTTCTTAATAACAGTTCAGGAAGCCTCTAACTCTTCGTACGACAGAGCAAGAAGAGAAAAAAATGTCGCAAGTTCCTTTACCTTTGCGGCGTTTCTTTTGATTCGTGCATCACGGTCTCTCACGCTACGACTGCCCTCGCGTCCTCTTGCCGACGTTCCTCAGCCTCGCTGCTACGAAGTCCAATTTTCACATCCCGCGGCGATCCACGCCCTTCGCACGTACTCTTCGGGACGTCCGCTACGCGTGCACACCAAAGCCCTTCTCTCGTTCGGCTCCTCCTCCGCCTGAATTCTTCTTTCCCCTCTTCTCTCCAGCCGCACGAACGTACACGCCCACGCACCAAGTCTCTCGGGCTTTGCAACTTGAATTTTTTTTTGCGTCGGTGAACTATGTGTTGTAATTCCGCTTTAATGTGACTGCAGCGCTAGCCAAATCACGTTTACTGCTTCCAGTTCGTCCAGCGAATTTTGCACCACTTCTTAACTTGGCACAAAATTATTTAAGACTGTCCTCTGCTCGCGATGCGTAATCTGGGCAACGCACACCGTTCTTTCTGGATAGTTCCACGAGCCACACTCGCCTCACATCAATTTTCTCCGCGCCGTAGCAAATTCTCACATTACTTTTGCCGAAAACTCCCGTATTCACAAAGTACTTTTCCTGAATCATAAGCTCGCATGAGCTACCATCACCTCAGCCACTGAATTGTTAACGCTGGTTTCACTTACTACCACAATCATAAGATCTTGTTTCACTTCAACTACCGAAAGTCCGTGAGCTTGTCCACCGTTGTCCACCGTATTTACGGTGTCGATAGGGGTAAAACGTGAGGGGGGGCCTTTTCATTTCTCCGCCCGTCGTCGGCCGCAGAAAAAGCCTCTCCACGAAGTCGCGCTCCGCCGCTTTGACCAGCTACGGACAGATGGCGTACCTACTGACCGCTTGGTCTCGCGCTCCGTGTTCGCGCCCGCTCGTAAACTGAATTAAAATGGGTGGTTATGGTGATATGGGATATATTTCCCATATCGCTGCATTGCCCTTTCCTCTCCTCTTTAAAATTTTCCCGGCATAAACAAAATCTTCCGCTGGTCTTAAATTGTAAAGTTCGCAATTTCCCATGACTTCTTACGGTGATATGGGGCATATTCCCCATATCGTTACACAATATTTATATATATATTTATATTGAAACGAGTCGTGGATTTGACTCTGCACAATATTTATTAGAAAAGGGGACAGGGACTCTTACCCGGGAATGGGCTCCGGATTCAATCACGTTCAACAATGGAAACTTGCGGGTAAACATGAATTTTTATTGCTCGAATAATTACAATAGAAAATTGGTGATTCTTGTTGCTCACAAAAACATTAACTTTGCCCTTCCCTATTTTAAATCACATCTCATTTGTAAACTCTTCATTACCCTGGAATCTCACTCATTTGTTATAATTCCCACATCTGTGGGGCCTCGACTAAAGATCACTGTCTCCTGCTGTCTAGTTACCCTCCCTCCCAATATTCTTCCGGCCGATCTTACTCACAGTACTCCAGTCCCCGAACCGCTCCGCTTCGCGTTCGCCCCTCCGCCGACGGGGCGACGCTTCGCGCCGCGCCGTCCGTGCTCGGGCCACTTCGGGTCGCAGGACGCCGACGTGGAGAGGGGCCCGTTCCACACCCGCCTTCGATGCTCTTCCGCTTCCCTGCACGACGCTGACTGCCGATATCTTGTAGTCCACTGCCGTTGTAACGGGCCTACCGTGCGTCGCCCGCTGATGCTTCTCACCTCTGCCGTCCGTGATAAGTCTTTCCTTCTCCGTTTCACAACTGGTTGTTTGATACTGTTCCTCTACATTCAATCGATGCCATCCTGTTGTCCACCCGCGTGCGTTACTCTGTCAATGCCGATTTCACCACTTTCAACATATTCCGATGATTAATCTCATTCACTCCGATGACGTCGTTGTTTCCGCCTGTTCTCGAAGCTACATATACCAAACATTAGCGGGTTGACTGCCGCGTGGGAATGGATGCCTATCCTCCACGATGGTTCCAGATTTCACTACTGTCCATGCTCTTTCTTCCGCACACTACACAACCGTCCGTTTCATTCCTCGGCCATCGCTCTACTGCCGGTCCGTCCCGTGATTCCGTCGCCTTCAGTTCTCCACACTGAACCGACCCCGGCACCCGACTCCGTCGGTGCGCTGGCCGCTACAGCGCAGTTCAAACGTTCTTCCTACTCAGGAACGCATTGTTATCATTTTATTGATAACAATTCATTTCAATATATATGTAATAACAATATTAAAATACCACACAAGGCCCGCAGAAGTGTTTCCAATTCCCTAAAGTTTTATCAACGCTGGGATACGAACTCACGTATTTAGGTTCAGCAAAATATTACTGTCTACAACACTATTCACCCAAAGAATCACAGCCTCTCCGACACTTAAATTGCACAGGGGAACATTTTTTTTTTTATCGGCATGCGTAAACTCACAATCCGACGAGTAGGGCGCGACTACTGGAAGTCTGAGATGGCCTTGTTTATGAATTTCAAGAACTTCTGTAAGAACTCAAGGTTTCAAAGTGTGATTTAATAGCAAGCGAGCTCGACCAAGCGACCCCTCTGAAGGTCATTTCCAAACACTGAAGTCGGAGGAACGAATAGACACTGAATGTTAATGAATACAAGAGAGTATATATAGTATGACACCGTTCCGTCGAAATGCAATTTTAAAAATCAATTTGTTTATATCATATTTATATTAATAATGAAATAATTTGTTTATACTCAATTTCCTCGCTAGACGGTTATTTATTGGCAGCCACTTTGCACAAGTAAGTAGAAGATATCCAAGCACATAATAAAGAAACCTACACATTTGCAGGACAACAGTGAGCTTCTGCGTTTTGAAGTTTGAAACAAAATTTATTTGTAATGCAGACGAATGAAAATAATGAAACTCAAGTTTCAACAATGTATTAAGAATATAAAGGAAATTTTCAAAGTTAGAAAACAGCAATAGTTCCTTAGCAACAATTTCTACCGTTTTGCCGTAAGTCAGAAATCGTTAATATAATATAATTGGCGGAAAGTAAAACGATCTGAACCAAATACTTGACTGCAAAGAGTGATCGGATTGTCTGTAAAACAAATGAGGGTTGGCATCAGATGCTAATTTCCTATAAACAATTGCGTATCTCGAAAAGGAAAGGTGATAGCGCCGATCGGATTGCGGAATTTGCAACTTGTTGAAAGGCAATTGAGATGAAAGAGTAAAGAAGTATTACAAAATTTGTAAATTTATAAAAAATTTCCAAATTTTTCAATTCTAAAGTGGGAAGAGTTTCCTGATGGCCCAGGACCGAAAACTGCAAATTAAAATTTTTGCAACAATTAACAGTTTTATAAACAATTTCGAAATGTGCGTTATTCCTGCGGAAGAGTGCGCCCAAATTGTCCCTGAGTTCAATATCGCAAAATAACAGTTTTGACCAGAGATACAAATTGATTGCTTAATATCTAGTTTAATTGTTGCTTTAATAATAAAATATACACTTGGTCTTTGAATTTTATTGTCTTTTATTGCCATTGTTCTCTAGGAGTCCTCTATCGAATGTAGAAACACAGTATTTTGCAATTTTTGCAAATTTTAGAAACATATAAACACTTGAAAATGTGCAATTATAATAGTTTTTCTTATGGAAAAAATCTGGACATTTGATAAAGTTCATGGATTGTGTATGAACTATAATATTGGAATTAGAATGCGTATAAGAAAGTAATTTGTCTACAATTAGTGTTATTTTATCTCACATCAACGTAATTTCTTCAAAAAGAATTGTGTTAATAGTGGTTAAGTGTATGTGTTCATATATATATATATATGAATAAATTTACTTTCATGTTCATAAGTGTGTTTCATTCCTTGTATTTTTATTTGAAAACATTTCCACATCGGAACTAGCGACGCTTTAAAGGAGTACAATCTGATAGTATCAGTTAATAAAACCAAAGTAATGGCTTTTAAAGGAAAAGAATCGATAAGGACAAAGATTGTGCTTCAAAATATGGTTTTAGAAACAAGTGACACGTTTTAACTACCTAGGGTGCGAAATTACATATGGAAGAGATAGGGATATTACCAGCAAGATCCATAAGTTTCAAGCAATATGTGGAACCATAAATAGAACATTTAAAAAGAAAGCACGAAAAGAAACCCTGTTAAAATTTTATGATATAATGGCCCTCCCAGTTTTACTGTATGGAAGTGAAACTTGGGTTCAAAAACAAGAAGATTGTAGGAGGCTTGAATCAGCAGAAATGAGATTTCTGAGAGGAGTAAAGGGCTGTACATTAAGAGACCAAATAAAAAGTGAAAAAATAAGAGAGGAACTAGGGCGGAAAGAAACAATACATGAAAAAAATAAGAAGTACAGACAGCAATGGGTGACACATATTGAAAATATGCCGCAAGACAGACTTCCAGTGCAAGCTCTAAATCATAAGATGCAAGGAAAAAGAAACATTGGAAGGCCAAGAATGAGATGGAAAGAGGCTGGAACAGGCAATATGCCTAATCCGTAAAGGAAGATGATGATGATGATGAACTAGCGACGCCCGCCATTTTCTACGTCGTAAGTTTGTTAGGGCACTCCCCCTGTGTTGATATTGGCTGCGTAGGTTGGTAAGGCTCCGTCTGCGACGTTTCGTCATGAGAAGGGCTGCCCAAGTCGTGCACAAGCTGAACTTAGCCGCAGACGGCGGCGATCAATTTTTGTTTCCAGAACGGTACCAACCCACAATTAAATAAATATATATTCATATATTATTTTTTATATTAAGATACCTTACTGGCTAAGTAACAGAATTATATATTTGTATATAGTCGTTGCAATCAGATATATTGTACCCTCGTGGAAACATAAAATTTCGCGTCGAAAATGCCTTGGCCCGCGAGCTTGATGGCGATGGGCATCCCTGACCGCCGACAACGAGATCTACCAGTGGGTGTCGGTCTTGAAAACTACGTTCTCTAGACCGAACTATGAAGATTAAATTTATTTGATTAGCGAGCATATAAAATATTTTAACGTTCATTGAGAGCTAACTGTAGTAGTAGAGAGGTAAAAGGTTTCCATGATTATACTGCGATTTTTGTAGGAAGAGCTCTGAAGATAACTCAAATCCCATCTTCGCGATGGAATATGTCACGGCATTTCGCGTATTTTCTCGGTCTTGCCGGTAGAAGTCGCATGATCGCAAGCACTGCTTCATACGGTCGCGATCGTGCGAAATCTAGCGGATGATACGAAATGCCGTGACATATTCCATCGCGAAGATGGGATTTGAGTTATCTTGAGAGCTCTTCCTACAAAAATCGCAGTATAATTACCATGAAGCTCGATAATTTTTGTATATGTAATCTTGCATTTAAGTTTCGTTAATTTAAAATGTGTAGTTTTAGGAAGAGTAATGGATAGTGCTGTCCGCTATGGCGTGCAAAAACTCTCTAATATATCTAGGGGCCATGGTGGAAATAGGGAGCTTTTGCCACCTCGAACGTTAAGCACTATTGATCTTCTGTTCATGCGCAGTTTCGAATCAGTTTAGTGCATCTGCGCATGCGCTAAATATCGATCGTACTTACCGTTCGAGGTGGCACCCTACTCTCTAGAGAGTAGGGAGTTTTTGCACGCCATAACAGACAACACTATCGATCTTCTGCGTATGCGCAGATGTACAGAAGTGATGCGAAACTTGAAATGCGCATGTGCAGAAGATCGACAGTGCTGTCCGCTATGACATACAAAAACTCCCTACTCTCTAATATACACAGTGCGACGTCGATTATCCAAACGTCAATCATCCGAAACGTCAAATATCTGAACTCATATTTCCTATGAATAAGTATTTTCTAATTAAGTATCGTATACTATACGTATTATATCTTTTGTAATACTGAATATTGAGAATGATCCCGGATATGATTAACAGTGATAAAATATTAACGAGATACTGTACCACAGTCAATCATCTGATTTCAGTAAACTTTGATAAATCTACAATAAATGCTTAAGAAATTGGAATGTTATTATTAGCAGAAAAGCGCTTTTCACCACCTTTAAGTGCAAGAGAACTCTCGTTACATGGTCAAACAACCGATCGTAAATGCTTAACAGCTGTCACTAACTCGGAATGTTCATTGTTGGCAGAAACCCACCGCTAGTGCAACAGTTGCCTATATAGACATTATGTTCGGTTATTCAAATTATCGAATATCCGAACTACACTTGGTCTCAATTAGTTCGGATAACTGACATCCACTGTATACAATGGGACATCTCTATACTGTGGTTAAACGTTAAGTCGCGCATGCGCAGTATTTGAATATACAAAAAAAATTCTGAATCACAGATCACTGCCGTGGTGTAAGAGATATAGGTGGGTTCACTCCCGGTCTAAAACTGAAGCTAATGTGAGGCTAGTTCTCACAGTTCTCGCTATGTAAGCGCTGCGAACGACTTGGGCATTTTTAAGACAAGATGGTGATCCATTTAATAGCTTTGTAACCTCTGGTGGAAGCCACTAAATCGCGAGACGCCATCATGAATGCCCAACTCGATCGTGCGCACCGTACGGATAAACGAGGAACTAGCCTCAAACTGGCTTCAAAAATTTTGTCCAAAAGGCGGCTAGTTGACACACCTATATATCTTACACCGTGTCACTGCTGTGAACGATTCGATTCCAAGCTTAATGAATCGAATCAACCAAAAGATGCACGCCCACGGTGTAAGATATAAAGGTGTGTCAACTAGCCACCTTTGGGGCAAATTTTCTGAAGCCAGTTTGAGGCTAGTTCCTCGCTTGTCCGCATGGTGCGCACGATCGGTTTGGATCGCGGTGTAAGATATACATCTTAAGATGACATCTTAAACTGTGGTTATTACACAGTTTTATATATTTCCTGATCATTTTCGTAACTGTTCGCTTTGGACTTTATCAATTCCACCGCAAAGCCACAAATCGCTGATTTGAAATAAGTAAGCAGCTGGCCATAGAGCTGTCGAATGGATCACGACCTTGCCACGAATCACGACCTTGCCAAATGAGACCGAAAGATCGCAGCGCTTATATGCGAGAACTGTGAGAACTAGCCCCACATAAGGTTCAGTTTTAGACTGAGAGTGAACACACCTATATATCTTACACCGTGTGCACGCCTTAGGCCTCATTCACAATGCAAACTTAAGCGTAACGTAATGCTGTAAACTTAACCGTAAAATTTACACGTAAAAACAAGCGTTCACATTGACGAACGTAACCTGGAACGTAAGTTTCGCCAGAACCAATCAGAATTCAATGTACTGACACTTGATCGAAACGTCACTAACATGGTGGAAAGATCTTTCCACCATGTTTTCTAACTTTTTCGGCGAGAGCCATGTGTATGAATGACAAATCGATAGGAATATCGATTTGTCATTCATATACATGCGAGTAAATGTAGTAGTGCTCACATTTCCCTCATCTTATAAGGCCGATATACACGGTATAGTTTTCGTGTAGATTCTTCATGTAGTCTAGACTTTACGCTTTCTACATGAGAAAATTATGAACATGTTCGTAATTTTTCGTGTAGAAAGCATACATTTTCTCCCCAGCGGCAGAATCGTTCACTAACGGTTATCGGCCATGTCGATTTTGTGGTTAGGTGTATCAAGGTGCAATTGTGTGAAGTGAAATATTGTGATAAAGTACTTCTTTACTTATCCCTGCCTTCCAGTTTTATTCTCTATGCCCCCCATGGTTAATTAATACTAAATCAAGATCACAGCCAGAACGCACGCACAGAAATACCATCACTGAAAGTACTCGGACGGCGCAATTCAGTTGTTTCCCGCTAGCCCCCTGGCGGCGGCTTGTGGCGATTCATGCAGAAAGCGTATAGACCGTGTATGCGCTACTTTTTGGCTTTTATACGTTCAGTTTGAGATCTTGACGTTTCTATACAGAAATTGTATGAGAATCTACACGAAAACTGTACCGTGTATATCGGCCTATAAACAAGGATTCTCTTGAACCAAATTCACGAGTAATTTATCGAACACAGTAATTATTCGCCATCTCAGGTTAAAGTCACAATAAAAATTATCCAAATTCTTAAAATAAATTCACTACACGCGTCAAAAGCGTTCGTAAACTAGTTCTCTACATTACAATAACAATGACATAACTACAAACTACCTGAACACAATCTGAAATCGAACTTCCATACTGCTCTCTGATTGGTCTTCGGTAGAATTCCGACGTAAACTTAACGTAAAAGCTTGGAGCTTGCGAACTCTTAAGTTTACGGTCTTACGTCAATGGTTACGTCAAGGCATTGAGAACGGTCTCGCTTATTAATGCTATATTATATTACTGCTTATTATACTGCTAGCCTCACAGTTTTCAATTGCCCGAAATCATCGTCAGTTGTAATTCTAGTTAGTGGGTCAAATGATATAAATCGGCATTCATATAGGAAGATTTGTTTTAGTATAGTTAATTGTATTTATTCACTTGCTTACAAATTTACCAAATGTTTGGATTAATTGACATTAACCACACCCATGGACTGTGAAGCACCTCTCCAATATTTACATATCACTAATATGAAAAGTGAAGAGGGCTTCTGTAATTTACTTCCATACGTAGTTTGTCTCAAGGTGTAGGTTATGTCGATCAAGTTGGCGCAATATTTGTGTGAAGAAAATATGATACGATTCCAAAATAATACTGAATAAAGAATACCTTGGTTAACAAAATGAATTAGGGAAGAAAAAGATTTGTATTCGTTGCATTCATTCTGGTCTTGTTCCTTTCGTTGTAAAATATATTTCACATTTAAATGCTCGTATATATGCTAGTTCATTTCTGTGTTACTTATTTTATATAGGGATATTAGTATTATTATGTGAGATCATATTATGTGAGTAAATATGTGAGATCTGGGTACAAATTTTAATACTAATTTCATTTGTTATCAAATGTTACATATACAAGTGATAAAAATTTACAAAAGTCCCAAATGAATTAACATATTTTTTAAAATTTATTTTGGGAGACATAAATATACAATCATATATACTTCGGTTTTTCTTTCGCGGGGGGTGTCAATAAAATGGAATATCTCACGGTATTTCCCGTCGTTCTCCATTGTGTCGCCAGGCGTCGCATTATCGCCAGCATTGCTCGACACAGTCGCGATCATGTGACTCCTAGCGGCACAATCGAGACGCTACGACGGGAAATTAGATAGATAGATTTATTTAAACTGCAAATGGGTATAACCCGGTGGCAGCTAATTACAAAAACATAAAAATACACAGTCATTAAATAATAAATTACATGACATTAATTAATAAATTCCATGAGATATTTCATTTTATTGACATACCCCCGTGCGCCAAGAAAGAAAAACCGAAGTATAGCAAATTACATTCCAAAAAACATTCAAAACTTAGAACTATTACACACAAACATGTATTTATTACTCTCTGGGTTAATAGAATCATGTCGCCAAAATTAAATTTGTATTTTTGTTTTTACAAAAAAATCACATATAATCGGGATAACGTGTATATCAATTTTTTTTTAGGATGTCCACAATATTTTGGACCAAGGTAACATTCAGGTGATTGAGTTTTTCATCATAATATTTTTTAACTTGTCAAATAATGTACAATGCGCTAAATGATTAGCGGTGTAATTCTCCTCAGCACTTTCACACAAACCTGAATTGACAATTTTTAATCTATTCAAACTATAATTGAATGATGAATGATTTGATCTCAATCGATTAATGATAACAATTTCTTTTCTAGCTAATTTGAAGTTTTGAAACCACGGTATTGATGATGTTCTATGATAATGCAAGAAATACTCTTTGCCTTTAGAGCGGCCAAGATTTTCAATATTTGCAAAGTTATTTTGAGTACAAACCTTCTTGTTCAGAGCAACATCATCAGATACCGAAATATTAAATGGGTAAACCATACCATCTATTATGGCTGATTTAGCTTCGCTATTGGCATTCTCATTTCCATTTATACCAACATGGGCAGGAATCGAAGTTACACAAATTTGGAGATTAATCTGTCTTGCATGTTTACATAATTTCTTGATTTCTAAAATAATATGTGATTGATTTTTAGTTCTATTACTATTTGATAGAGACACCAAGACACTATTTGAATCAGAAAAGATTATAGATGAAGTAATTTTGAATTTAATAATCACTTTTACTGCTTTAAGGATAGCTACACCTTCAGCAGTACAAATGGAAATTTTACTATTAACTTTAAATTTCCTATTTAGTCTGTTATCAGTGCTCCAAATAGAATGAACATAAACAGCACAGAACAGCTGATTACGAGTTCAGTTGTCTCTCTGTAGCAGCAGTATCTGTTGCCACAATTTGGAACTTCTTCCATTGCGACTTACACGTTTCGATCTAAACGTGCAAAAGCTCTCTCGATTTGACGCGTTATTGATATCGATACTGCATTCGAGTGCTTTACCGTTCGAGGTTGCAAAAACTCCCTACTGTCTAAAAACCGTAAAGAATAGGATCGATTCAAGTTTTCGATTACGATAATCGATCTTCATAGAATCGATTCAGAATCGCATGTCTCTAGATCGCCGTACATTACGTATGTTACTATGGTACTTTCTCGGTGGGTGCTAGTGTTCGCGAATGTATATACGGGGATGTGATGTGAAGTGATCATCCTTTGTTGTTGTCATAAGTAGTTGTCTTTTAAGTCGTGAAACGGCTAGTCTGGTGTATAAAGTACATCCTTATGTAAAATTAATTTTTGAAGTTTGTAAAATTATACCGTAGTAATGGTGCATTCGTCAAACAGTAAAGATTCAGTTATTGGACTTCCACCTCATTACCTTCATGAATTACCCCTGGAAGACGAAGAGAGATTGGAAAATTTATTCAGATCTCTTGATATCGATGGAAACGGGAAAATAGATATCCATGATTTGTCAAGGGCATTATGCGAGTCAGGAGTACATCACAAATATGCTCAGGTGAGAGTTCAGAATTGTAGTTTGTGTAATATTCAATCAGTGGGGTCTGTATTCAGTTCTTTTGTCAAACGAACTGAACCAAGTGCGCCTAAAATAGATGTGATTGTATTTCGTACAAAGGATGTTTGATACATCACGGGGTGCGATGTATTATGCTAATTGAAATTATGGGTATTGGAGAATGCCCACAAACTTGTACTTTCGAATTAGTGAGAGGTAAAGTTATTTCTAGTGATATGCTGGAAGTGCATCATGTTTAAAGAAGCTGAGGGTGCTATTCATTTAAGGATGTCAGAATAACCCAAAATACAGTTTATTTTGCCAACTTCGAAATTTGAATGTAGATAATTACTGAATTTTGTGTGGTCCATGTATTGTTCGCATTGTTTTTGTTGATTAACAATTGTACAAAGGGTTTGGGACACAACAAAACTGTTGATGCAAGTGTATCAATGTGACCTCTTATAAACAGTGCATTGAATTTTAAAGTTTGTTCATTGAAGATGTTAGAAATGTTAGGCAATGCAATTTACTTGAGACTGTGCATGTCAGTGACTTTACTAGAGACTGCATGCCAGTTTCGAGATCTAAATGTGACAGATTAACACTGATAATAAAATATTTGATTTTGCACTTCTTCACCTCTGAATTTTAATTTAGGCTTAATTTTACTGCAACATCAATGCTAAACTAAAGGCCGTGTCTAAGGCCCACTCTTAACAAGAGTTTCTATGTGTTTCAATGTATGTCAATTTTTTTTGCATGACAGGTGGTTGTCTAAAACATTATGTACAAACATCATACAAAATAATGCATCACAAAACACTACTGAATTAACTGAAATGACATATCTCAAATAATTTTGTAAATTGAAGACTACAGAAACTTCAATACTGTTCTTGCTTCACTGATACCACAATCTTTATTTGTATACTATATGTATGTTTTTATACCATCAAAAATATAAAAAAATAGTTCAGCACAAAAAGCTGAACTTCATCAACTAGTAAGATAACTGCACCGAATGTGGACAGGTCACCTAAAGCTGATGTGCAAGGATCATTGTTCATGAAATGAGCATTTTAATAGTAAGGCTGGTTCACAATAAGGTGGCGGTAATAGTTTAGGTGATTGAGGTGATAAGTCCAATAATTCCAATCAAGTGATTTATCTCGTGTTGGATGAACATATTGATTTGGCATGTGTACTTGAGCAGGTAATCCATGGTATGAATTTCTTAAAATTTATTTTTTTTCTTTAATTTGTAATATGAAATGAGTTTGCTTTATGGTACTGAGTTGTTAGGATGAAACAAAAGAATTAGAAAGTGATGTGTGTGTATATAACCTTCTTTGAGTGTAGATCATCAATATTGGGAGGGGAGAGGTGTTGCATGTAGGTTCTCGAAAATTTGATTGCACCTAAGGATGACAGTGTTGTCAACTTCAGGTTCGGATTTTGTACTCTTTGTATTGTGTTAACTAGCTGAAAATGTCATAAATAGGGGGTGTTAAGTTTAATAGTCTAATTGATTCAGAATCTAATGCTGACGTAGTGTGTCAACCTTAGGTTCCCAGTATGTCAGCTTTAGGCAACAGTTTCATTAATGTGCCCTTCTTGCAAGTTTAACTAATATGGCTCCCCAAAATATTCTCAAGTACACCAAGGAATCACTGATGGATGCTGTAAATAAAGGGAGAAGTTATAATGCAAAGGAGTGTGGTCAGATATGTATTTAGTAAAGCTCTTTATGTAAAAGAGAAGTGATTAATTTGTGATATCCAAACAACCTTGCATACCTGAATGGTTCTCATATGTTCTGTTTAACAGTACAATTAATCATAATTATTAAAACTTATGTTTTTACTAAAATTAATTGTATTTTTTATTCTTGACATCTTTAGGTACCTTACATGTCAGCTTTTGGAACCAGTAACAATTGGCCTATCAGGTTTAGGTGACTTAGTATTAGTTTCTCTTTTCTAAAAAGAAAATGTCTTGAAAAATGAAATTATTTATTGCAGAGAAATCTATTTAAACTCGTAAAGAATCCAACTATACCTGAAAAGAAAGTTTGTTGTAAATATTTTGACAACACCAGCTAGTTGAAAATATTTTTTCCCTTAACCTGTCAGATTTGGTGCCATTACCTTACGTAAATACAGTGGTGTTTATGCAGTTTCACTTTCTTGAACTTAAGAAGGAACTTCTTAAGAAGAGAAAATTATGTAATGCTGCACAAAAAACGGCTAATTTTCGGCAGAAAACCTCTTATTACAGGGCTCTGGTAACGAAAAAGTGGATAAATTCAATGGCTAAATTTAGGGGGGGAAATCCTCTAAAATGTGGTGCACCCAGAATCCATGTTTTATATGTAATATTTATTTCCAGTATACTCTGTAATATGAAAACTTTCCTTTTCTTTATAGAAATATATTAATTTTGATATTCTTTGCTATGGATAGTGATTTGGATTATTTGTTTCTTTCTCATAAATGCAAAAAATCCAGTTGAGCTTGGTTGTTTTTGAGACGAATAATAATGGATGTAGCCAGTTATGAAACATACTGATAGGTCAGGGTTGATTTTGAAACTGATGAATTGGACTTGGTCAATTTCGAAACTACAAGATTGGGGTTCACCACTTTTGAAAACATTAGTTGCCACTTTCTAGAATTTGTTACTAAATGACCTGAGAATTGTGTGTTGTCCCATTACAAGTGAAACACGTTAAGTCAAAGATTTTCAGGTTTGAGTTACTTGTTTTTTCTGCTTTAAGTTATATTGAACTTTAGACTCGAAATCATATTGTTGAAAATACATTTAATGTATTTTGTGAAATCCATTAAGTACTTATCTCATAATTTTCTGAAGAAGTGAGATACATTAACAGACTTAGTGGGTTCATTTCATCATATTTTAAAATATTTTATTACAGTAAAAAAAAACATTGAAGTCATGCTTTGAAATATGTCCAAAAGCAATTTTTGTAAAGAAAATGGGAGAAGAGCTTCATGTGTGTTGGAAATTATTTTGTAAAACTTGCAATTTTGAACATACCAATTCTTACTGCGTTGACAAATGTCTATGAATTTGGTCATTTCAAAGGGCACAATTTGAGAGGAAAGTTCATTCCTACAAATAAAACACCTGATGAAATTTCAACCAGAATTAGGGAACATATTCAGGGCTTTCATGTATCTGAAAGACAGTACACCAGAAAAACCTCAAAGATTTTTCTTAGATCCAAAGCTGAAAATAAGAATAATGCATGCTTTATTTGATGAAGAATGTAAAATTAACAAAAAATCTTCTGTAAGCCTGATTACCTACAGAAGAGTGTTCTGTAAAGAATTTAATATATCTTTTTCCAACCAAAAAAGGATTAATGCTTGGATGCTGTACGTACATAAAAGTCATCCGATTCAGAGAAAATCACTTCACAGGACAACTGCAACAGTCATGTTATAACAAGGATGCGGCACTAGAGGCAAAAGCCTTGGATAAGAAGAGTGCAGTGGGAGACTTCTCTTCAGTAACATTTGATTTACAAATTGTCCTAAAATCCAATCTGCACACATTAGTATGACATACTGTATAGACCACTAAGCAATTTTACAATTTATGAAGCATCTGCATATGATTCTTACTGTTATTTTTGAACCGAAAATAATGGAAAAAATGGAAGTTACGATTTCGGAACATGTTTCGGACAGTACATAAATTCTCTTCCAACAGACATAAAACATATTTCATGGTTTTCTGATACCTGCGGAGAGCGGAATAGAAATATTCAAATCTCAACCTTCATGATTTGTTAAAAAGCACATGATGATGTGATGGAACAAAAATTTCTTGAAAGTGGGCGCTCTTTCATGGAAATTGATTCCATTACATATGGATGTTATTAGTGTCCATGATTGGGAAAATGGTGTAGTGAAAGTAGAAAAAGTGTAATTAACTGAAAATACATGAAAATATTACTTAAAAAATATTTGTTTGCACTTTTAAAACTCAATCTTGCCTTCGTTTAAATTACTATTATATTGAAAATATGCTTTTAAAGTGAAGCAGATTTACAATTCACTCCTCCTTTCATGACCCATGAGGACAATTCTACCTGGTAAAGTTATTTATAGGAGTGGTTGACCTTTGCATGAAACCTGACAAAACTAAACTAACTCTTCCTTTGCATCTGGTGCTTTCTGCACTTTCTTTTTCTCTATAGCTTACCCACAGTGTGTGTGTGTGTGTGTGTGTAATATAAAGACAGACAACAGTAATTGTAAGAATTAGATAACGAGAAGATGTGAAAAATCTCTTTGTGACAACTGCTAGCAAGTATTGGAAAATGGGGTAAATTTCAAGGACAGGGTTCGGCTCCTATTGACGCGCACGATTCGGTTCCGAACGAGTCACTCGCGGCGCTGCCACAGTGTGCCCGGCCACACGGCCACGTGGCCAACGCACTTTCGTGTGGAATCGTGACGCTTCGCTACTCGTGTCCAAGTTAAGGAAGAGGCTCGGGCCTTCGGCCCTCGCGTTAACATAAAACATCCTTGAGTCTGTCCAACGCATAATTACCAACGCATTTTATGCAAATACTCGCCTTAAATGTTTACGCAAATCCGCGAAAAATAAACCATTGTAATTCTCCATTACACATCCGCAAATCGCCTTAAATGTTTACGCAAATCCACGAAAAATTATTATTGCATAATTTAATTCATTCTTAACTAATATTTTCCATGGAAATACACAAAGGATCACAAACACACAAAACAACACACATACTCACAAAATAACACAAAACTAGTGGTGCTACAGAATATTACAGACTTTCCTGTATTAGTTTTCTATTTCCTTGGGTCACGGCTAGCTATTCATACTTGCTACATACTCTTACCAGCTACGATCTATCGCCGCCCACATTTCTTTGAAATTTTCTTTATTTTTCGCTTTCCTAGTGGTAGAACGAAAAAATAATTATGGAATGTTAAAGAACACTAAAATCTCGACACAAATGGTAGTTTTCTTTGACAAATTTGGAGCCGTTTTTAAGAAAATTACGTTTAAACGCAACCAAAAATGCGAAATTTGATGCTGTTTTTTCACAGAAAATTTAAGACTTTACTAAAAACTACATTTGAAGCATTTTAACTTACAAATACAATAGTGCCGGAAATGTGCATATTAACGTTGTGAGAGAACTTTCAAAAAAACTATATTGTGTAATTTTTGCAAAAAAATACCCCAAATTGAACTTCACGTTGTATTAAAGAGTGTAATTAGTACTATCCGTTCGACAAGTTTGAAGAAAACATTTGGAGCCATTTTGGAGAAAATGGCGTTTGAGCGTTTCTGAAAATGCGGAATTTTGAGCTAGTTTTCATAGAAAACTATTCAAATTTCGGGAAACTTTATTTGATTTTATTTAAAGCACATGTACTCATAAATATAATAATGTGAAACAATCGCCGCTAATGTAAATATTATCGACGTGAGAGAAGTCAAAAAAATTACATTTTTGCAATTTTTGAAAAAACAAAAGAATAGAGCAATATGGCGTTAATGTCATCTCATAGAGCCCCATTTAGCACTATCCCTACCAAAGGTTTTAAGAAAATATTCTGAGCCGTTTTTGAGAAAATCTGGTTTTGTAATGTTTTGAAATTTCAAATATTGCGTGCAATATTGCGCAAAAACTGCTAAAATTTTCAAAAAAATGTACAAGACCTCAATGAAAGATCTCACTTTTACAACAAATTTCATTTGAAGGAAAAATCTCTATCTTCAATTTTGTTGTAGGAGAACGACGCCGAAAAAAAATTCAAACTTTTGCAATTTTCGAAAATTCATAGTTATCCGTGAAAATCGGACCTATGTGTGTAATAAGTGTATTTTACTCTATTCTTACAAGAAATTTAAAGAAAAAATTGGAGCTGTTTTTGAGAAAATTTTGAAAATGCCCGGGGAGCTTCATGTAAAGTACCCCCAATGTTTGAAGAATCTTTTTCAAAATCTCAAAGCTTTGACTCGAACCAGATCGACCGCAGAATATCCATTTTGGAAGAAATCGTACTTATGGTTTAGATGCTAGCAGTGTTCACAGACAGACGGACGTTTTCCTTTCAATCGGTTTTTCGGTATCAAGGACCCACAAAAGAGGGATTCGGGCTACACCACGTGTTAGGGGATTTTTTTCTTAATTTAGCAACTGGTTTTATCCACTTTTTCGTTATCAGCGCCCGCAATGAATTTGTTTCCTCCGAACATTCGCCGTTTTTTCGCGCAGCATTACAAAACTTTCCCTATACTACGTGTATCACTACCGTGTATACGTACGTACGGGAAATAACAATGGATGTATTAATTTTCAGCCCGTGAATGACAGGCTGCCTCTTGGTGCCTTGCTATAACATGACGTCGTGTCGTAAGCACAGGTCACGCAGAGACTCAGACTATATTCGTACTTTCACACCTTCTCTGCCAGAAACTATCCATTCTTATTTTGTTTACAAAAATTGAATTATTAATTTCATTATTTTATATATAATCTTGTAAGTTTAAATATTCCTCGTCAATGAACGTAGAAACGAGAAAAAGTCAACACAACTGGTATATTTCTGGGGACGCTAAGTGGAGCAAGGATGGGCATGAGCAGCGTCTTCGTGAAAAGCGCCCACGGGAAGGTACAGACAGAAATGTGATGCCCATAACGACCTGTTGAAGCTGCATTATGATCACGGTAGAAGAAATCAACATCTCAAAGTCACCTTATACTTTGACAGTTTATTACTATAGTTTCAACGATTATTTGGATGAATAAATTTCCATTTCCATTTATAGTCATCCAGTAAACCGTGTTAAGATGGCATAATTGGCATTTGAAATTTAGAAATAGCTGGGTTTGAGGTAATTGCTTTTCTCCATATAAATGAATTAAATACAAAATAAGTTCATTATGCTACGTGTTCAGAATTCTTTCAAATTCAGTCAGCTTTCATACTGCTAGTTGTGTATTTATCGCGAATGTTCATTTCCGCATGAGATATGGCATAATATTCTCGGGAAACTCATCTCCCGGACTTTTAGATTACAAAAAAGATTTGTACGTATAATTAGCTAACCCCAACCACGGGATTCTTTTAAGCCCCTTTTTTAATCTAGAAATTTTACCATTACCTTGTCTCTTGATTTGCGTAACAGTGGTTTTGTCAAAAATGACTTGAGGGTGGGAATGTCTTTTCAGCAAACGCGGATGTCTGAAACTGCAACACTGGACGTGTAATCATATTGATGTGGTGCCAGTGTCAACAGCCCCACGGGCGGATGCAGAGGAGGGCCATGCCTCCCCGCTCCCAAAAGGCCTAGTTTTCGTTTATCTTCCTTTATTTGGCAACATGTATATAAATATTTATTTATATGCGAATTATGTAATTATTTAAACGATATTTTATAGTATATCTACAGTACATAAATAATACACAGTATAATCACATGTTTATTATTTAACAAAATTGTACGATTCCCCCCCCCCCCCAATGATTGGCAGGATCCGCCCCTGAACAGCTCGGTATCGGTGTTGCCTAGCGTATCAGGATCCTGGTATTTTTACCAGAATTTTAATTAAAATACCATGTACCAGGATGAATGGATCCCGGTACGCTTAAATGCCAGGATTTTAAGATTTTAGAAATTGATGACATATGATTTAAGATTCGTTTAATATTTTTTATTCAATAATTTAAATCTAAAAGCAATATTACAAATACATATGATAATAGGAAATCACCGCCCTAAAAACATTAAGGGTGACATAAGATGTTTTGTTCCTAGTACATTCTGTTGTAGGAAAGGATAGAACATCTTAGTCTTCCATTAAGTGTATAGATATAAAATAAATCGATATCGTGTTAATTTTGACGAATTTCCTGCGTGCGTTGGAAACATAAAAGTTATAAGAACAATGTAAGAATTTAAATCAGTTGATGTTTGTACCAGGAATTTTAGTGTAGTACCAGGATTTTTGAAGGTTGATAACGGGATACCAGGGGCGTGCGGTGACCAATTTGGGTGGGTAAGCTCTGTAAATAGAAAGTGTGCGATTTAGAGTCTGGTTGGGGGACAAAACGAAAAGAGATTCAATTCTATACATTTTCAATTAAGTCATAAAAAATTGACAATTATTATTATTTATTATTATTATTATTATTATTATTATTATTATTATTATTATTATTATTATTATTATTATTGCTTATTCTGGAATAACGCTTGCCCTCCCCATACGCGCACACTATTTTCAGTGAGCCAAAAGTCAATTTATCAACCTCTGGTTTTGACTGAGAGACACAGCCATTCGTGTTGAATTGGGACGCCCACAAATCGAAATCGACTGCAAGATGCTTCCTTCGCAGCGGCACTGCTCTCCCTCCCACGACATAGCGTCTGATCAATGACTATTTAATCTAAAACAATTGCAACATGCTTGGCCATGGAAATGTTTTCTTTAATAAATTTACTCAAGAAATTACTAACTGCAGAAATAAAATCATTTTGAATTCTGTGCCTTTAAATGTCTTGCCAAATTTTAAATGTTGTTGTAAGTGGTAACGTATTACTCAACAAATTTAGAAGTTCTGTCAACGTAGCCTTTGCCAACTTTAGTTTCGCGATGCCTTCCAAAAGGTAATTTCTGCATTGAAAAACAAGGTCGCGTCAATTAGGCGTTTTAATATATCTTTATTCTTTCTGAGTCATTATGTCGCATTACGTATGATAGATCAATTTCATTTTCAATGCCGTCACTTCCAAAACTGGCCATCTGAGCAAGTGAACGCAAATAACTCTGTGATAGTATTTGAGATATTGTGCAAATTGTTATGGCCTTCATTCCTCACATTACGATCATGGGAAAACACTGATCATGGCCCAACAATAGTTATTTATGTATCAAGGGCGTTTAGTAGACGTTTTTGCCCTGAAGGCGACTTCCAATCCCGAGGGCCTCTGGTCCGAGACTTGTGTCTCGGGAGAGCAAAGTGAGGAGCCACGAATGTCCACGAAAACACCCGAGCGGACGGAGAGTATAGTCGAGCGGAGTCGAGCGATCGGTGAGCTTGAGCTTGCGCCACTGATGTTGCTCTATGCCTTCTGTTCTCTCGAGACAAGCTATTTATACTAAATTAGCCCAATTAGCAAATAAATCAATGTATCTTACTGATATTTTAATTAACTGTTTATT
Source organism: Acheta domesticus (assembly GCA_031308135.1). Lineage (NCBI taxonomy): Eukaryota > Metazoa > Arthropoda > Insecta > Orthoptera > Gryllidae > Acheta > Acheta domesticus. Next base: position 164,994,063 of record JAHLJT010008446.1, on the reverse strand, counting down.
TTACGTGTTTAAATTAATTGTATGTTTTACTTGCAAAATATATTTATTAGTATCCGAGAAAATTTTTACTTTTGGTAAGTTTATTGTCTATCACTCCAAAATAAATTAAAAATAACCAAACAGTTTTTAATTCTAAAAGTAATGACTTAAGACAAAAATACTACGATAATTATATTAATCTACAATCTCTTAACAAGTTCCTACATTACTACTTTAATTGATTGAAAATTGTGAAAGTTGGAACTTTTTAGATATGGGATAATGTAAGGAAAATCAATTACTAGGAATGTGAAAAAGAAAATTTAAGATAGTGCATTTACAGTTTATTAATACAATTTTTCTTTAAAATTGCCCAGAAGCATACATTGCATCTTCAACATCTTTTTTCTTTACTTCTTTTATTGACTTGACAAACCTTTTCTTCTTTGATTGACTTGGTTTTTTTTAAGCACTTTTAAAGTCTGGTTGCAATGCCATTTCACTTTTGTGGAGACGACGTTTGTCTCTCATATGTTTATTTTCTTAGGAGATGTCACTTTGATTCCTGAAGCATGCTCTTTGACTCTTTCACTGGCCTCACATCCCGTATTGAACTGGGACACTGCTGATGTCAGCAATTTCAATATTTTTTCTGGAAAGAAATGTTTCTTTGGGGCACTTGCTCCAAACAAAACTATGCAAACTTTCATTTGCATTCTGTGTTTTCCCATATACACATTCCAGTAATTCATTTTTTGCAAGCCTCTGATACATAGGAATTATTTTACAAATAACACTGGGAGACTACAGTTTTCATGTTGTATTTGCCATGTTTTGAAATTTCATTCCCATGAGCTCGATTGTAGAAGCACCATGAATTTTCTTCTTTAGGGTATTTAAAACGCAATGGCTTCAAGTCTGCTGGCATTGCATGGTATAAGGTGGCAAGTATTGCAGACTTCATCTTCTGCACATCTGGAATATTCTTCTGGATGGCATTGCGATAATTTGCTAAGACAAATAATTATGTCATCCTTTAAATTGACTTGCTTTTTACCAAGTGTAACACCCTTCACTTTCTATTCTTGGATTATTTTTGTAAGCCTGTTTTAAATCTTTACATCACATGTTTTATACATTCTTCTTTTCTAATAATAAAGTTGTCTCCATAGATGTTTAGTTTCAGATGGTGATTGAAAGTCTTTGCATCATCATCCGACAGTATTGTTGTATATCTAAAATGATGAGACAGGACCCTCTTCCACAATACCTCTCTTGCAGCTACATCCATTGCATTTGAAGTTCCATTAAAAATTACTAATTATGAATTTCTTTCCATTTTTTATATTCACAGCTTTTTGTCTCATAATTTGCTCTTGTTCTTTTCACAAGTGCCTCAGTATTTTGACAAAACATGAGAATCAGCCACAAGACCAGTCAAGATATCCATTTCATAACGAGTCAACAATTCCCATTTCATAACGAGATGTAGTGCCTTGTTTATGTCATGTTCCATCATACAATACTAATAAATTTATAACTTCATCACTTACTGAATCTAGAACATCTATGTAAGTTTCATGTATGGCTGCATATGAAAGCCTCAAAATTTCCTCTTATTTTTGCCATTATTTTTAATAACAGAGAGAACATGAGAATTGTAAATTGAAACATTAATTCATGGTAAACCAATTACCATTGAAACTGCTCTATTGCTGAATGGCCCCTACCTATTTGCAAAGAAGCATCCACAATTTTCTTATTCACTTCATGTGGTGACCTACTACAAGATGATGTTACAGGTACACGATGGCTATTTGAATTTTTATTTAACAATTGTTCACAATTATTACACTTGTTCACTAACTGAAAAGCAAATTACATTGATTGTTGTACTTCAGTGCATACATTTGAGGATCAACAGACAGCACTCACACATATCCTTTCAGTAAATGTTCCCAAACACACTTGTGAAGTAACATGCAAGTGCAATTCCCTTCTTCGGATATTTCACTGTTCAGCAGGAAAAACATCAGTGAACTTGGAAAGAATGTTCGCACTGGCTGATGGCTTGACCGGTGAGATTTTGGCAGAAAATGAACAATGCTTGACATCTGATACCAAAAAAGTTTCTACTTCCTCGGCACTGGCATTTGTGACTGCAGTCTCCTGCAGTTTCTTCTTTACAAAAGCTGCATTTTTATTACCACTGCACTCTTGTGTACCGAAATAATTCTAACCTGAACTAGCCGACGGAAAATAAATTGAGAATATTAAAAAACACCTACCAAATAACTATGTTATAGAAAAGTTAAAATAAAGAAACTAATGTGAATAATAGTTTGGAATTCTTCGTTTAAAACGAAAGTTCGCAACAAATCTTGTTAATGGCGTTAACGACCACTTAACATTAGAAATATTAAATTTCTGACAGATTTCGAATTAAAGATTTGCGCCATGGAAGTCCGTCGGCTCGCGCATTGACTCGCTCGACTCCGCTCGGGTGTCTTCGCGTACGTTCGTGGCTCCTCATTTTGCTCTCCCGAGACACAAGTCTGGTCCGAGGGGTCGGAAGTCGCCTGAGCGGCAAAACATCTAGTAACGCCCGTGGTGCATACAAAACTTTATGGTTTACTAGTTCGTTGCTGAATAAAACGAGAATTCGAAATATTTTATAACATTTCTTGCGCCTAAAGTGAAAAGACGCACTGTAATAGTAATTTGTCAATATGACGTCAGATAAACAAAAGTGTATATCTAATTACTATTGCATAAACGTTATTGGACTGATTTGTTCGAACAAAATGAAAGAATAGTGTGGAGTTCCTGCGGAAATTATCGCAAAAGCTAACAAAACTACGGACAGGGGTTTCCATTAAAATCTCGAGAAATATATGAAATTGTTTATGGTGTATTTGAGAGTTACCAGTGTGAATAACAGTGTAAATTGGCTGATGAAACGGTACTTTTAGATTACTAGCCTCTATTGCCAAATGTTATTTAGACATATTCTGTCATAACACCAAAAAATAACATTTCGAGAATGTTAGCCGATGTGCCTTATATATCTTATTACTATGTTATTACTACTCAAGAAGAGTATACAGTAATTAGGTCTCTAAAACAGGTGATACGTAACAGTGAAATGTATGTGATCAATGGCAATTATAAATTCACGAGAACATTCCAAAATTGCGATTTTCACATCAATTAAGCAAAATACGAGTTTATAACGAGTTGTTTTACTTATTTGAGCATTATGCCATTAATTTGTTGTATTTGCTTACATCTTAACTTTACAAAATTGAATTCATAAAAATGTATGTGTTGTGTTGGTATTAGAGCGGGCCATAAAGTATTCAAAAGGCCCTAGGGCATAAAGAATCAGAAAGGCCCACAAAGGTATGAAGTATACCATTACGTGTTTTGTTTCAGGTCTGTAAACACACAGCAATGAACTAGTGAACCATAAAATAATTTATTAAGTTTCCGATTTCCTAATGACCGCTTGTTTATTTTGAGGTGTTAAAGTAGCGGAAATGCTCTGTTTCCTTTTCTTTGTGCAAGCATCTGAATACATGAAGTTTCGGAACAGACCTCCCTATACGAATAATTAAATTTTCTCCACAAAAGTACTACTGAATATATTTTTTTAAATATCCTTAATTATACATGTATTTTCTGCCATGGCACAGTAACCTACCGTTATGTATGACAAAATGACAGCACACAAAAAGAACAGGTACTAAGAAATAATATGCACATTATCAATAACACGCACAGATGAAATAAATCTACAAGTAAAAGACCGTGGCATTACGGAGCTTATACCAATGTGTCGGCTCGTATGGATGCGATTGCGAACACATCTTTAAGCTCAATAGAAGACCACCCTTCTCACCATCCTTCACTTCTCCCCATAGCTCACCGCACTTCTCCCCATAGCTCACCTCACTTCTCCCCATAGCTCGTCACACGCAGTTTTTAACTGTTTTTGACGTAAATAAATAAACCCTGGGCGGCGGTGGGCCAGAGTCGCGGCGCTTACTGGTGTCCTGCATACAACCAAATGGAGCTTCCAAAAAGTCAAGAGCGCGTGCGCGAATTGCCTAATGTATTTATACGGAGAACATCAGTACACTCACTGCGGGCCGGGTTGCGGAGCCTGCTACCCCCGTCTCTTGCAGCCGCTTTCTGTCTTTGTCAGCAACAGCGGTGTATGCTCAATGCAGGGCCGCGCGCCCATGCGAGACCATGCGCGAGAGAATGTACCCTTATTAACAGAATTTTAAAAAGCAAGCTTAATTCTCTATGGCGAGAGTGCTGGTTTCAAAATGTAATAATTACATTTAACTGTCTTTTCTTCAGGGTAAGTACAGCATACCTAGCTTACCTGGAATGCACGCCTCTGTGGGATACACATTTAAGCATCTGGCAACGCTGCTGACAATGAGTATAAAAAATTCTCATACATGTACATGATTTTACAACATTTTTCAATTAAATTAAACGATTAAAATCGATACATAAAACAGCATGTTTGGGAATGTAAATAAAATTAACTTTCACAGTTGTTTCGGTACATATATTAAAGTTACAATTTTTTTACGTTCCACTCGATGCAATGCTATTTGAAGCCATGACAACTTCGTTAGTATTGCAAAAAATTGATTCTGAAATGTTTGTCCGCCTTGGTCCTATTTTGTCACTTTGTCCCATTTTGTTTCCTTGCCCCCATTCGTCCCTTCCACTTGTCCGTGTCCCATTTTGTCCCCTTGTTCTATTTTGTCCTCCTTTCCGTGCTTAGTCCCACATATGCCCATTTTATCCCGTTTGTCCTGTTGATCCTGCGCACTGTTATTGTTATTATTATTATTATTATTATTTAAACGAGACTACAGCAGCACATACTTCTCGTATGATCGAAACTATTTACGTAGTATTAAAACATTGTAATTTCTGCCAAACTAAAAACTCAGTTATAGCTTGTAAAAGTCTAATTCAAACGAGTCGCCTCTTGCTTATCAGAATTTATTTCAATTGTCCTGAACAAATAACAGTAATCATTTCTTAGTTTGAGAAATAAAACGAACATGAATAAATTTAAATAAATTTACATAATTAGCGTTTAAAACTTCTTAAAGTGTAGAAGTGTGTTTGTTAGTTCTAATTTAAAATTTTATTAACTTCAATATATTTCATAAAAATATCTTCATCGTACAATCATGCCCGACAACAATGGGATGAATTCGAAGAATTTTGAAACCTCTGTTGCTATTTTCCTGCCATGAGGACACGATGGGAGGGAGATGAACACCGGGTTGACTATTGAAAGTGGTTTATTATGAGCCCTTGCTGCAAGTGCATGGTTACATCCTAACAGAGGCTACGCAGCCCAGCACTCAGCCAGTCGTCACCTTGAGGAGAGTGGGGTAGAGGTGGTAGGCAGCGGTGGCGGCGGCAAAGGCGGTAGCGAAGGTAGATGGGCTGACGGTGGATTGCTCGGTTCGGCTTGCGTCGATTCCCGCCTCGGTGAACCAGAAGGCAACCGGCGAGTGGGACGCCAGTGATCACTACCGCGCTCACGAAGAGCGGGAAACAAGCGACGACTTCGGTGGTCGTGCGCGGTCTTTTATACTGCCGGGTCAGTCCATCCCTACGGCGGCGGGGGTGACGTTGCCCTCGTTCTGGGCACACACAGGGGTGCGGGGGTGGCGAGCGGTCAGCCTGCACATCTGGACACCAGGCCAGCGCGACCCGGGCGGAGTGAAAGCGGCCGCAGGCAGGGGGTTGCCACTTCCTAGGCCTCTCCAGCTCACTATTCCAGCGTTGTGGCGGGGTCAGATAGTAGGGATGGGGGAGGTCCTCCATCTTGGACCCCGGTGCAGCAATAGACGACGACGTTGGTGCAACGACCAATAGGTGGCGACACTCGGGATTTCTAAAAGGACTTCGTATGAATTGCCATCTGGCGATAGTGTTCTGAACTGTCTTCGAAGTTTGAAAATCCCGTTAAAAACGTTTAACACCTGGTTATAGGATGTGCTGGTGTGTTTTGCCTTTTCTTGTAATCAGAAGGTAAAATGCCCAATAATAGGAGCTGTTGGGTTCCCAATTGTCATAACAACCAACCAGAGGAAATGGAATGTAGAAAGCTGATTTATTTTCCTCGCGATCCCGAAAAAGTGAGTAATGTTAAATGTTTTGCACGATTCGTTAAGGAATGGTTTCATGTTATGATAATTAATGTTATTCTCTCACTACTTTTAATTGAGTATTAGTGTTGCATCAACATTAAACTAAATATTTATTTTATTTATAATTATTAATGTATATATTACGAATTTTATTATAGGTGTAGATAATGTCTGCTACCTATTAGAACTTCAGGTAATGCGGTTCACAGTGAATTCATTCTCTGTATCATTCGTTTTGGCTTCCTCGCATGACTTGGTTAGTGCAAAAATCTTGTTTTTAAAGATGAAGTACAGCACTATACATCTTGAATTCCAATAACATCTCTTTTTTGTATTTCAGACACTTCTCCACCTGCTGGAAAAGAAGTTTCGTGGCTCAGAGCGAAGTTACCTTTCACTAAGGAGGTCCAGGTTCGATTCCCGTCGATCTCATGTGAAATTTGTTCTAACAAAAACGAGTCTGAGTGCTTCACAAGGGCTAGCCCAACCCCTGTGAAGTGCTCTAAACCCTACCCACATCCTCATTCCTTCCCAATTCTGGCCGCTGGGTAGTGACCCAGAGGCGCGCGGTGATAAATATTTTTATTGGCTCAATGTATTTTTTTGTAGCCACAATATAAAATTTTGGGCCGTACGGCTATTACATACATTTAATACAAAATTAAAATTTACAATTGATATTCATAATGAAATTTCCCACACTTTGGACTATGTTAAAATCATTCATAGACAGAAAAAAGATTACGGAATAGGGGCCATATTTCTCAATTTTTCGAATCCCTTCCAGGAGTTTGGATCTTTCATTATACAGTTTGCGGATCAAAAGGCGGCTACCTGGCGGCCCTCTTGACAACTGACTTGACGAGACGAGACATAGTGCCCTCTGGAATTAATGGGCGTAAATATTACTGGAGGATTACTCCGAAACAAGCGCTCAACGCTCGATCACAGGCTAAGAGACCCTAAGACGCAACAAATTAAATAATAATAATAGAAAAGTTGCATGTGCTATGCAGTACGATAGTCATTTTTTGTAATCTCTTATTGTTGCTGGGTAGTAATTTTGAATTTGAAGTGATGTGTACTTAGTTATGTATACTTGGGTTTTTCTTTCTTGGCGGACGGGGCGGCTGTGTCAATAAAATGGAATATCTCACGGTATTTCGCGTCGTTCTCGGTTGTGCCGCCAGAAGTCGCATAATCGTGACTATCGAGCAATGCTGGCAATCATGCGATTCCTGTCGGCACAACGGAGAACGACGCGAAATACCGTGAGATATTCCATTTTATTGACACCCCCCGTACACCAAGAAAGAAAAACCCAAGGTGTGTTGTTCATTGTCTGTTCAAAACAGATTCATTATGGTCTGTTCAGGACTAATTTGTTTCTGGCTGATGTTAGAACTAATTAAATATCACTCTGTGAAGTGTATTTTTTCACCAGACACTTGAAAAGGAATACTAGCTTTTACTGCCTTTTCAGTGTGAGTTGTGGTTGAAGGTTAGAGATAGTTTTCATGAGTGATTTGCATTGTTCTAAATCACTATAAAAAATACTGTAAGAATTCATGTCGAAAAGATGGGACTGATTATGCTTGTGAATTAACTTACGGATCTAAATAGACAGGCCATAAATTCTGAATATCAAAGAGCTTCTATTGTTTCCTTTCATCGTGCTTTTAATTAAGCTTGCAATAGACTAAATTTTCATCAAAAAATTATGCGTATAAATAATATTCCTGCAAAGGAAGTTTTGAAGTGTACTTTTCTTGCATTCTAGCTGTAAAAATATACTGTATTGATATGCGAACATTCACCAGTTGGCAGAGCTACAAGAATAATAGGGAGTAAAATGACCCAAGCACAAGTTAGCCAATGTTTATGAAATTAATAAAACTCATTTGTTCTTTGTTAATCACCGATAATGCTCCCAATTTAGTTTGGCATCAATGAGTCAAAAATCATTTACATGACTGAACAGCCAATATATGAAAATATTTTCTTAATTGAAAATCTATTCTAAACCTAAGACTAGCTGTGATTTTGGGCAATAAATATATTGTGTGTAATAACTGAATGTAAGTGAAATCTACTAAGCCCAAAAATCATCCAACATGGATATGATCAGTTTCACTTTCATACGGATGATATGTACCAGTGGTTGTACATTGAAGATAGTTGTGTTACATATTCTGAATTTGGTATTTACATAATGTGGGTGCACAAGAAAATTATCTGAAATACGTAATACATAAGAATCTTTCAAAACATTTTGCCATTTAAAGGATAACTATTTCATTACAAATGGTACCGTTAATTTTTAATCCAAAGAGAAAATATTTTTCTCCACTGGTATCGATTATGAACAGCTCTTTGTACAACTGCATGCCTCTGTTATTGGAAATGTATACAATGTTCTAAACATATTTCTTCACAATTTTAGAATTACTATTTTTGAGATTTCACTTTTCTTGTGCATGTGATATAATGGTGCGGAAATGTCTGGCCAATCTTCTGATATGAATAGAGTTTTTCTGAAATTTTCTGTTTTTTTAAGGTAAACATGAGTTTAATGTAAAGTTCTTCATTTGTTCTTCCAGATAATGGGATTCCATTTAGGATATTCATATAGGAAAATATACACATTTTTAATTAAGAAATCTTAGCACATCAATTAATTTCCGAGCTCTGACTGAGACTCAAGTTACTTATTATCTCTCTTAATTATCAGCATAATTATCTTGATTAAATAGTAAACATATTTAAAGTCGGTAATATGTATAGAAATTGATATATTGTATAGCTTAATATGGTAGTGGACTGGATAGTTTTTGTGGACTTTTTGTGCAGATGCAAGTTACTTGTTCATTTATAAAACTTTTCAATAATATTAATTTCTATTATAATACCTTATTTGCAGTTTGTATAATATTTTATTGCAGTTTTGATAATGCTAAAATTTTACCAGTGTTTAAAACACAGAGGTTATTTTCATAATACAGTATTATAGAAATTATGGCTGCATGTATTTTGACAATTTTCTAAATTCATGGTTTCAATATTCAGTCGACAGCAAAGTGAATTTTTTATAGTCACATCGACAACTAAGGTCATTAGCGACTCAAAATTTTACTTTGGTTTTATAATTGTTGTGTTTACTTAATAAATCAATACATGTGGAGGCAGGTTAACAGGGCTTGGTCAGTGTTGAGCAGAATCAATTTTCTACATCATTGTTTCCCAACGTTTCGGAAAATGTTTTTCTTTCATCAGGGCTACATACAACATGTGAGAAAAGACAATGTAATATTAAACTACCCAAACAAATCAATTAATATACCCTATCCAGATACAGTGAAATTACATTTAAATATACATATATACAATTTACATACCTTACAACATCCAATTGACTATACACATAATAACTGCTACATGCTATGGATCCTGAGTTGCCTCACGCGTGGTGAGGAACATTCATATGTCTGACATCACAACACATATATACCATGACTTCAACCGGTAGAGTGTTGAGTTGGTGAGGCAAAAACTGTTAGTTATTAAACTGAATTCTAACTTCCGGTCTATGATAATTTGTAGTATCTGGTAGTAAGTTGTAGTATCTGAATTGTAGGGGCAGGTGGACCGAAAAACCAAAACATACAGACAATAATGGGAATTAATAAGTATAACCATATTGACACAGAACAATGTGATTGACATTCTTATAATTACTAAATTAATATGGACATACTTGGATTAAGAAGAGGAAGAAACATATTTATGTACTGTATTAATTAATACTATATAACATTTTGTTAACAAATTATTATATCTAAATTATTACATCTATTATAGGTCTAAACATGTTACAATGTTGTGAGGAAAATGTAAAATAACATATTATGTGGAATGGAAATTCTTACATGAATTTATAGAATGGCCTGGTGCAGAACTGGTGCTGTTTTGTCTATGGATAAAGGTTGACATATATTTTGCTAAAATTATCTGTGTCAATTTTTTTTGTTAACTGTGTTGTTTTTGTTAATGTGGATCATTTCTTTCTTTTTTTATAATTTACTTCTTTGTCAAAAATCTGAGTACCCTTGAAATTAAAAGCGGCCAGTTGATTTAGTGTGTTACAAGTGGGAGAGTTTTTCTTCACATCATATTTATGTTGGTATAACCTTCTTTTAAGATATTGTCCTGTTTGTCCAATATAAACTTTATCGCAACCCTCACATGGCACTGAGTAAACCAGGTTGCTACTGTTCTGTATGGGAAACCTGTGTTTAGTTTTGCTAAACAAAATATTGTTGAGGGTTCTTTTATTGGAGAAGGCTATAGAAGACTTATCTGTTTGGAGAATTTTACCCAATGGCTCTGATTAACCTTTCACATAAACAATAGATTTGTAGACTTGGGGGGGGGGGTCTGTATTAATCTCTGTAGAGGGTTCTCTGAATCCTCTAGAGGGTTCAGCTGTTTACCGTGTCATGCAATCGGAAGCTTCTGTGTCGCTAGTGACGTCATGATGGTGACTTTCAAGCTCTGAAATTGTCTGAACTGAACTTGTCTGAAACTGTCAACAGCTGATACCTGCCAGAAGCAGAGTTAAATAATACTGTATTTTGCTTTTAGTAAAACACTAAACCAGTGTTTCCAATTGTTACTTTCTCGTAATACGTAATTATATACATAATATAGAGATAGAAATGTATTACTGCAGCAAATCGACTTCGAGATTTCAACAGAATGCATGTTTTGGGGTCCCCTGATACCGAAAAAGGTGTTGTTGGTTGTTTTTTTTTTTTTTTTTTTTTTTTTTTTTTTTTTTTTTTTTTTTAACTTCCCTCTGTCCATGAATAACACTAGCTCCAAAACTATTCGTACGATTTTTTCCAAAATGAATATTCCGCGATCGATCAGGTTCCGCTCGAAACTGCAGTTTTGAAAAACATTCTTAATTTATTGTGGGTACTTTACATGAAGCCCGTGGGACATTTTCAAAATTTCCCCAAAAATGGCTCCAAATTTGTTCTTTAAATTTCGTGTAAGAATAGAGTGAAATTCATATAGAGGTGGCATAGGATTTTCACTGTTAACTTGCAGTTTTTTCGGTGTTATTCTACAGCTGCAAAATTGAAGATAGAAATGTTTCCTTCCAATAAACCTTTTTCTCCATAATTAGTTCTTTCATTAACATTATGCACTAAAAAAATTGTGTTCAAGCAATATTGAGTGAAATATTAAACATTTACAAAACAAGATTTTCACAGAAACTGCTCTAAAATTTTTGTTTAAACTTGTGGTAGTGATAGTTATAAATGTGCTCTATAAGACTAAATATCATTTTGCTCTCTTCTTTTATTTTTTCAAAAATTACACAAATGTAATTTTTTATATCTCTGGTGTCAATATTTACATTAGAGGCGATTTGTTCACATAATCCATTTATGAGCATGTCCACTTTAAATGATGTCATAAAGTTCACTCAATAATCTGGTTAAATGGGCTCTGGAATCAACTAATTTGTGTTTCCTCAAGTTTAAAATGGTGTACAAATCATACTAATCCACTAAAAATATGTCATTAATCTTATCAATTACCATAGATGTCTCATCAAACATGTCAAAAACCTATTTCCCACTTATAAGAGTTCCCGCTTATAAGTGACAAAATTCCATTCCCCCAGGCGAGTCTAATAAAGGAGTTTTACTGTGTATGTGTGTGTGTATGTATGTATGTGTATATATATATATTATATATGTGTGTGTGTGTGTGTGTGTATATATATATATATATATATATATATATATATAATTGTGTCAAAGTGTCAAAACAACTTTTAATTTTATTGTTGGCATAGGGGAGTAAGCCAGTAAAGGGGAAAATAAAATAAATTAATATACAGACAAATAAGTGACAATATTAATTCAGACCTTGTATAAATTATAAACAAACAAACAAACAAACAAACTGTAGTACCAGATACTACAGTTTATCATAGACCGGAAGTTAGAATTCAGTTTCATAACTAGCAGTTTTTGCCTCACCACTCAACTCTCTACCGGTTGAAGTCATGGTATATGTTTGTTGTGATTTTAGACGTATGAATGTTCCTCACCACGTGTGAGGCAACCCACAGCATGTAGCAGTTATTATGTGTATAGTCAATTGGATGTTGTAAGGTATGTAAATTGTATATATGTATATTTAAATGTAATTTCATTGTATCTGGATATATTAATTGATTTATTTTGGTAGTTGCATTGTCTTCTCTCTCATGTTATATATAGCCCTGATGAAGGAAATACATTTTCCAAAACGTTGGGAAACAACAATGTTGTAAATTAATTCTGCTTAACACTGACCAAGCTCTGTTAACCTGCCTCCACATTTATAATTATGGTTGATAAGCATTCTTCATAAATCAATACAAACATCAGATTGAATACAATTTATACGTACTACACACTAAAAAATATTCATACTGCAATAGGTCACAATATATAATAACTGTATACTTCAAATACAGTTTACGTTGTTAATATACTTTTGAATTAAATTGTAATAAATATTTTTATATCTTTACAGAATTGGATCACTCTTATCTTGGTAATCAATAGAAGTAAGAATTGACTCGAGGCTCAGATTCTGTAGATGTTTTTTTCTGGATAGATTGTAAAGGGGGCATTGGACAATGATATGAGACATATTAATAGGAATATTACAGTGGTCACATTTAAAGGCTGGATTTCTTTCTATTAAATGTAGATGGCTTAGTTTGGTGTTCAGTTCTAATCCTTGCACTCGTAATAGCAACTTATTCTTTTCTGTTGAGGTGCTTTTTACTTTTGAGATTGTAGAAATTATTTATTTGTTGATGAAGGGTACTAGATATTCATGTTTTCCATCTGGTATTCCATCTATCTTGCATTGCTTTTCCAGTGAATTTTACTAAGACTTTGAATGTATTTGATGCTGTTAATGTTGAATTGGTGTCTTCTGGATTTGTTATTCTCCTGTTTAGGTTCTCTATTACATGTGTGTTGTTCTCTTTTACTGTGGATACCACACCAGCTTGAATATCTTTCGTGAGGTTGTCATATCATAATACTGTTCATGTATGATGGTTTTCATTTCAGAATTGGTAGTATTCTTGTTTATATTATGTAATGCAGTTAGGGAACTGCATAGGATAATAAAATTGTTGGATTGGATTTGTTTAATGATTTTTAATGCTGTCATTAATGAACAAAGATTAGCTGTTTTCTGGCAGGCATAATGTTGAAGTTGATATTTGACTGAGACTTCACTTGAGTTTGCAGTGGCCCAGGTTCCTTGATCATTCTTTGTACCGGTGGCGTAAACATGGTAATAGTTGTTATATTTGTTTTTAAGTTCAGTGAATTTGTCCCAGAATTCTTTTGTTTGTTGACTTTCTTGATGCTCTGTTAAAGATAGATCTGCTACAAAGTGCTGGATTATCCAGGGAGGGCTTTTGTACTGTCTTTTTCTTTTCAATTTTGGTGCTCTCAATTCTGAAGTTGTTGTTGTTGTTGTTGTTGTTTTGTGTTTTTATTTTTATTTTTAAATTTATTTATTACTTATTTATTTATGTCAAAAACAGTTAAAAGTCCAAGTTTTGTTGACAAAAATATTCGCTCCTCTATAATAAAATATATTTTCAAAGGTAAATTAGCTGTAAATTTCTGCCCTTAACCCTCATCATGTTCTTCATGAAAGAATAATTCCTTTTTGTCGTGATAATACGGAAAATGATATATAAGTTCATCCAGAATTCTCCTGATTTTTGCGTGTAATGGTACATGTTGGAGGTGGTTTTTTTGCCGTACAACTTTAGGAAAAATATCATGATAAATTATATGATTGTTTGAAGTAGCGGCTTTGAGGGCATATTTAATGCTGATGATGTGAAATAAGGTGGATTTGTCCGATTCAATAAGGATGCTGCCAATTAGGCCGTTGAGAAAACATATTCTTAGCCCATGGTTATGTACTACTTCCAATTTTTTAAGGACATTTTTGTTTGCTGAAGTGTATATTATGGATCCATAATCTATTTTCGATCAAAGTAATGCTTTATATGCTATTAATATTAACTGTCTATTTGCACCCCAATTGTTGTGAGATAAGCATTTCAATATGTTGAGTCTCTTTTTACATTCAGTGATTGTATTTGAAATATGTTTACTCCATGATAGTTTGGCATCGAAGTGTAATCCCAAGATTTTAGTGTGGTAACGTACCTTAGGTTTTGATTACCTAATGTGAGAAGAGGCAGGTTATCTTGCTTATGTTTGGAAAATAATATGCTCTCAGTCTTCAGGGCTGAGAACTTGAAGCCTGACTTTAGTGACCAAGCATAAATATTATTTAATGCCATCTGAATATTTTCTTGGCTAGACTTGATATTTCTTCCTTTGCATAGAATAGTGATGTCGTTGGCGTATTTTCTTGTCATTACTAGAGCATAGATGTTTTCATCCGCATCGTTGATTGCTATTAAAAACTGTGTAATGCTGATTACTGAACCTTGTGGGACTCCATTTTCTATACTTTGTCTCAGGTATGCACCCATTGATTCTCCCTTGCATGGCCTGATGTTCTGTAAAATGTTTAATGAAATGAAACATGTTGCCTCTAATATCAAAATCCTGCAATTTGGAAAGCACACAATACATCCAGACCATATCGTAAGCCTTTTGGATATCTAAATTAACAGTTAGTACATGCTGATTATTGGATCTTCTTGAATGAAGGTATCAATGCTTATAAAATGGGAGGTCGTTGAATGTCTTGGTCAAAACCCAAATTGATTATTAGAAATTATTCCCGTTAAGTCACGGTAACATGTGGGTTGAAGGTTGATGATTTTTTCCAATATTTTGCACATATTGCTAGTAAGTGATATGGGTCTATAGTTGCCACTTTTTGTTGGGTCTTTTCCAGGTTTGGGGATGGGAATAACAATGGTTTCTTTCCATATGTTAGGGAAGGTTTGCTCTGTCCATATGTAATTGTATATTTTAAGGAGAGTTGTTTTCACTTCAGTTGGGAGCTGTTTGAGAAGTATATTTGGTATATTATCAGGTAATATTAATGGTATTGAGGTATATTATCAGTATTCAGGTATTAATGGTAATCAGGTATAATCATATTATTGCTTATATTGATATTGTAAAAATTAAATTAAGTTGTTTATATTGTGAATGACTATGTTGATTTCTGTCATTTAGAAATAATATATTGTGTATATGAAATAACTTTTTATTTGCACTTGACAATTCCTTTAACCAACTCAGAATCCCAAATCTTAATAGTTGTTGACTTAAATTGCCAAGTGTGTTTAACGTAAAATAAATTATATTCATATAATTTTTCACTATTTTGAAAAATTGGCTTAGTGATGTAATTTTAAATGTCCCGGTCAACATCTTCACGCCATCTCTATTGGTAGATCGCCCTTCGACGCTATTGGCTGCTGAGGGCGGGGTCCAAGATGGATGCTACCCCCTCCATGAAAATAAGAGCGCTGGAAATAACATTGAGTGCCGTCCTGATGTATACTCTCTGGCTAGGGGCGCAAGGCGGCGTCGCCTCACAACATCTCTCTCTCTCTCTCTCTCACACACACACACACACACACATTAGCCCCGTAAGTGTAGTGCGTATTTTGTTCTCGGGAGGTGGCTGTGATCTGTTCCCCGCTGGATGGTGAGATCTGGCGCCGTCCTACCGTCGACTATCGGGGTTTCCCCTCAATCAGGTATCTCCCACCAGCGGGGAACCGCCCTAGCCGGGACAAGGTGTAAGCTCCCGACCGGTCTCCCGGCATGTGTGGTAGTGTAGTGCATGTTTGTGTGTGTGTAAGGCAGGCAGGCAGGCAGGCAGGCCTGCACAGCATTTTGCACTTTGACTGACCCGGACTGACCTCGAGAGCCGCGTGAGCAACTCGAGTGCAAACCCGGGCAGCATGGATGGTTGGGGATAATACTCTTTCTAGAAGAGGGGGGGCCGTTAATGAGAATGCGCAATTCGAACCGTAGCGCATAAATTGAAAGAGCAATTGCAAGAACGTCGGACTAATAAATACAGTTCAAGTATGTATTAGTACCTTTTATTTTGGAAATGTTTGTTTCCGGTGTATGACAATATGGAGTAACAACCTAAAAGGAATTATACATACAGATTTGATTTGGATATCGGTATTAGGCCCGCAACAGATTACACCGAGGAATGTGTTTCCAGAAATGTTAGACGAGAAATGTGGAAAATCGAAACAAGGGACATTTATGGACTTCCACACACTAGAAAGAGTTTTCTCGTTCGCCTCTGCCGAGGCGAAAGAGTTCTTCGCTCGAGTCGGTCGGCGAGCGAGTTTTCTCGGACACATTTCTACTCCATCATGTGTTATACGACATTTAGGCGTTCGCTGCCGCAGGAAAACACCAAACAGTACATAGAACTGAGTGAGGTTATAACATTTACCGGTAAAAGATGCGATAAACTACCAGTTTTTTAATTGTTTTCTTGAATTTTCTCTTAAAATGGAAATGCACGAGAAAAATCTTGTATGGAAGGTATTCTTATTTGTATGAAACCCACTCATAATGAGTAATATAAAAATAAAAATTTGAAGCAAGAAACTTGAAAGGGTATTTTGAAAGAATTGAATTAATTTATTACTTTTCTTAATTGGTATTTATGAATGAATTTGTGAATTTTATTATGAATTATTTGAGTATTCATTATCTATTCATTATTCAACCAACAAATATAGTAAACCGGAGCGGGGTAGAGATTACGGAGCTCAAGAAAATTTGCTGATGTACTACTTCTCCCTTAAACGTCACATAATTTCCTTTTTTGTTGTTTTTGTTTTTTTAACATTGAATAATGATTTGTTTGCAATGCAGTAGTGTGTTTCTCTTTAGGTAATTCAAACCCGTTATACGAATGGTTTACGATTATTGTAACAAAACAAGGATTTCACGAGTTAAAATTACATAAGAGCATTTAATAAAACAAGAAATGGGGCTCGCAGATGATCTCATAGCTAAAACTGCCGCCACCACTCTCGGCTTGTGGCACATGAAGGCATTTCAAGATATTGAATAACCTCTTTGTAGTGTGTGGACGCAGCCTCGCCGGCCTCTTTCCACATTTCTCGCAACGCATTCCTCGGTGTAGTCTGTTGCGGGCTTTATAATTGTTTGTAGGATCGATAATTTGCTTTGCAACTATGTAATCGCCATGCTACTAAATACAAAATTGTAATATTGATTATTTTGTTTGGTAATAACAGTAATAAAGTATTTTTCATTAATTATGTTTAATTGAGTAAAACAGTTCTGTCAGTGCTATAAAATCTTATTCTTAAAAAATCATGATTAGTTTCTGCTCTAATTTCCGACAAGAGTACATTATATATTTCTAATTTCAAATCATCGAAAACTATTTATTCATAACCGTTCGCGACATCATATAAAAAGTTTAAGCTCTTTGCGTCATTTTTATCAAGACTCATAATTATGTTATGATTGACCGTAAAATATCGTAAAAAGGGTTTGCTTATCTCTTATTCAGCGCAATGTATCTCTTATTCAGCTTCATAATCAGTGAAAATGGTCACAAATATATGTGCTGTCATACATTATCCTTCTTAGAATTGTCTGTATTTTATTTTTATATCAATCTCGATGTGAGAGATTGTTCTCAATTTCTTCCGTTATGCTATAATTTGGAGACTATAACTTTCATGCTGAAAAATCAATTATTAAATTGTAAATTTTTATAAGTTAAAATTACATAATACATTTTTAAAAGAGTTCACTGCTTTAAAATATTGCTTATGAGTTACAATGAGCATAAAGCAAGAAATAGAAAATAAATAAATAAAAATATGTCGATATATAGCAATGCACACAGTAAAACACGACCCTTGAAACTAGAAATACGGTATATCGCCCATTTAAATAAGTAGGCAGACCATTTCACAGCACGGATCATTGCATTAGACACCCAGGCATTCAATTTACGCGCCGCGTCGATCCCGCTCAGGCATCTCCCCTCCCCCTGCCATCTCCTACTACTTGCACTTTCGTAGCTGTCGCGGGCAGACGGCTGGCTCCTAAGTGCAGAAAGCCCGCGAGAGCAGGCGTTGTGCAGGTCTGGTAAGGGGAGAGGATAGGACAAGGAAGAGGAAGGAAAAATCGCGCGCGGTCCGTTTGTTAGGGTACTGCTCCGGCATTCGCTTGGTGTTGATCAGAGAACCCACGGAAAACTACCGATCAGAGCAGCCGGCCGCTGGAATTCTCTTCCAGACAGCGACTAAATTCGACCTAGCTGAGAAGCTAGTCAGAGGAACTGCAGTGACATCACTTGATGCACTGAGCCATCTCTCCCGGTCGTGTCGCATCCTGCCCGTCCCCGCCTGCTTCATTATTAAGGACACACATTTGTGCCGCACTGCTGTATATGATTTCTTTACTCACTATGAGGTTGTATTGAACATGTTTGTAGAGAAATCAAAGGGGTGTTGATGATTCTAAACTGTAAAGAACACAATGGAATTTGGAAACTTGCGAGCTATTTTTCTGTTTCGGTGCGGGCAACAGTGCATTTCATCGCGCCCGCCGGCCTGGCCTGGGTGCAGCCCGGGCCCACGCCGCTGAAGGAGGTACACTCACTACAGCATTCTGAAAAGCCTTTCTTTCTTTTTACATTTCTTCTGCATTTCAAATCTCAGTTAATGATTAATTGACATATCCACGTGCAAGCATCAGGCAACCAAAAAAGTAAGCAGTACATGGCGCTGCAGATTTCGAAACCTATGAGCTATTTTACTTTCCCGTATACTAAACGTGCGTATAATATAGGGAAAGTTTTGTAATGGTATGTGAAATAACCTCGGATGTTCGGCAGAAAAACTCTTTATTACAGGGCCCTGGTAACAAAAAAGTGGATAAATCCAGTTGCTAAATTCAGAAAAAAATCTAACAGGTGGTTCAGTCAGAATCCTTGTTTTGTGGGTCCTTGATAACCGAAAAAACCAATTGAAAGCAAAACGTCTGTCTGTGAACAACGCTAGCGACTAAACCGTCGAGGCGATTTTTCCAAAATTGATACTCCCTGATTGATCTCACGGCTCCTTAAATTTAAAATCGATATTTTAGTTTTGGGGGGTACTTAGCATAAAACCTAGGGGACATAACATAAACAATTTTGGGGGGTACTTTACATAAAAATGTCCCAGGGGACATTTTCAAAATTTTCAAATAAATGGCGCCAACAATTTTGACAAAATTTTGTTGTTGGATAGTCTAAATGTCATTTAAGAGAATGGCGAAGGTCTCATGTTGGTTGAAAATTCTGATCTTTCGAAAATTGAAAAATTCAGAATTTGTTCGTAGTCTTCCTACAACTACAATTATGAAGCTACATTTATCTTAATGAAATGTGTTGATAAAAAACAGGACTTCAAATAAAGTGATGTTCAATTTTTCAAAAACAAAATTATTTGTTTTTATCGAAAATTTGTGTCAATTTTATTTTCTTTAAACAATTTTTTCTTAAAAACCGCACAACGTTTTTTGATTAAATTGGGACCTGAGATAGCATAAAGGAAGCTTAAGAGAATGGTGCAGGTTTCATGCTCGTTGAAACGCCTGATTTTTTAATTTAAACATTTAAAAAAAATCGGCTTCCTTCTACGACTACAATTGTGAAGATGCAATGTACTCATCAAAAACAGATCAAGTAAGGTCATGTTGAAGTTTTTGAAAATATGAGTAGTTTTTATAATTTCCTGACTAACATAATAGCTCGCTCGGAATTGACTGCGCTTCGTTTTCGTCGTTTTCTTACAATTACAATTTTAAAAATACAATTTTTTATCAATTAAATGTATTTATCAAAACTACATCTTCAAATAAGGTCATGCTTAATTTTTTTAAAATACGTATAGTTTTTGTATAATTTCGTGACAAACCTAATAGCCCGCTGCAAATTTACTGTGCTGCGGACAGCTGAATGCGTCGTAAATTAGAATTTGCAATTTTGTATATTATTTCTTTGTTCGTTTCTTACATTCGACCTTTTGTTATACATTTTCACATTAATCTTTTAGCAATTATTTATTATCAAATATTTGAAATAAAAATGACTAGCTCTCAAAATATCGACAATGCAGGAAATGCAACAATGAAATTCCGTTTCGCGCTCGCGAATTTCTGTGAATTAAATGTCATTGTTGTGACTTGATGTAGCTGTATGAAAAGGAGTAATAATTGTGAAATTTATGGTGATATTTGCATGAAAATATTTAGTTTTCGCACCAAATGCTGCATCATTGTAGTGAGTAAAGTATTTGTTGCATGGTTTTAGAATACTCTTCTCTAATCATGGCCCCATGAAATGCATTTCTATATTGTCCGGGATATCAGGCTTCTTTTTCTAATACAAGTTTACAAAACTTTTGTATTATATTTTTATGCAGTTGTTGAATTCACGTAGTTCTGACAACACTGCGATGGAAACAGTGAGTTGTTCGCTTCTTGGTTGAATTGGTCGTAGCGCAGAAAGTGCAATATTTAAATACTACGTAGCTGTTTCCAATAACCCTGGAAAGTATGTGCTGTAGTAGCACTACTAGTTTCCCTGTTTGTTTCGGTGCGTGCAACAGTGCCCATTTCATCGCGCCCGCCGGCCTGCCTCTGGTGTCCTCCCGGGCCCATGCCACTGAAGGAGGCAGACTCGTGCAATCTGAAAAGCCACACTTTCTTTTCTTCTTCTTCTTCTTCTTCTTCTTCTGCATTTGAAATCTCAGTTAATGATTTATTATCATTTCCACGTACAAGCATCAGGCAACCAAAAACTTAAGCCGTAAACGGGGCTGCTGATTTATAAAACTAACAATTTTTCAATCCATTGTTCATCTTAATGTATATTAAACTAAATTTATATTGATATCTATAGCTCTTATGTTACAAATTTAATTAGTGTGTTTAAAATTGTATTAAATCGTGTACATGGATTTCAATTATTCTATTCTCTTTAATCCTGGCGTACCCAATATGTGTACAAACCACACTTATCATGGTAAGTAATGAACATAATTTTGAGTAGTACGCTTTCGTGGATTTCAATTTTGCAGTGGTTATGAAGCGAAAACTTGCTTGAGGCTTTACTAAACACTCCGGTGACAGTTCTCAGAACGGGATTATTTAGTGCGACAATAAACATTCATTCTGGACATCAAAAAAACAGGCACGTGTTTCTTTATTTACCTGAAAACTGAATTTTTACGTATTTATGCCTATATTAAATTTTGGAATTTATGCGTACTTTGCAAAATATGATTGATTAATGCTCCGAATTTACTTAACATAAAAATTCCTGGTTTGTTTCGTTTAATATTTTGATGTGTATTTTATTCATCCGTAAATTACTTTCTCAAAAAATAAATATTTCATTAAGAAATTGTAATTATTTAAAAATAATATTTTTCTAAAATTTTCAAAAAAATGTATATGACCTTAAAGAAAGAAGTCACTGTGAAGAACAAATTTTATTTGAAGGAAAAATCTCCATCTTCAATTTTGTAGTTGGAGGAAGACGCCGAATAAAATTCAATCTTTTGCTATTTTCGAAAATTCTGCATTAACCGTGAAATCGGACCTCCACCTTAAAAAGTATATTTTACTCTGTTCTTACTATATATTTAAAGAAAAAAATGGTGCCGTTTTTGAGAAAATTTTGAAAATGTCCTGGGGGCTTCAAGTAAAGTACCACCCAAAATTTAAATATCTTTATAAAATAAATTTTATGGAATCTTTTTCAAAATCTCAAAGCTTCGAGTCGAGCCAGATCGACAGGGTTCCCTTCAATTTGAAAAAAATCCTACGTATGGTTTAGGCGCTAGTATTGTTCACGGACAGACGGACGTTTTGCTTTCTATTGGTTTTTCTGTATAAAGAACCCACAGAGGGATTCTGGCTACACCACGTGTTAGGGGATTTTTTTTTTCTGAATTTAGGAACTGGTTTTATCCACTTTTTCGTTATCAGGGCCCGGCAATGAATTTTTTTTTCTGCCGAAAATTCGCCGCTTTTTTCGCGCAGCATTATATAACCCGCGTAGCAATCCCTATACTACGTATATTACTCCGTATATACGTACGTATACGGGAAAGTAAAAATCTATTGAAAGTACGCGGGCGCGCGGTCACTGCCCCTGCACTAACAAATTGTGTTCGATCAGTCTTTGATACAAATGCTGACGAACAATAAAAGAATGGCCGTCTGCCTGATTAGGGTGTCAAGAAACATAGTAAATCATATGTTCATTCTTTCCCCAGAAGGGATGGGTGACAGCAAAACGAATTCTACTTCTGCTTTTCCTCGTGATCAGCGAAACGAATTTTACTACAGTCCCTGTGCGTCCTAGGGACGGGGTGCCCTCCTTGCTCGTGAAATACAATCGACCACTTGTCAAGGGACATGGTAAAATTTTCTCAACATCAGTCGCAATACGCACTTTACCTACCGTTTTGGAAGCCGACTCCCATTCTTCCGAAATGAATAAAAAATTCGCCAATCTAATGTAAATTGCTAGTAACTCCGGTAAATTCACCAGCAAATCATGGTTTACGCGTCTTGCAGATTTTCTTTTCTTAAAATCGTGAACAGAAAGATGAAATGGATTGAAACATCTGTCGTATCTCATACGGGGATCGCCACTCATGTTGCACAGTGTACACACGATTCACAGAACAAACACTAGCACTCTTGTCTTAAGAAGTACCTAATTACTGCTTCACCCAAGAAACTGACAAACAGCAACGCAAGAAACGCGTCTATTGCAGCAATCTATCACACACTGGTTCGTGAAATATTAATATCTCAGTTCATTTAATATTTCAGTTTTTAAAAAAATCGAAAATTCAGGAAATTAAATATTTTGCAAAATCTTAAAGTTAAAACATTTTTTTAAAGTTTCGAACGGAATTTCTATAATAGTGCATTCAAATATATGACAATTTTAAGTTGGTGATGCGCGTCATTTTTAACAAATTTCATTAAGCAATATTTCCGGAAATAATAAATTTAGAAAAAAATAAAAATACACATTAACTTATTTTATCCATAACTTATTTTATCCTTCAGGCAGCTGCCTGGGCGCGACGACGAGTTGTTCTCGATAGTGATGGGATGCGCAGAAGCCATTGCGCATCCACCCATTTCGCTCTACCTCTTATTGTAGGTACCTTGGGAGGTTGCTATCAGTGATGGCGCCCAGCGCAAATTTAGCCGATTGCAATGAAATAGTTACTCTTGCATAGAAAACTAACCTTTTTTTCGCTAAGCCTCTACCAATATGTTCAATAGGGCCAAATAGTGAATAAAGAAATCATATTCGGCGTGGGGCACAAATATGGGGTTGTTAATAGTGATGGCGCATGATGCAATTTTAGCCAATTGCAGTGAAATAGTTAAGTTGTGTGAAGCAAAGTTCTTAAAGCAGAGATTTTGAGCTTTAATATTATCTAAATTAAAAGAAATTTGAATGAAATGTTACGGAGCTATGGCCAATTGAAAGGTGTATATTTCTATGGTTTTAACGTAAAATTGTCCATATTCGAGCCAATGTGGCACACGGTTTTGAGTCAAATAAGTATTGTTTGAAGATCATAAAGTGGTTGCGGGGTAATGTGGGCACAACCTCAGCCAAAAATCAGTTGCTAAAAATAACATTAAATAATATTTATTCGTTATTTTCTAAAAAGTAGCGAAAAAAGGCCGAAAAATGTGTTTATGGGGTTTGTGGCACCCCTAAACTAGTTTTAAAAACCGGTTGTATTGGTGCCGATGTTGTTCGTGCATCAAAAACTAACTTTTTTTCACTAGGCCATTGAATTCTATTTTTTCGATATGTGTATATACACACAAACAGGGTGTCCAGAAGCTCCCGTTACAAAATATACCCCAAATTCTGTGGTGCACGTCATGAAAAATGGCACGTACAGTTTTCCCGAAAAAAAATTGTTTTTGAGAAAATTGAGTTTAAAAATCACTTCCGGCCGCTGCGACACTGCAAACGGCGGCGCCGCCTTCAGCGCGGAGCATTTCCTCGTTTCTCCGCTTAACGGTGAAACTGTCTCTAAGGAAAGCATCGCGTGAATCACACTAGAATACGTTAATAGTATCAAATATTGGTAGGTTCTCTTCAATAAATATTTTAAATGTACTTATTGAAAATCCAGTTTTGTTCAAAATGATAGCCACGGTACACGGCGGCGCAATGATGAACACATCCAACATATATGAAAAATATTGAATCTCCTGGAATGCTCGAATTGTTATTTTTAGCACATATTCATATGAATTAGTGCCTTGGGCATAAGACTCGCACATTCATAAGATTATTCTAAATGTCGTGATCACCTAAAAAGGGTTTCAGAAATGAAATATTCGTTCATGAAAAAAAACGAGTTTATTGGTTATCTCCGGGCACAGCATTTGAATTGATGCTTCTGGCAGTAATTTTATGGAGATGCAGGTCGAATAGTGCATTGAAGAATCTTTATAGGAGGCACGTGGACAATTAACCAATCCCACAGGTGAATATTAACAGAGATAAAATGGCGTTGCCTTATGTGCCATACGCCAGTGAATAAAAAATAGAAAACTAGTATATTCCTGGCGTGAAAGAGTAAAAACCTGGATTTTTAGACATTATTATGTTAATGAGTACATGTGCTTTAAAAAATGTCAAATAAAGTTTCTCGAAAACTTAACCATTTTCTGTGAAAACTAGCTCAAAATTTCGCAGTTTCAGAAACGTGTTAAACGCTATTTTCTCATATGTGGCGCCAAATTTTGAAACTGATAGTGCTAATTGCACTGTTTAATATGACGTGAAGTTAATTTTTTATATATATATATATATATATATATATATATATATACACAAATGTAATTTTTTTAAGGTTTTTCAAATCTTAAATGTGCACATTACCAGCAATTTGTAAACATTATTATATTTGTGAATGTAAGAGCTTCATATGACCTCAAATGAAGCTTTTTGAAAACTCAAAAATTTTCTGTGAAAAAGAGCTTCAAATTTCACATTTTTAGCTGCGCTTAAACGCCATTTTCTTAAAAACGGCTGCAAATTTTTAAAAGAAAATTGCCATTTAGGACGAGGTTTTTGCGTTCCTTAATATTCTAAAATTAATATTTCCGTTGTACCATTAGGAAACCGAAAAATTAAGAAAATGTCGAAAAAATGTACTGGGCTGCCGTAGATGGTAATTGGTTTTCTCAATGAAATGTATTTATCAAAAATACATCTGCAAATAAGTTCATCCTTAAATTTTTGAAAATAAGAGTAGTTTTTCTATAATTTGGTGAAAACATAGCCCGCTGCAAATTTACTGCGCTTCAGACAGCGGGATGCGTCGTAAATTAGAATTTGCAATTTTGTATATTATTTCTTTGTTCGTTTTTGCATTCTACCTTTTGTTATAAAATTATACATTAATCTTTAAAGAAATTATTTTCAAATATTTGAAATAAAAATTGCTAGATCATTAAGGGAGAATCGACAATGCAGGGAATGCAACAATTGAATTCCGTTTCGCTGTCGCGAATTTCTGTTAATTACGTGTAATTGTTGTGACTTGATATAGCTGTATGGTATCAGGCTTCTTATAGGTAGGTAAGTGGGTAGAAAGTGCTACTCCTTCAATAAGTGACGCCTTTATGAGATCTTGCATCAAATAATCTCGTTCAGAGAACTGTCACCAGAATGTTTAGTAAGGCCTCAAGAAAGAGTTCGCGATATATCCAGCGTAAAATTGAAATCCAAAAAGGCGTAGAAAATTATAATGTTCAGTACTTACCATAAGATGAGATGTTTGTACACGTATCGTGTACGCCAGAATTGAAGTGAAGAGAATAATTGAAATTAATGTACTCAATTTAATACAATTTTAAACATATTTATTAAGTTTGTAACATAAGTTATACATATTTAATATAAATTGAAGCAACAACTAAGATGTACAATTGGTGTGAAAAATTGTTAGTTTCATAAATCTGCACCCCCGTGCACTGCTTACATTTTTGGTTTCCTGATACTTTGAAATGTCAATAAATCATTAACTGACACTTGACATGCAGAAGAATTTTTTTTAAAAAAAGGTGGCTTTTCAGAAAGTGAGTGTGTCTTTTAGTGAGTGTGTCTCCTTGAGCGGCGTGCGCCCGGGTGGCACCCGTGAGAGGCCTGCTGGCGCGATGAAATGGACACTGTTGCACGCACCGAAACAAACAGGGGAAAATAGCTCATAGGTTTCCGAATTCCATATAGTGTTCTTTAAAATCTAGAAACATCAAATCCCGTTTGACTTCTCTACAGATGTATTGAATATAGCCTAATAGTGAATAAAGAAATCTGTCACAGCAATGCGGCACAAATGTGGGTCGTTAATAGTGACGGCTCGCGGCACAATTTTTAACGATTACAGTAAAATAATTAAAATGTGTAAAGCAGAGATTTTGAGTTCTAATCTTCTCTAAATTAAAAGTATTTTGGATAAAAATGTACGGTGCTATGACCAATTGGAAAGTGTCTGTCTATCGTTTTAAAGTAAAATTCACCATATTCGGACTAATGTGGCCCACTGTTTGAGTCAAGTAAGTAATGTGTGATGATCATAAAATTGTTGTGGAATAACGTGGGCGCCACCAAAAATATGCTGATAAAATTCCATCAAATTATATTTATTCGTTATTTTCTGAAATGTAGCGAAAAAGGCTGAAAAATGGAGAGTTTATAAGGTTTGTGGCACCCTTTAACCAATTTAAACTCGTTCTTATTGTTGCCGATGTTATTCTCGCATTGAAAACTTAACTTTTCTTCGCGAAGCTTCTACAAATATCTTCAATGCAGTCTAGTAGTGAATAAAGAAATCAGAGAGAGAAGTGCGACACAAATATGGGTCGTAAATGGTGATGGCCCTCGGCGCAATTTTAGCCGTTTGCAGTGAAATAGTTAAATCGTGCGAAGGAAAGTTCTTAAAGAAGAGATTTCGAGCTCTAATCTTATCTAAATTAAAAGTATTTTGGATAAAAATATCTGGGGCTGTGGCCAATTGAAAAGTGTCTATTTCTATAATTTAACGTAAAATTGGCTATATTCGAGCTAATTTGGCACACTGTTTGAGTGAAATAAGTATTATTTGATGAACATAAAATTGTTGCCGGGTAACGTGGGCACCACCTCAGCCAAAAATCCGTTGATAAAAATCACATTAAATAAAATGTATTCGTTATTTTCTGAAAAGTAGCGAAAAAAAGTCCGAAATAAGGTGTTTTTGGTTTTTTGGCACCTCTAAACCCATTTTAAATGCGGTTTTATTGGAGCCGATGTTCTTGCATCGATAATAACTTTTTCCATTGAATTCTATTTTTTCGATACAGCCCAATATATAATATTTCACACACATACCGGGTCTGTGTCGCAATTCGCCACCCATGTCTAGAAACACCACCTGTTGTTTTAGGAATTTAGAAGCGCGTGAAATACCTTCGGCATTCCTTTGACTTTTAACAACCCCCGGCCGCACACCCTCACATTTCGGACTGAGTGAATGCCTAATTTTAATTGGAAGAAAGAGAAAGCACTTACACTGTTATTACTCTTCAACGTACTGAACCCATTACACTGAACGGAGTGAACGCTCGTCTCTTCGAAAAGGTGGTCACTTTGAGCATTTATTGGAAGGACAGTTTTTTGCCATTTTAAGGAAATTATATTTTATTATTTTTTATTAATTATTTTCATTAATTATTATTTTCTACTTGTGTTTCTATTTATGTTTCATTTGTATGTTTAATAATTTATTAAGATTTTGTTATATGATTATTATGCACATTCCATAATAATAATATTAATCACATTTGTTTTACATCTATCTTAAAGTGTTTGCTAGAAAGAAGCGATTCTCTCCCAAATGCTGTCTGTCGTGAATGACTTTAGCAATGACATCTGCATGAAGTTTGGTCTTGACAACTGTGCTAAAATCAATTTCAAAAGAGGCAAACTGAGAACGTCAGAGAGCATTGAAGTTGATGCACACACTGTGATTCAATGTGAGATCATCTTGAACGACACAATGAAAGAATTCGCAGGGAGTATTACAGAAGAATGAGACTGGTCTGGACTGAGCACGAAATTCGCATCATGGATCGAAAAACCAGAAAACTGCTTACAATGCATCATGTTGCCCACCCTCGAGCTGATGTACATAGACTTTGTGTCACGTAAGGGAGGAGGAAGAGGCCTGAGACAAATTGAAGCCTCCTGGCACAATGCAATAACCGGGATGGTAAAGTATGAAGTCAGCCATCAAGATGACCCACTAATGAGGCAGGTCATGAAATCTGACCGAAAAATGGGAAACAGAGGCATTGTAAGTGTAGCAAGAAGCATTGCGAACAAGACTATGCAAGACACCCAGAATGACAGAGACACTGAACTTCTGATGCTACTTAACATGAAATTTGAGACACAAAAAATGCTAAAGAAATCGTGGAGAGACAAACCACTCCACGGACAATATTTGAAACGAATGGACAAGGTGCAGATCAATAAAGATCAATCATATATGTGGCTTAAAAGGGGAAGAATGAAGCCGGAAATGGAAACATTTGTAATAGCTGTCCAAGATCAGGCCTTGAGAACACGACACTATGACAAAACGGTTCTCAAAATTTCCCGAGATGATCAATGCCACATTTGCCAAGAGTACGTTGAGACCATTGATCATATTGTCTCAGCTTGTCCAATTCTAGCAAAGACCGAATACTTGAAAAGACACGACAGGGTGGGTAGCTACCATCACTGGCAGATCTGTACCGCCCTCGAAGTTCCAAACACATGCCCCAAGTGATACGAACACTTACCAAAACCGGTGACGTCTGTTGGATTGTGTACGAAATTGTGTGACCAACAAATTCAAACTGATCGCACGATAGCAGCAAACAAACCGGATATAGTCATCCGGGGATTTGGAGGAAAAGATCGTGTTTACTTGTCGATGTTGCTGTACCTTGCGATCAAAACGTCGTTACCAAGGAGGCAGAGAAACGTCTTAAATACAAGTGTTTGGAAATCGAGATCAGCCGAATGTGTGGCGTAAAAGCACAGGTCGTCCCGATAGTTATCGGAGCTCTGGGATTGGTTCCGCAAAATTTGTGTAAGAACTTGTCTATCCTCCCAGGTAATTCAAAAGACTGGAAAGTGCAAGAAATAGCTTTATTTACAACAGCCCACATTTTGCGCAAAGTATTGTAGAGGCACCGACAGTCCCTAGATCTGCTCCTCAGGTAGCTGGTTGCAACCTGGAGTAGAGTTTATATTGAGTCGACAGATAACATATATAACAGTCGTGATATAGAGGAATAATAATAGTACTTTCTTTTTAAATAATGAAGAGCATGGCGCTAATGTTTCACGAGATATCTTTCTGATATCCCCTGAGCTGGCTCTCATTAAATAATTATTAGGGTGCGAATTTTAATGAAATATCATCTTCTTTCATTTCACTTTAAAACAATGCTGTTTAGTATACAAAATAAATTTTACGTTATGATAAAAGGAAATGACCCATTTTTATTTGTCATTTTTTTTGCTTTTTCGTCGATTTCCACTAATAAGTCAGTTTTTATACCTTTTACCGTCATTTTATTTAGTTTTTCGCTGATTTCATCGATTTTAATATCGTTTTAATGGTACTTGCTTCAAACAACATTTACGGGATTCAATAAATAATCATAACAATTCCTGAGTAGCCTATTCGATTTCTTGCCTCGTGTATTGTAATGTCAGCCGTTGTGAGTACTGCGTAATCCAAGGCTCCTGTGACGCCTATCGTCGCCGTTGTCTCTTCGGGCCGATTTCGTGATCAAGACTGAGATTTTTCGTAAAGAACAGTCCACACCAAAAGTGTGCAAGTTGAGTTCACCTGAACAAAAGGAAGAAGCCTCTATTTCATCATGAAGATATCTAACAGCTTAAGTTGTTCAACTTGTTTTGATCAAATTGTTACGTCATTTTGGAAATGATGTTGGTCATCAAAATCCGCCCCCTAATAATTATTGTTACATTGCTGTTAATAAATCGATAAACCAGCCATAACTTCCCTCCAAATCTTCAGTATTACAATTTTGTTTCTTAAGCATACTGAACAGAATCGCTTAACGAGACGTTTTGTTTCCTCGCTCTTGCCTCACCACACCACACACCACACCACACCACACACCACACCACACACCACACACCACACACCACACACCACACACCACACACCACACACCATACACAACACACCACACACCACACACCACACACCACACACCACACACCACACACCACACACCACACACCACACACCACACACCACACACCACACACCACACACCACACACCACACACCACACACCACACACCACACACCACACACCACACACCACACACCACACACCACACACCACACACCACACACCACACACCACACACCACACACCACACACCACACACCACACACCACACACCACACACCACACACCACACACCACACACCACACACCACACACCACACACCACACACCACACACCACACACCACACACCACACACACCACACACCACACACCACACACCACACACCACACACCACACACCACACACCACACACCACACACCACACACCACACACCAACACACCACACACCACACACCACACCACACCACACCACACCACACCACTCCACTCCACTCCACTCCACTCCACTCCACTCCACTCCACTCCACTCCACTCCACTCCACTCCACTCCACTCCACTCCACTCCACTCTGCCCCACTCCACTCTACTCTGCCCCACTCCACTCTACTCTGCCCCACTCCACTCTACTCTGCCCCACTCCACTCACTCTGCAGCGAGAAAAGATTCCGGCGTGTGAGCCGCGTACCTGCCTAAGATCTTGAATAGGAAAGACACAGAAACAGGAAAGTTGCTCCAGATTATGGCCTGACGGTCGCCTCC
Source organism: Acheta domesticus (assembly GCA_031308135.1). Taxonomy (NCBI): domain Eukaryota; kingdom Metazoa; phylum Arthropoda; class Insecta; order Orthoptera; family Gryllidae; genus Acheta; species Acheta domesticus. The sequence goes on along the minus strand of JAHLJT010008446.1, from coordinate 164,962,753 downwards.
TCTGCTTTCTAAACGTGCCAGGCACGGCTGTCTTGGAGGGTAGCAAAGACGCGATTGCCAAATTACCAAAACAACAAGTGCTCTCAGACATGGTTGCAAGTTATGCTAAAGACCCTGTGTATTGCCGTAAGATATGCGAGTAATATAATAGTCTATGACCACCGTGTATGAGTGTATTATTACTCTATTTTCTTCACAAACTAGAAATTAGTAGCGTCCTAAAACTTTTAACCGGCAGTGTGGGTATATATTCTAACCTTTACCCCCCTGCTAAATCCAAACTGGACCAGAGGATGCAAGCAGATTTATTGCTCTTGAGAGCTTTTGATTTACTCCCAGGGCTGAGGATTCTTGCGGCAGATAGTAGGAAATTCTAGGAAAATGGGAATTCAAGAAAAACACATACACAAATTCAGTAACAAGTTCAGATATATTCTTAAATGATTCAATTTTAAGAAAAAAAATACAATTTCTTTGCCGCTCTGAAAGAAAAATAAACAATGCAACAAACAAAAAATGGCAAAAGTATTTTTCTAGTGATCGAAATATATGCTTGAAACACTTGTAAATCTTCCAATCTCTTTAAACAAATCAACTATGATAATTGTACAAAAATTTAAATCTATGACTCAGTCGACTGGTACTCTTTCAATCTCTGCCTTTCGTGCACGTTTTTGCTTGAAATTAAACACTTAATTATTCTAACTCACAATTCACACACAAAAAAAGAAAAAATACTATTTACACTGACCAATTGAATTCACACTCAATTACTCTGATTCTCTCACAAGTTTTTACACATTGTTCAAAGTTTTTCTTAGCTAAGCAATGACTTACTTTACAATTAACTTCAAAAGTGCAATGTTCTTTTCATTCATAAGGCATTCCAGACAGTGATATGAAAATTCTAGGTGCAACAAATTACGCGAGTTATTCACGAATTCTGTAAAGCGTAATATTCGCCCTACTTTACTACGAAACCGTCTTTCCAGCTGATCGCGCGTTCGTGGCCTCGCTGACACGTCCCCCTCTCCCTTACCGTTACCTCGGCGTTCGACCTTGGCTCCGCGCTTCGCCGAGACTGCGTTGTTGGAACTCGCCGCTCTAGCAGCGATGCTGGGTCTCGTCTGCTTCTCTCTTCTTATTTTCCTGGTACTCTTCTTTCTTCCTCGCCTCTTGTTCTTCTCCTACGGTCCTTCTTCCCGTTCGGTGGCCCTCTTCTTCGTCTCCTTCCGGAATTGTTCTTCAGCGCGATTGTTAAGTTTTCGCCCGCGTGCTTATTGTCCTCGCACGATCACAGCCGGGTGGCCGCTTCTAGCTCTGTCCAGGGCGTCGCGCACTTGGATATTTGAATAGCTGATTCTTTATGGCACAGCGTAATTGTTCCTGACTGATTCCACGTACTCAATCAGCGTGTAAATCACTTAAATTGTGGCTACTCGATCCACCAGAACAAAGTGAATAACGCCGTTCTAGTCTTTTGCCCTGAATTCCAATGCGTCGTCTTTTACTGCACCCTCCACCAACACAACTTCAAAAAAAACTCACAATATTACTATTCCAAATCTCATTCGTCGCCTACTTCAATTAAACTCTACTAGAATTACCAGCAAACTAGACACTGACCACTACGGAATTCGCACGTCTTCTTTTCACCAAAAGAACAATACTCGGCGACAGCTGAAGCAAATAAGGGGCTTCTGATCTGGCGATCAGTGTATTTATGAGGAAGATCGTAGGGGTGAGTTGTCCTCGCCTCCCCTCCGCCGCTAACCACTCCTCCTCCCTACACCGCTCTGAACTACTCTGTGCGCCGCGCTATCTCGCCGACATCCATTACATTACTGCGCGCCGCTGACTTCCGCGCGTCTTTCAAAACATTCGACCGTGCTCAATAATATCTTCATTGTTGTAACAAAGCAATCGTTACAATATATATATATATGTGTGTGTATATATATATATGTGTATATATATATATATGTGTGTATATATATATATGTGTGTATATATATATATGTGTATATATATATGTGTATATATATATATGTGTATATATATATGTGTGTATATATATATATATATATATATATATATACACACATACTGGTGTTCAGGGAGGAAACAACGAAACTTGAAAATGAAACTCTTAAGGCATTTTTTAACACTTATTTTGCGTAATAAATCCGATATTTCGAACGGCTGAGGAGCCGCAATAAGTACGCAAACGTTGGTTTGAAAAAATGCTTTTTATGCAAAAATTTGCATAAAATAAATTAATAAATTTCTGAAACTTAACTTTTATAAATTAAATAATAAATTTCAGAAGCTTATGAACACTCCAGAAACATGTAAATTGTTTATTATTTACAAAGGCAATGAATATATTTCTTCGCAAAAAAATTAACACAGAAAAAACACTCAATTCACACAATTAAATTGCCTTTTTATTTCTGTTAATTTTTCTTTGTGAAAAAATATATTCATTCTTAAGTATTTTTTTCAAACCAAATCTTGAGTGCTTGTTACGGTTCAACCATTTGAAATATCGAAAGTAATTTATTAGACAAAATATGCTTAAAATTGACTTAAGACCTTATTTTCGAAGATTTGTGGTTTCCTCCCTGGACACTGTAATATAGACCGGGAGAGAACAATAAAATCGACGTATGATAATCTCAAATCTAAAACTTTTTGAGAAGTTAGCCGGTGTTATGAGGAACAAGGAAACGCAAGTATGGCGGCCTGTAGGTGTCGGCGTTGCGCTCCGCAATTTTTTAAATATGTCGAAAAAACTCGGCCATTGGGGAATGAGGACACAGCTAATTCTAGTTGTATATTGTTCGTTAGACAGCCAATGTGTGAAGGAGTTGTATGCCATACCGAAGCGGCGTCTACAACTGTCCGCCATACTGAATTGAAAGTGTCATTTTTTATGCCCACTTGGATTACGAGCTCAAAGCAATTTTTGTGGTCTTATGGTGGAAAATTCGTTTTCATTGCCGATTATGTCCACGCCATGACAAAATTGATTGGAAGAATGGCTTTTTCACTTGACCGAAAAAAGGATATATAGCTTGAGCATTGTTGCACTGTACACTTTGTATACTGCCTTGAATTGTGAATGCGTAGTTCTTTGAAAAGTTAGCTATTACAACCGCATAAAACTAAAAATATTACAAACAATATTTCTAAAGCACATTACGTGCCCCATGATTCCGCATTGATGAGCGAAAACTGCTTTTCGATGTTGTGAACCGTTAAGAAGCTATGAGGCTGGCTCACAATTGGTGGGTCATCCGCTGTAAATAGATGTTTCTGCCTTCGAAAATATGCTTCAGATACATTTAATTCGCCTTCTAGACATTAAAATCAATTGAAAAATATTTGTCTCGGTTGTGTACCTATCATGCATGGATTAGTGACAGTTTTGACATTTTTGAACCAGTATGGCGGCTACTTAGAAACGCCGCAGCGGTATGGCGTGGTCATAATCGGTAATGAAAATGAATTTCCTACCATAAGACCACAAAAATAGCTTTGAGCTCGTAATCCAAGTGGGCATAAAAAATGACACTTTCAATTCAGTATGGCGCACAGTTCGAAACGCCGCTTCGGTATGGCATTGAACTCCTTCACACCTTGGCTATCTAACGAACAATATACAACTAGAATTAGCTTTATACTCATTCCCCAGTGGCCGAGTTTTTTTTTAGATGTTTAAAAAATTGCGCAGCGCAACGCCGATACCTACAGGCCGCCATACTTGCGTTTCCCCTTGTTCCTCATAACACTGGCTAACTTTTCAAAAAGTTTTAGCTTTAAGCTTATCGTACGTCGATTTTCCTGCTGTCTCCCGGTCTAATAGTGACTGCTCACCTCTTTGCCTGTCTGTGGCTTTTGGGCGGTCGCCGAAGCGGGCCGCCAGCAGCACAATCCCACACATTACGAGACTAGCTCGAATTGGGGCGGTTGGGGAATGTAGGTCTGCGTGACTTGGGAAATGGAAGGTAAACTTACCTGGCTTTTAAATGAGAATAGAAGGCTAATTGAGACCACATTCTCTCACCGCAGCCTCGCGCCTTCCGCAAAACGCGCGAACGCGGTTGGTTTACTTTTGCCGCGGGTTCGCATCTCAGGTCGCAGCGTCTGTATGAGCCGCCCCGTCGTTTGAAGTTCATGAGGTTCATTGGACCCTCTTATCTGCACCGATCGCTCGTTCCCTTCTCGCGTTTTGGCGCTGTGTGGCGCATGTATCTCGCCCGGGAACCCGCGCCCTTCTCCCGCGTTTCGCCTTCCTGTTCTCCATATTTTCCCAGCCCCCCCCTTTTCTATCATCCCGTTTCGTAGCGCAAGTCTGATTTGTCCTCGTCCTATATCGTCGACGTCGGTCGGATTTTGTCACGTGTGAGATGAAACATTCCTCGATTTCCAGTAAAATCCGGATTTATCCCTCCGGATTCTTCCCTCCATTTCCAGTAAAATTCTGCCTACTACGCGAGCGTCTGTCATGTCTTGTTAGGTTCCCCGTCGCATGTGTCAAGACTTGCGCGGGGTTACCCTATGCATGTGTCAATGCCTTGCGCGGGGAATACCTTCTTAACTTCTCGCAGACGGGGAACCCCTGGCCGTGCCTAGGGCTTGTGCGGCCGGTCGCTGGTCGGCCGAGAGGTCACACACACACACGTTTACACTCTCAAGATTTTTCTCTTATTTTTCGAAGTTACTGTTCTTATCGCAGTAATACCATTTTCATCTTTTTGTATGTCGTATTCTTGTCATTTGTTATTGATATTCTACGTATTTGATCTTGTGCTGAAATTAATAAACGCAAACTATTTTAGCTCATTGTTTACATTTTGATATGTTTCAGAAATTTCTGGAGCAGTCAGATCAAAATAAAAGTGGTGATATATCTCTGGCAGAATTTATTCATTATGTTCGTGAGCATGAAAAACAATTACGACTTCAGTTTTCCAGTCTGGATAAAAATAAAGATGGTAAGTATTTTGAGACAAACTCCTTATTTAACTTTTGATTACTAGGAATCTCAAAAAAATCTTGATGATTTACATGTGAACATTACTTTTAACACGGTTTGGATTTTACAAACATCGTACGCTTTTTAGTATTAAGCCACATTAATTATGCTGTAAAAATGTTGAAAATAAAAGTTATTCATATTTATCTAGAGTATGCGGTAACTCCATTGCAGAACTGTGTTTTTTTGTTTGTTTTTTAAATTTTTTCATTGTGCCTTTCTAATTAACACATTTATGTGAAACTTAAGAACAATCTTTTAGCGCTGTGTGATGCGCCTAGGAGAAAAGCCAAAAATTATTGTTCATCGCTCAGTCAGCTGGATACTGGTAGTTTAAGCACACAGTATCTTCGGTAGCTTAAAATACCCTTTTACTTTCTCACAAACTACTTACGTAGTATAGAGAAACTATTGTAATGCAGCGGCAATAACGTTTTGTGTATCCTTTGTACCGAAAAATTGGAATTTTTCTCTTAGTGTAGTAAATACCTTCCTGGAACACGTGTTGTCCGCTTTTTGTAGGCCCTTTATACCAAAAAAGTGGGTTACACCAAAACGTCAGCGACGGACCGACCGTCACTTGTGGTCGATACTAGGGCCTAAACCGTTCACGATTTTCTCCTAACTTTTCACATCAACTAGAATATCGCTCTCTGCGAAATCGAGACCCTGCGAAATTAAAACGAATATTTTAGGTTTACTTTACATGGCGTTTCAATATTTTCATACTTTTCTGAAAATTTGCATCAAGTTTTTGGTTTATTTCTTTCGGTAGAACAAAGGACTTAAAAAAAGTCGCAGGTCTCATTTTCGTGTAATTTTCTGTTTTCAAAAATTGCCAAAAGTTAGCATTGCATAACTACAGCATAGAAAGATTTTTTTACATTAATGTAATCTGTCCTCAAAATTAAATATAGTCTTGAAAAGGTAATGTACAATTTTTTTGAAAATATCAGAAGATTTCGCGTAATTGTGATTTAATGATAATTTTAATGTTTTCGAACCTTTCTTACGCCTTCAGTATTGAAGTTACAGATTTTTTAGTGTGATCTCTTTCTCTGTACTAGATTTTTAATACACTTCATATGCAGGTTTCTCGATTGATAGGTTGATGATTACGCGCACGTTAACTAAGGTCGTTAGTCCCTTAAGTGTAATGCATTTTCCCTCGGAGGGGGGGGGCGATGATCTTCCCCTGCTATGGATGGTAAGTTGTCGCGCCGGCCTGCCCGTCGGCTAATGGTATTATCACAAACTAGGTACCTCCCGCCAGCGGGCCATCGCCCCAGCCAGGACAAGCTATAAGCTCCCGATCGGCTTTTGTGGGAGTGTAGTGCATGTACGTGTGAGTAATGGGTAAGCATATGACAAGGAAGGGAAAGGAAAGATCGCGCGCGGTCCGTGACTTTTTTGTTAGGGTACTGGTCCGGCATTCGCCTGTTGTGATTGGAGAAACCACGGAAAACTACCGATCAGACCAGGCGGCCGCTAGAATTCTTCTCCAGGACAGTGACTAAATTCTCTGGCTATCTAGCCAATGTCGCAAATCATGTCAACGTCGACATTTGAACCTTGGACCTCCCGGTCAGAGGCACTACAGTGACATCAGTTGATGCCCTGTACCACCTCTCCCGGTAAGGTCGTGTACAATTTTTGGAAAACTTAAGTAGTTTCGCGTACTTTTGCGTAAAATATAGGCAATTTTAAAGGTTTTTTTTCTCAAAAAACGGTACCACTTTTTTTTTATTTTTCCGTATACATACGTATACACCGGAGTATAGGGAAATTTAGCCTTATTTTACGTGGCGAGACTCGGGCCATCGGGCCCGCTCTTCCGTCTGACCACGCAAATTTCACCTAGCGGAGAAAGAAGGTATTATCTCGGGCGACGAAAGAGATGATTTGAATTTAGCTCAGAGGCTTCTTTTAGGTTTGATATTTCACATGCAGTAAATCTACTACATGGGACATTATATATAGAAGTATTTATTTAACAACTCAGAGGCTACATCCTGCCGCAAGCGGCGGCAGACCGCGGCGTAGACACAAGTCCATGAGCGTTTGCTCCAACCTATGTGACTACGTCGTTGCTTACAATACGCCTTCAGTTCTCCAACACAATAATCATTACATCAATAAACTGAAAAGAAACCTGGAACACAATGAATCTACATTCATTCGTTCTCATACGACAATTCACCACCAATCTGCAACAAAACATTTAAGAAGCCATCCTCCCACGCGCTTTACAAGCAGCATACACAAGCTGGAGAACACTGATTGGCACTGGTTACATTAACAAATATACTCAGCCTAACATTACTATTAGGCTCGGCATAAGACCAGGAGCAGCACCATAATGTACATATATTCACAAATGCAACATACCCATACACATCACATAAAACTACATGGGACAGCCGGCGTTACTTCCTCTCCGAAGGAATGCGTACGAAGGATTTTTGCGCCCTTAAAAATCCACGGCTTCGATCGGGTTTGAACCCACAATATTGGCAACAACCCGACCCGCTGACCGTTATACCATCGAATCCGAAGCAAAAGTTACATAATGCTGCGCGAAAAAAAACGGCGGATTTACGGCAGAAAACTACACTGTCAGAAATTACATTATATTTAATGTAGTTTAATGCACTTTTCACATTGAATTTAATGTGCCGTGTACATTAAAACGATATTAATGTACATGTACATTAAATGTAATGTGTAAATTAAAATCAATGTAGATTTACTGTACTGAGAGTACAGTAACAGTAGAGTTACTGCAGTACATTAAATTTAATGTACCGTGTACGTTAAAGCGATTTTAATGTGTTTGTGCATTAAATTTAATGTTAAAATTAAAATCAATGTACATTTAATGTAGACCACATTAAACGTTATGTACCTTGTGAATTAAACCGATATTAATGTGTTGTACATTAAATTTAATTTTTAAATTAAAATCATTGTAGGTTTTAGAAATATTTTCTTACGTATAATAAATTTAAAATATATTTTCAACATATACAAAAAATATAAATGTTTAAAATTCGTAGTTAGATTCAAATTGGTAACAAAATTGTAAAAATCTTTATAATAAAATTGTAGCGATGTACATAGTACGCTAATTCTTTAGTTAACATTTTTTTTGAAATTCTCTGGAAATATTTAAATTTTTTCAAAGAATTGTCATTGTAACAATGTCAGAATTTAGTACTCTTTACGGCTACGAAACATATTTCCGAGCGTAAACGCGTCCAAAACAGGTGAAGTAGTAGTGACAATTATAAATAATATAAATAATTCTGTAGAGTTAATACATACTAATATATATTACGTCTACAGAAATATGTTCCGTAGATGTAAAGAATACATTATACATATCATAGCGGGCAATACATGAGGCCTAAGAACCTGCTGAAGCAATTGGATACCGCAATAGCTCAGTGGTTAGAGCACCTGCGCGTAAACCAGAAGTCCCGGGTTCGAATCCCGGTCGGGGTCCCTATTCGTTGAACAAATTTAAATATTAAAATACATTTGTTACTCAGTACCAAGATCGGAACTTAATATTCTTTACATCTGCGGGACATATTTCCGAGCGTAAACGCGTCCAAAAAATGTGACAATTGCATAAATCCCAACGGGCAATTCATCAGGCTTAAGAACATGTTCAAAGAATTGATTGTCTCGATAGGATAGTGGTTAGAGCAAGTGGGTGTAAGCCAGGAGAGACGTGTTTGAATCCCGGTCGGGGTGACAATTATTTGAATAAATTTTAAATATTGAAGTTAGTACATGTACAGTAAATTTCATGCACACATACGGTAAATTTAATTTACGCATACAGTAAATTTAATTTACGTATACAGTAAATTTAATTTACACGTACAGTAAATTTAATGTACTCGCATACAGTAAATTTAATTGTACACGTATATTACATTTAATGCACACGTAGTTTAGAGTTACTGTACGTGTACATTAAATTTCATTTACGTACATGATACTTACTTTAATGTACTTTTACATTAAAAGTAATGCGGAAATTTCTGACAGTGTAAATTATAAGGCCCTGATAACGAAAAAGTGGATAAATTCAGTTGCTAAATTTAGAAAAAAATCCTCTAACGCGTGGTGCAGCCAAAATCCACGTTTTATAGCTTCTTGACACCGAAAATTGACGGCAAAATGTCCGTCTGTGCCACTAAAACCGTGCTACAATGCTAGCGACTAAACTGTTCAAACGGATTTTCTCCAAAATTGATATTCCCGATCGATCTGACTGATCTCGTGGCCCATTGAATTTCAAACCGAAATTTTAATTTTGGGTATTTTACATGAAGCCCCTGGGGCAGTTTCAAAATTTTCAAAAAATGGCGCCAACAATATTCACTAAATTGTGTTGTTGGATAGTCTGAAGGCCTTTTAAGATAATGGCGCAGGTATCATGTTGGTTAAAAACTCTGATTTTTCGAAAATGAAAAGAAAATTGTCGGCTTTTTCCTACAACTACAATTATGAAGATACAGTTGTTTCTTAATGAAATATGTTCATAAAAACAGGAATTTTGTGTCAAACAGGCAATTTTATTCTTTTCCTTAAACCTTTTTTTTCTTCTTCAAAACCGCACAATATTTTTTTTATTTAATTGGGACCTTAAATAGCGTAAAGGAGGCTTAAGAGAATAGTGCAGGTTTCATGTTCATTGAAATGCCTAATTTTGCAAAAATAAAAAAAATGAAAGTTTTCGACGTCTTCCTACAACTACAATTGCGAAGATAAATCGTTTTTCTTAATGAAATTTGCTCATCAAAATCAGATCTTCAAATAAGGTCATGTTGGATTTTTTGAAAACAGTTGTTCTATAATTTCCTGACAATTATAATAGCCCGCTCGGAATTGACTGCGCTTAGTTTTCGTCTTCTTACATCTACAATTGTGAAATACAGTTTTTTTCTCAATGAAATGTATTGCTCAAAAATACATCTTCAAATAAGATCATGCTTAATTTTTTGAAAATACGAGTCGTTTTTCTATAATTTCGTGACAAACATAATAGCCCGCTGCAAATTTACTGCGCTTCAGGCAGTTTGATGCTTCGTTTGTTAAAATTTGTATATGAGTCTTTGTTCGTTTCTTACATTCGACCTTTTCTTCTACATACACACATTATTATTTTAGAAATTATTTAAAACCTATTTGAAATATATGAAACAGTTGCTAGCTCTCAGGGAATATCGACAATGCAAGGAATGCAGCAATGGAATTCCGCTTCGCACCCGCGAATTTCTGTAAATTACATGCCATTGTTGTGATTTGATATAGCTGTATGAGAAGGAGTTATAATTGTCAAATTTTGTTGGTATTCGCATGAAAATATTTAGTTTTGGCACCAAATTCTCTACCATTTGTAATTAGTAGAGTATTTTTAGAATGTGGTAGTAGTGGTTTTAGAATACTTTTCTCTAATCATGGCCCTATGTAATGCATTTCTGTATTTTTCGGGGTATAGTCTTTTTTTCCAATACAAGTTTAAAAGACTTTTATATTATATTTTTATGCAGTTGTAGAAAAAATGTTCTTATTTCATATGTGAAGTTTCCGTTTTTCTCACGGTCTCGATTGAGATTTTTTGCCTCGGCCTCGGTCTTGGTCTTGGCAGAGACTCTCAGGGCCGGTTTCACCAATGCTTGTTAACACGCTAACCAGACATTAGGAGATTTTAACGGCCCGTTAGAGAAAATTCGTGTTTCACCAAACTTCAACGCTTGTTAACTTTCCGTTAAAGTTAACGCGCGATATCTGCTCCGTTAGCAGCAGTTAACGCTTGGTGGCAGCGCAGCGCAGTTTGAGGAAAATGGAAAGAGCTCTGCAGTATGTACTGGAAGATGACGAATTGGAAAGCCTGGAAATGCCGTCTGTGCGTCCACCAGTTTTCATAGATCTTCTGACATTATACTTTAAAAATTAGGCCTTCTGTCATTAGACCTAATATCTTTAGACTTAACGACCTCTAACCGCCCACCTCTTTTCAAAATTACCAACTTGACAGCCAAAGTAATGTTGATAATACTTTTTCCCAAGTGGTGTTAAATTTTGCCTCTCGAGTCTTTCGTGTGAGCTCACTACAAATACATCTGAAAGTATCAGTACACACATTCTTGGCATTATGAAAATACAGAACACTAACACATAGCTTAGACAGTACAGTGTTTAGAAGGTTTTTTTTTAGGGTAGGTGGAAATCTTCAAAAGACACCATGTGGCCCGTACCACATGATAGTGTGAGATTTTTACTCACTAAAACTCACTAAAACTATCTCCCTTCTTTTCCATTCTCCCCGCGGAACCGCACTGACGCAACACTTGACGCCATCCCTCGGACGTAGCTATTTGTTGACATTGGCCCATACTGGGGCTCCATAGAGCACGACGGATCTGACAACCAAGGCTAGAAGCTTCCATTTCTCCTGATAGGGCCCTATGTTGGGCATTAGCCTCGACAGTGCCGGATTAACTACCGCCGCTTTATTGCCGGCATACTTCAGGTGGTTCGCAAATGTCAGACGGGCATCAATCATGATACCAAGATATTTGATTGACGACTGGGATGTAACACGGTAGTCTCCAACTTTGAGAGTGATGGTTTCTTTCTTTTTTCTGCTAGTGACCAGGATAACCTCAGTGTTTAGAAGTGTACTGTGTATGTTATGTGTTAGTGTTCTGTATTTTCATCATGCCAAGAATGTGTCAACACATCACAATACCAGTAACTGGTCTGAGCATGTCAAAACATGAATGAACCTGCACAGTATTGCCTGCTGATTTTTCATTAGGATATTACACATAATTTCCTTAAATGAAGCTTATATAAAATCACTTCTTATAAGGTAAAGATCCCTAAGACAGGTCAAAGAGAATGTTAAATCAGATTTTAAAAACTAGCTGTCGCAAAAAAAACTGTATCTGATGAAAAAATTATATATACATATCTGAATTCACTATGAAAAAACTCACTAGAATCACTAATCAGATTTATTGTGAAGAAAACCTTGTCGACCAGTTTTATCACACCTATATTTTTACTTTTAAACGTTACAGATATAATTTAACAAAAAAATAATTCATTTATTATATTATAACATTTTATTTCTGCAAGTTAGCAGCTGAGAGGACCAAGAAGATTAAAATATATCGTTTCTAATTAGAAATCTGTATGGACTTCGTGAATTCTAACCTCTGTGCTCAGAATATTATACAATTTTGTGATTGCAAAGAGTATACGACAGAAAATTTTAGGCCCACAATGCCCCGCGACTAGTACCAACCTATTTGCAGCACCAAAGTCGATTAACATAATCGAGTTTATATATTCCACGGTGAAACAGATGCAAATGTAAACGCGATTATATTGCGAGTTTAATTTTAATCGCGATTACTTAAATACGATTAGAGAGATACTTAAACGAGTTTGGTGAAACCGGCCCTTAATATGAAAATAAATATTTTATTATACGCGTTTTTTTACTAGGGGGTAAAATGGTTACCTATACAAAATATTAACTGTTGCTAACTATTTTTGTTTAATGCATATTCTTAGTTTTAAGTGCATATATTGTCTATTTTACGTGCATATATTGCCAATTTTACGTGCATGGTTGCATGCATATTTTTGACTTTTTTAGTGCATGAAGTTCCGGGGTCTTGTTTTATACCATTTACACAATATCATCTAATCCTTAAAGAAATGTACTGCGTATTGAGTAAAAGAAAAACGATGAAATGGTGTCGGAACTGTTATCCTACGACGAAACGTACGTTTGAGCAGCCAGAATTTTCGTAATTATTTTGATGTCAATCGCATATATTCTGATTACGGCATTAACATTATTAGCCAAGCGAATTCACATATTGTTGACAACACTGCGATGGAAACAGTGCGGTGCTCGCTTCTTGGTTGAATTGGACGTTTTCAATTAATAGCTAAGATGTAAGTAGCGCAGAAAATGCCATATTTCAATATTACGTAGCTGTTTCCAACAACGCGGGAAAGTAGGTGCTGTTGTATTTTTAAAAATATTCTCCTCGTATGTATCAAAATGTCCGCAAAATGGCAACACGGCGGTTTCAAATTATATTCAAATGCTCTCAGTGCTGATGATCGTATGATGTAGATAAAATTCTTACTGAGGAAATAATGGGTCCTTGATGCCGAAAAATCGAATGGCGGAAAAACGCCCGTCCGTCAGTCAGTCCGTCTCTGAACTTTTGTGTCAGTGGCTAAACCGTTCAGCCGATTTTCTCCAAAATTGATATTCCCCAATCGATCTATGTGATGTCGCGGCGCCTTGAATTTGGAACCTATATTTTAATTTGGGGGGGGGGTACTTTACATGAAGCTCTTGGGACATGACACTCGGGTCACGAACATGAGATCGTGACGGGGTTGCGCGCCAGGAAATATGAGTCGTTTCTACTAGTAGCCCACGATAAGGGATGTAGTGGTACTAACCCTGGAAAGATATTGCCACACTGCCGAGGCGCTTGGTATTGCGTTTATGGTGCTCATTTGTTGGCACGAAGAACAAAGCTGTTTTCACTCTCGTGGTATCTGCGCCTTCTCTTGTCTGTTCCTGCTGATGAAAACTTTATAATCAACATTGGTATTAACTATCTCTCGTAACTCGTGTTGGTAAGTTTTCTTTTGTCGTTAGCATCATTGTATCTTGAAACAGTTGACGGAAGACCTGTTAATCAGTGGCGTGGCGTCAGGGGACGCTAAGATGCTGAGCATTCCCACGTAAAATATTAATCAAAGAATCCTAGATATTGTATCGATAAACTTACAAGTGGTCCGTTGAGCGAAACACGTTTTGTATTAATTTTATGTGATTTCCTACGATTGAATTCGGCGCGTTATTACAAGCTGGCCTTCGATTGCTTGGAAGCTAAAATGCTTCTAGCGTCTGCTACAAGATTGCGACGAGCAATGACGCATGCCCAGACGGCGAGGTTCCCCCCTCCCCTCCTCACTCCTCACCAAGAGATTCGCCAGTTTTGTTCGCTAGTGTACGACTGAGCAAAGTGGCGTGTGAGAGTTGCTCGTTTGCGGACGAGAGCACAGCACACTTGACGTCAGTGAAATATTTTCTTTCTCACTTGGGATTCTCTGCTTGGTCGTGGGCACAAACAGGAGAATAGTGCTTGCCTACTAATTCTTAATTAATATAGAAGAAGATGAATTCATCCTTAACTATATTAAATATTATTTTGATCTGAAATGTACAAATTCATTGCCAATCGCGCATTAGAATTAAAGCTGAACCATTGCATAATTTACTTTCAAGAAGTCTCCTGACATAAATCTGTTGAAGTATTGTAACATTTGATAACATAGATTCTAGAGAACATTAAAGACCATGATGTGTTCATTTGGCGTTATTGTTGAGCATCCCCAAACACGCGAGTCACGCTACGCCACTTCTGTTCATACGCCACGCACTTTTTGTTTATTGCGTATTGAACTTCTTAGCAAATGGGCTACCTTCGTAACAATTCTTCCTTTGCAAATCTGCTTTCTAAGCCAAGCAAAACCTGTTTGCCTACGAATTCCCTAATAAATGATGCCTTGAATGGTAAGGGAGCCTAAAACTGACCATTTTCAACCCAAACGTCTCATCTATAAACTTTTACTTACAAGAGTGAGCCTATATGTGGAAGGGAAGGTTGGCGACCGCTCCCTAATAATGACATTACCTCACTTCGTATAAATAATGAAGGCATACTCAGCAGTAATGCGTTTCTTATTGTTCAACACTTAAAAAAACAAGGAACTGTTAAGTAAAATGTCCAACTTTGTAGAAATTATACGATCAACCAGACTTGTTTTGTGAAATTGGTCGTCTTCAGGGATCGTCACCAATTCTCAGAAATTAGTGAACACCTATACGAGGTTAATACATATAATTGAATTACGACAAAGCGAACATTACAGAAAAAATCAATTGGTCGCTTGTTATGCTATGTTGAAGCATGAAAATGTTGTAATCGATGATCAAGGGAATTGAGATTATACGTTTGATAGTAACATAGAGAATTGCACTATTGTAAAGAATTTAACAATTGTTAGGACGGGGATGTGTAAAAAAGGCAAGATACAGAAATGTTACTTTGACGACTTGTGGTTTCTCCATCGCAGCCAACACGGGTGTGTGAAGCGGGCCCGCCGAGGCGCTGTGGAGGAGTTGCCAGATCACCTCTAGCATGTACTGCACCCGGGCAACGCGCCGTTGCCGGATGGCAATGATAACATGATTCTCCCTGTTCTGTCACAATTACCAGACACGAGCAGCAAAACACATTAATAAATGACAGTGAGTTGGTAGAGTGTATTACTTGATAACGTATGTTTGCCGGCACGTAATTACCGTTCACAGGCAAGGATTAAACACAATAAACGTTTGCCCGCACGTAAGCACTGTTTGTAAATTAACATCTTAATACAGTTGTACAAGCTGGATGCAGTCATTGTAAGGATAAATTAATAGTTCTGTAACGCACACAGATGTGTTCACACAAGATGTAGTCAGTTCTAGCGTCGGCACTTGCACACACGAATGGATATTACGTAACTTGGTCATGCTTAGATGATTAAAATTACACTGTTAAGGTTGTAGTGAAACACATTAGAGAGTCAGATCGACATATTAAGAAATAGCTTGCACACATTTATTCCTGAACATTGTGATGTGAAAAAACAAAGGAATTGGCAGCGTGAGTCGCAAAGCGACCGCGTACCATGCGCGCTCAACACAGAATGCGCGGCAGATGTGCGCTGTGGAGGGATCGCTCGAACGTTAGCGGGCTTTTCGCGAAACTAAAGGAATTGTAATCAATTAATTAAATAAATTACATGACAATGAAACGCTTCGAATTGTTGAATATATGGCGTAGATTATATGGTTAATCTTGTTAAAGTGATTGGACTGTGCAATGAATTTCTAGAAGCAGCGTTGCGAGCTCGCTGTTCTGAGAATTTGGCCCACGTAAGCTGGCGATATCTGGGCTTGCACCCGCTATATGCGGTTCATAAAGAGTTCGTATATAAAGGAAGAATACATTTAGTAAAATAATTTGTACTGAAGCTTAACCCACTTAAGGCGGAATGCTTGGACTCTGCTCTGTAATAACGTACACTTCACTTCTTCAATCTGACACCCTTGCTGGAAGGGTTTTTCGCATTTTATTAGTGACATTCATAATTTCCGTTGGAAGGAAATTATGAATGGATTGAAATTACTGTGATCCTACACGGATCACAGTAAATTCAAAGAAGGCAATCGATCAAATTATAATTAACAAAACCACTGCTCGACAAGAAATGGAAACAAAAGATTTAGAATACAGTGACCACGATGCACAAATTCTTAGCATTATACGAAATGCGAACAATGACACAATAAATAATCGTTTTTGTCAAAAATGACTTAAGGTCGGGAATATATTTTGAGCAAACCCCGATGTCTATAAGTATAACACACGACGTAGTAATCATATTTCACCAGGTGGCAGTATCAACAGATCACTACAAAAATTCACATACAACTCATGTACATTACTCTACAAACACTTTGCCAGATGACATTAAACGATTATGCTAAATTCTATAGAAACGTTTAAGTCCCAAGTAAAATATTTTCTGCTGCATAACTGTTTCTATACAATTCGAGACTATACCGAGCATCAAAAGGAAAGTAACATTAATTTTAACAATGATAGTTAATGTAATTATTTACCATTTGTACTGTATAATTCTAAAAACCTGTAACAAGTATTGTACCACAGCTTCTGGGTTGATGGCCCCATCTCGATCAGGTTTTTCGTCCAGTTTCCCTGATCCTTTGAGCAAATGCTGAGATGGTTCCTTGTTTTGCTTCTGGACATAAATGTAACCTCATTATTTGTGCACGTCTTCTGGATTTCAGTGGGAAATTTAGTTATTCAAATTATCGTTTTCCACATTATCGCAGCAAAAAGTATTATTCTTTCATGAAGAACATGATGAGGGTTAAGGGCAGAAATTTATAGCTAATTTACCTTTGAAAATATATTTTAATATAAAGGAGCGAATATTTGTCAACAAAACTTGAAAAAAAACCGCTCTTTTTCTGTATTCAAAATTCGACTAGAATATGGTTTAGGAAAGAGATCACAGAATTATGAAAACGTGCACAAATTTCACTTCTCCCCATAGCTCGTCACACACAGTTTTTAACTGTTTTTGACGTAAATAAATAAATAAAAGTACCAATTTGATTGGTTAAAGAAAAGTGTTTCAGTGTGTGTATTTGTACCTTAAGTTCCAGCTTGTGTAGTGATTGGGGTGCTAGGAGCTGGACTAGGAGCGCTATCTATATATTTCAAAGAATAAGGTATTAGGCCATGATTTCGTTTAGACTTTGTACTGAACTGATTGTATTTATTTTCCCTTTAAATGAAAGAACGTGATCCCTAGATATATCATCAGATATTGTTGTGTTGATTCACCATCATTTACAGTGTAAATTGATTAAATAAATCATTATTTAATAGTACGCTTATCAGTAGTCAATCATTTCCTTCCAAAAGCTCTGATTCACTATCGATAGATATTAGTAGTATATCGATCGATGTAAAACCACGCCACTTGATGTTTTTATTGTTGTGATTTGTTTACAATTGTACAAAGTTTTGTTTCATATGAAATAATTGCATTTTGGTGTTGACTGGTAGTGTATTTTGTAGAGAACATTTGGAGAGTGATTTGTTCGGTTTACTGAAATAGTGAAGTTGTTCAGAGGTTATGTCCTATTCCGAATTGTTGCCCACGGCCCCAAAAGACGCAAACGGGTATTAACTGGACGAAGGGAAAAAGAAATCAGCGCAGATGTGGTGAGGCAATTCCGTTTTCGGTTGGGTTTTTGCCTATGAAATGTTAGTTTTGTTCTGCTTTGTACATCCCATGTGAGAGAAATTCTGCAAACAAGTACTCTGTGTTGCTTAAATGGGAAAATAATTTTGCCTTCTAGCAATATGTCAGAAGAATATGTCAGTTGTTAACAGGAGATGATGACACATCAAAACCCTTCAGGAATAATATCCGCTAATAGAATTATACTCTGCATTCTGTGTCAGTCGGTGCTGATATTACATTGCCAACTGGTCATGAGCCACTAGTGTTCAATTGTATAAGTGTTAATTTATCAAACAATTGATTTTGTGCTGCATAAAATCTAATCATCTTCATAAAAGTGCATATCTGCTGAGATGCAAAAATAATCATTAAGTAAGAGAAGTTTGTGTTTTCTTCTTTCTATTTAAGAATTTGCTTTGCGAAAATTAGTCTGGTTATAGTACTTTACATTTATCTCAGATCTCACCGTCAAATTTTGACGGGTTCCCATTAGTTGACATTAAAAGGGGCTTGTGGATTCAAAGAAAGTTTATAGCTAGTTGCAAACATGTACAGCTCTTGCGAATTAAACTTGTGAAGTGAATGGTGGTTCTTACAACACGTCAACTGTGAAGAGAGCAATGGTTCAAAGAGCACGTTCTCCGAAGGTAGTTGGAGCAGAGCTGGTGCGAAGACTCGAAATCCCGTTTCTGGTGGACAGTCAGGTTCGGAAAACGAGTTGCAGTTGTAAAGCGGATGCTCTCCAGAATGCAAGCTATGCATGATAGAAGACTGGACGCTGACGATTCAGCTTCAAGTTGAAACACCTGTTTCTGGGGTTACAGTCTGCTTAGGGTTTGATTTAGATTTGTTGACTAATAGAAGTTATTTTCCATTCAGGGTGGCTCTGGAGTCGACATAGCCTCCATTTGAAATGAGTACCAGGATCTTGCCTGAGGGTAAAGGCGGCCTGAGCGTTGTGCTCGCCAGACAACCTCCTCCTTGTGCCGACGGCGACGAATAGGTGGAACCCTACCTTCACCTCCCCTGTGGGCTCATCGGCCTGCAAGCAATTGCACAGGGATACCTTCACATTTAATAGAAGTTACTTCATCATTGGATCGTAATTAGTCCTTTACCAATATGAAGGGCTCTAGCCTGTAGTAAAAGAAAATCGAAACCATTATACTGCCACGTAGTCGTCCTTTGCGGACTACGGTAAAGGTGGGTCGTCTTAACTTTCGCCTAGCTCAGAAGGTAGGAAGGCCTGAAAACGAGGGATGACGGGGCGGACGTTGTTTCTGTTGTATCTCAGAAACACGTGCTTTCTTAAAAGGAGATTTATTATACACAAAATCTTGGCCCACTTGGCCGCCATGTACAGATGCAACAAAACTCTAGTCAAACATTCTGCCGTCCGGCTTACACTACCGCAGCGCGCACTCTGTCTGCTGAGATCTGCCGCCGGCGCCCTTTTATGACGGCCAGCTCCCGCGTACGGCTTCCCGCGGCTCCTGCTAATTGGCTCGCTTGATGGTGCTTGAAGTCCAAGGAGTAGCCATTGCTGTTCTGAGCGCGCTTTTTGGCGCGTTCGGCGAAACTCGGCGCTCCTGCTGCCGACGCTCTGTGCACGCCGCCGGCGCTCTTTGCCGCGGCAATTTCGAATTGCCGGCCAGATACTACACCCTCCCCACCCAAATGCAACGAATAGTGGCACGCTCCATTCGTTGCTCAGGGGACAGTCACTGTAACAAACTCATAAGACATAAGAATCTGATCGCAGTCATTGCGTTTACATTACGGCACTACATCTCATGGTACACATGAAACTTCCTAACTTCTCTGGCATTTTACATTGTTGTTGTACAAATATACAAAAATAGCTCTTCGCTAAACGAACATTAACACAAACAATCAACCCGAACACAAACTCTTGACGCTAACAAATTTCAAAGCTACCATCTGTACTTTTGAACTAGTTACATGAGAAAAAATAAAACAATTAACTTTGATTCACCATGCTTAAATCAATTAATCAACTCCAGTAATCTTTCACCAATTACTTTTGGCTTCACCACATTTACTTGACACACTTCGTCAAAAATGAATGCACTCAACACTTTCTTTTGTCACATAATACATTTAAATTAAACTTTAACAAATGTGAAACAGAACCATAATGCACCCCATAACTGGAAAATCTGTCATGCTTTTTTTTCTTAAATTTCTTATGATAGTATTCTAAGCATACTCTTTTCCCCCTTACTAGCTGAACACTTGCGAAAATTAATTTCCCGGTGCCATTCCACTGGATACTTGAATTGTTATCCCGCGTTTCACTTTCACGCATTTTGCCCTAGCACTTACTACTGTTTCCTGCGTCAACCCATGGCATAACTTATAAGTGCACTGACCCTCTCTTCCGTATGTTTTTGCATCTGGTAGGACCTGTCACTATTGCTCTTGACGCACCGCTCTCGAAACACACGCGCTACCAGGCCCCGTAACTTTGCTTGCTGCGAAGCACTGAGTCACTTTTGTCACCCCATTTTTTGACTTAGCTTCACTAACTACGGACATCATGTCACATTGTTTTCCACTGCCCACTACACTGGCCCTTCTCGAATTCTTGCTTAAACGCAAAGCCTAGCCTCATGTCCTGTAGCTCATTTGCTGACGCCTGCCATCTTTCTAAGCGATTTCCCAGCGCGCCACTAGTTGAATAACTCTCCCTAACACCGGGTTTCTACTGTTCACCTCATTTTGAGCTTACTAGCCAGTTTCGTGCCTAATTCAACCTGGTCTACCTCTATGTACCCGCGATCGTCTTGCACTACCCCTTATGGTATTTTCTACCCTTTTTACCATGTCATAGTTCACTCCGCGTGTTTACCATGAAAAGCTCTCGCTTGCTCGCCGTCGTTTAGACTTGCCCTTGTGGTCACTTCCTGTGGTCCCGACTTGAGCTGCTGCCTCGGCCGCTTGCCGCTGCCCTGTTGCACCGGCTCACCCGAGCCGCGGCTTCCTGCCGGACGGCGCTGCGTTACCTGCCCGGCTGACCTCTCAGGGGCGGCTGCCCCGCTACCTGGTTGTCTGTACCTCGCCAGCCTCGCTACCGGCTGTGCTGCTGCTGCGTTGTCCATGACCTGAAACTCCGATTCTAGCACTGCTTGCCGTTTACCAGTTTCCCTCCTAAATTTCACTAAGCCCGTCATCTTGTGACCTATATTTACTACTTAATTCTGCTAGCTCCTGCCACGCGTTTCTTACTAGTACTGGTTTACATTTTCTTGCCGTGTCCTTTGTTTAACTCACTATAAATCTTAGTGTCAATCTGTGCTGACCGCTTAATATATTACTGCTATCACTTACGCCACACATTTTCCCATATATTTTAATCCCTTTCCATAGGTCTCTGACGCTAAACACCAAGTTCTTACAGAATAACTTCACTTCCTTGCTGCTATTACACGTATCCGTACTTTTGCTACGACTATAGCCTGTGCAGGTCCCTACCTTGCTTTGAGCACATTTCCCTCTTGCTTTGTACCACACCGTGAACTCCATTACCCTTCGTGGCTCACTTGTCGTCGCTCACTCGGCCTCCGCGCCGAGCTCGATGCCTTCCAGAATGCCTCCTTTGCACTTTTCTGCGTCCTCGTTGCCTGCCGCGCTGCGCTCTGGACCCGCTGCTCACCCGGGCCGCCTGCTTGCCCTCGCCTCGTTATCAGCTATGCGGCTCTAGTAGTATTGCGCTGTTGTCGCCCTCGCGGCGACCTTCTCCCGGCTACCACGCTGCACACTCGGCCGGACCGCGCTATTGGTGTCGCGGCCTCTAGCCGATTCTGTGATGCCTTCTCGCCACCATGGTAGCTTGCTGCCCCAGCGCCTCCTGCTGACGTATGGTTGCCGTCGCGCCGACTGTTGCGTCGCACCCCCGTGCGGCTGCCTGCACCTGTAGGGGCGTCCCGTGTCTCCTGAGACGAGACCCGCGGCGTCGCCACTCCAACCGCCCCGGCCTCGTCCGACGTGTTCCGTGCGCACGCCTGCTGCGGCGTGTCGTCCAACATGGCTTGTTTGCATTTCTTCCACCCACGCTGCCATCTGCTGCTGCACTTGCTCCTCATACTGCCGCTCCAATTCTTGCCCCGATGCAAATCTTCTTATTAGTTGCAGGTTCTGCTGGTGCATAATGTAGCAGTAGCAGCTCTGGCTGGCCGGTTGCTTTCTTCACTTTTCCACAAATGTCGTTGTTGCTGTTCCAGTTTATCTTAAAATGTTCGAGGCTCCTCCATGTTTATCACTAATTATTTATATCGTTAGGCCAGTTCTTCACTAGAGTAGCAGCGCTCACTACTTTTCAGAATTTCCATTCCCATAGCCATTTTGCAATACCTTTTGTCAGCAATTGCACTATACTGTAGGCAAGTTTCTCCACACGAGTCCAGTTTCTCTCAGCGATGCGCGTACTAATTTACCTTGACGCCCATTGTTCTCTTAATTTCTCTCGTCACTGTTGCAGCGACAGTTGCACTTTGTCCCGTTGTTCGCACAGCACACACTTCATTCCGAAAGTTTTTCCTCGTCGCCACTGTTGTATTGGCGACGCCTGCAGCCATCACGCTCTCACGGAGTTTATCCTCGTCGCCACTGTTGTATCTCAGAAACACGTGCTTTCTTAAAAGGAGATTTATTATATACAAAATCTTGGCCCCTTGGCCGCCATGTACAGATGCAACAAAACTCTAGTCAAACATTCTGCCGTCCGGCTTACACTACGCAGCGCGCACTCTGTCTGCTGAAGATCTGCCGCCGGCGCCCTTTTATGACGGCCAGCTCCCGCGTACGGCTTCCCGCGGCTCCTGCTAATTGGCTCGCTTGATGGTGCTTGAAGTCCAAGGAGTAGCCATTGCTGTTCTGAGCGCGCTTTTTGGCGCGTTCGGCGAAACTCGGCGCTCCTGCTGCCGACGCTCTGTGCACGCCGCCGGCGCTCTTTGCCGCGGCAATTTCGAATTGCCGGCCAGATACTACAGTTTCCATTGAAATAAAAAAATGTTAACATGAGGTTAACATAAAGTTTTAATGATTCAAGAAATTGCAATACTGGTAAAATGGCTATGACGAGCTCGTGAAATTTTCCCCTCTATTAAACCAAAAATTAAATTCTCCAAAATCAAAATTACAGAATTCTTTGCGCTGATTCTTTTAAGAACCAATGCGCGGCATAGAATCCTTTCCCTTTTTAAACACAAATTAAAAACTATGTCCGAGTACAAAAGTTCGTTTTATTGTAGTGCCCGAGCGGCAGTTGAGGGCACAGAGCTAAGCTCTCGTACAAATCATAAAAGTAGTGGAGGTTATTGCTCCGCTCGGCTGGACGGTGGACAGGTGAAGAGCGCGCGGCGGATGTGGGCGCGCCAGGGAGCAAAGCTTGGCGCAGCGGGCCGGGTTCACGCCTCCAGACAACACTCCTCTGCTCTGCTATTGACGAGTAATGCAGCGGTCGCTACGGTTCCCGAAGTCACTTCCGCGTGATTCTGCCAAATACTGGCACAGGATAATTAATCACGGCTACTCGTAGCTATTTTGGAAAGCATAGTAGTACTGTCCTTCAGCTTTCAGAAGTTGTATCTGTTAGTGATGGTATTCGAAGGAAGACGGAAATAAGTGAATAAGATAAATAGTCTTATACCACTATTACGAGACCGTTTGCCTCTATTACAGCATCACTAGTTTGAATGTATCACTACAGTGAATGAATGTATACTAATCGCTGGAAATGTGCGTATTAGAAGGCGTGAGAAATCTTTCAAAAAATTACATTTATGTAATATTTAAAAAAACGAAATAGAGCAATATTAATTTTATGTCATCTCAAACAGTGCAATTCGCACTATCCGTACGAAAAGTTTGAAGAAAAAAATTCGGGCCTTTTTTGAGAAAATAGTATTTGAGTATTTCTGAAAGTGAGGAATTTTGAGCTATTTTCAACAGAAAAGTTTTGATTTTTCGAGAAATTATAAGACGTCATTTAAAGCACGTGTACTTATAAATACAATAATGTGAACAAATCGCCGCCAATGAAAATATTTCCCACGTGAGAGGCTAATAAAAAGATTACATTTTTGTAATTTTTGAAAAATAAAAGAATAGAGCAAAATGGCGTTTATGACATCTTATAGAGTACATTCAGCACTATCCTAACACAAGTTAAAGAAAAATTTGGAGCCGTTTGTGAAAATTCTTGTTTTTAAATTGCTCATATTGCACGCAGTATTGTGCGAAAACTATTCAAATTTTCGACAACAAAAAATGTACATGACCGTAATGAAATAAGTAATTAAGGAGAAAAAAAATCATTTGAAGGAAACATCTTTTAATTTTGTAGTTGTAGGAAGAGGCCGAAAAAAATTCGAACTTTCGCCATTATCGAAAATTCAGAGATAACAGTAAAGGTACAACGTAATACCATCTTATAAGTGTATTTTACTCTATTCTTACAAGAATTTAAAGAAAAAGATTTGGAGCCATTTCATAAATCATTAAACTGTGACTCATCTATCTTAGAGGCGGTATATATCGATCGCTATGTCCAATAAACCACCTATGTAACATAACCTCATTGATTTCAATATATTTTCAATATTTGGCGCAGTTTGGAACTCTGATTAACATAATTCCATTCGTGGAAATAGTGCTATTAAATACCACTCGATTTCGCGAGTCGGAGATTTATCGATAATTTCCAAAGCATTATCGCTTCGCGAGTCGGGGATTTATCGATATTTTCCAAAGCACTCATGGTTTTATACGATGTTCATTTACAGTGGATGGACGTTTTGCACGTCAGCCGATTTTTCGATATCATTGACCCTCAAAACGGATTCTGGCTACACGTGTGCTTTTTCCTCTTAAATTTACCAACTGGATTTATCCACTTACTCGTTATCAGGGCCCGGCAATAAGAGTTTTTTCTGCCGAAAATGCGCCATTTTTTTCGAGCAGTATTACGTAAATTTCTTTCTACTGCGTAAGCGGTAGCGCGGAAGTAAAAGAAGAATTGCGCTTTAAGCAAGCTCACCTCGAAATGAAAATTAAAGCACTGAAGGAAAAATTATCAAAAAGACGTTAACAAAGATCATTGATTTTGTGATTATTTTTAAATGTGATCAAAGAAAATTATAATTTATTTTATTTATGAAAGATTAAACTATATATAGTATGTAAATATATGCATAAAACGTGAAGTACGACGAGAATTCTCTATTTATTTGAAAGTATAATTATAAAAAAAAGTAATTATGAGTGCAATTATGAGTCTTGCGTGGTACATGTACCACAGAGAAAAATGATGGCTCAGAGAAAATAGAGCGAAAATAAATTTGGGGTTACGGGCGGTCACCCTTATTATGTTTAATAATTATATTTTTTGAACCATTTGCACGTAACACTTGCAGTCAACACTTCTAGGATATCGGTGTTGTGAAACGATATGCCAAACGATTCTAGCGACCTCCACAGTTTGGCAATGACGCGCAGACGTATTGCTACAGCTAGAAACCGCCGCGCTTCGTGTGATTCGTGAGAAGTGAAGTATGCTGTAATCAGGGAGCCCCGGCGTATGCAATTGACTGTCCAAATTTCGTATCTTACACGGTTGAAGAGATACAAGGGGTAAAATTTCAAGAAGATCCAAAAAGATTTCGGACAGTCTTATTTATAAAATTAACAACTTTTATTTACGGCGACGTTTCGAATGTGTGATGTACATTCATCTTCAGGACAAATACAGATGTATACAAAATAAACTAAGAAAAATTAAATTGGTTTAGAACTATCTCAAACCTTAAATAACTTTTGTTATAATAATTTTGTTACATATTCATGTGTAACCTTGATAAATAAAAATTTAAATTTTTAAATTTAATTTAAAATTCGAAGATAAGCTCTTTATTTTTTTATTTATTTACCGTCAAAAACAGTTAAAAAACTGTGTGTGACGAACTAATGGGGAGAAGTGAAATTGTGCACGTTTTCATAATTCTGTGATCTCTATCCTAAACCAATTCTAGTCGAATTTTGAATTACAGAAAAAGAGCGTTTTTTTTTCTTCAAGTTTTGTTGACAAAAATATTTCGCTCCTATATAATAAAAATATATTTTCAAAGGTAAATTAGCTATAAATTTCTGCCCTTAACCCTCATGTTCTTCATGAAAGAATAATACTTTTTGCCTCGATAATGTGGAAAACGATAATTTGAATAACTATATTTCCCATTGAAATCAGAAGACGTGCACAAAGAGAAATTCAGAAGATTTGCACTCTTAAGACAATCCTAAGCGTATTTTGTCTAATAAACTAGGTGGATATTCCGAATGGTTGAGCCGCTATTAGCACCTCAAAGTTGGTTCGAAAAAAATATTTTTACACAAAAGTATGCATTATGGAAGCATAGAAACCCTCCAGAAACATGTAAATTGTTAATTATTTACAAAATAAAATGAATAGATTTGCTCAGACAGAAAAAAATTGAGCAGAAATAAAAAAGCACTCGAATGTGTAAATTGGGTGCTTTTTTATTTCTCGCTCAATTTTTCTTTCTGAATAATAATAATAATAATAATAATAATAATAATAATAATAATAATAATAATAATAATAATAGTGACTATTTATGTGGCGAGACTCGGGGCATCAGCCCGCTCTTCCGCCTAACCACGTAATACATAAGTATATAGATAAAATTTGAACGGTACATTTAGTAAATTAAATAAAATACAACTTAGATAGTCTTGCTCCTGGGCTCACAAGTGATAGTAAAAAAAAAAATAAAAATAAAAAAAAGTCCCAGCATTTACTTTAAGCGGCGGGGAAAACCAGGGAAAACAAAGGAAGTGTGCATGCTCTTCAACATTGAGCAACAAAATAAAATATTGAAAATAATTTATAAAGCATTTACTGACACAGGAGAACCTTAGAGATGCCCGAAATAAATTATGAAAAAATATTTAAGCCATACGCGTCAAAACGTTAGCAAAAAAAATCTCAATGCATTGAACTCATTGAAAAAACAATATGAGAATGCACACAACCACCTGGCCAGGACGACGGCTTAGGCCGATTTTAATTACATCAACATGTACCAGGGAAAAGACCGCATTCAGGCAGAGCCATGACAAGTTAAGCTGGAATCAATTGGAAATTACAAGTTGATAATAATAAAAAAAATTAAAAAAAACACTTTCTAATCCTATATTAAATTTAATTTAAACCAATTATACTGTTGTCTATTAAATTAAGAATTAACCTAAGAAGTATAAGAAAGAAAAAAAGTTAAAAAAATGCGATATAAAATATTTACATTTATCGTACAATTTTAATAATAATAATAATAATATAATAATAATAATAATAATAATAATAATAATAATTCAGGTAATTCAAAAGGACTGGGAAGTGCAAGAAATCGCTTTATTTGGAACAGCCCACATTTTGCGCAAAGTATTGTAGAGGCACCGACAGTCCCTAGATCTGCTCCTTAGGTAGCTGGTTGCAACCTGGAGTAGATTTTATTTTATATTCAGCCGACACATAACATCTTAAGTCGTGATTTAGAGGAATAATAATAATATAATAATAATAATAATAATAATAATAATAATAATAATAATAGAGTACACACTTTCACATCGTACATTATCAGCTCAATAAAAAAGAGTATTTATATGCTTTTTGAATGATCGCAGTGTTTTACATTTCCTAACATTTTCCGGAAGGTTATTTTCACTCTCGGGTCGTTGCTACTAAGTAAGATTTATTATAAAAATTGGTGTTGCTTTTAGGAATATTGCAAAGCAACGATTTCTGGAATCTTTTTGTTTTGAGATAAGACATTTTATGAGAGAGGTAAGTAGGTACACCCGTATTTAATATTTTGTAGAAAAGGCACAAACTATGAAACATGTGTCGACCTTTCAAGTTTAATATGTGATTTGCTTTATAGTACCCCGATATGTGATCATATTTTCTGATATTGGATTGAAACCTAACACATGCATTTTGAACTCTTTGAAGATACAATACATGCACGTTACTTTACAACGCATTGCCAGATGACATTAAACAATTAAAGTCGGTACACAAATTTAAGTTAAAAGTAAAATCTTTTCTGCTGCATAACTGTTTCTATACAATTAGAGACTATACTAATCGTCAAAGAGAAAAATAATGTTTATTTTAACAAAACAATGATTTATAATTAATTAGTTCGCGTTTGTAGTGTATACATATAAAAAAATATTTAATACCCGTGTAACAGTAATGTACTTCAGCTCCGGATCAAGACCCCTTCTCGATCAGGCTTTTGTCCAGTTTCCGTGATCCATTGAGCAATGCTGAGATGGCCCTTGTTTTGCTTCTGAACGTACAAGTAGCTTCACTGTGCGCACGTTTGTTGAGCACTCCTTTTGCTTGTAGCCGTAGGAGTAGAACTGATGTTCGTTACTATTTTATTAGCAATGCAGAAAAATCAAATCAGCAGTTCATTTACCGTTGATATTGATTTTCTATAACTCGGGAACAAACCTTTTTCAAATTTTTCTAAAATAATAATTTTCTAAATTCTTGTTTCTAATTTTTCAAATGTTGGTCTTTTTTAAATTTGGGCCTCAAGAAAATGTGCGCAGATAATCTCTTTCCCATACGTCATATACAGTTTTTATATTTTTGACCAAATAAATAAAATAAAAAGAGCATCAGCGGTTGATTTCTTTATGTTACCGTACACAATATCATCGTAATCAAGCAGGGGGAGCAGGAGTGATTTTACTAGAAGTTCTTTGGTTTTAGGTGGAAGGCATTTGTAAGCACATTTGAGTGAGTACATTGAAGCATACACTTTGCGGCAAGTGTCCCGGGCATGAGGTTCCCAATTTAGAAAATTATCGATGGTCAGACCAAGATTTTTAACTTGAGAGCAGAAGGAACAGTAATGTTGTCCAAAATGATATCAGGAATTTTTAGATTTTGAAGTGTTTTGTGGGACCGGCAGGTCCCAATTATAATTGATGAGATTTTAATGGATTTAGCGTAAGGCCGTTTCTCACTGACCATTCAAGTAAAGAGGCCAGATCGTGATTGGTTTACTAACTAAATGAGCCACTTCAGAAGGTTCCCTGCTGATACAGATCTGTAGGTCGTCTGCATACATATGATGACGACATGACCACCGAGGGCTATCATAACATAGATCAAAAAGAAAAGTGG
>JAHLJT010008446.1:164867462-164933413 GCA_031308135.1 Acheta domesticus | reverse complement strand
TTGTCCACGTCCTGACGGGGGATGCAGAGAAGCTCTCAAGTGTTCCTTTCTCCATTTTTTTCATCTTCTTGCTTCTCATTTCATGTCATGTAACGTATCTTTTCACTCCTTTTTCTTCTCACTGGGCTCTTCTCTTTATGCTGAACATCGCCCACCATTGATGATTTGCCGTGCATGGGCGACACCGTGTCGGAGGGAATGTGGTGTCCTGGCAGTTGAGGGACCTGTTTTGTTTCCCTATCTAGTCCCCTAGTGCATAACTGGTTCCGCCTTGCACTAAAGGGTACGTTGGTTGCGGCTATTTTGGGAAACATTCCCTGTAGGTTCCAACACACTCGCTTTGGCACCCGACTCTTCCTAGACGGGCGGTCGGGAGCTAACACCACTCCCGATTCAATCGGCTCGGACTAGGTCTTGTACTGAACTCCAGGGTGAGCGGGGGAATCCACGGCGGTGCAGCGCTCGTGTTATTCCCCCACTATAATCCTCGTGGCAACCCTGGCACTCCGATGGAGTGTCCCCTGTTGGGCTCCGTGGTGGGTGGGGACCACGAGGATGAACCTATTCCATCTATATGGATATTTCACCTTTTCCCCCCGCCCTCTTCCGCAAGGAAGAGAGATGTGCCGAAGAACCATTGACTTAATAGTTTTCTTTTCTAGAGAAGAAGATCGACCCAAGAGGCCTCGTTTCCTCCTCATGTCATGCGCTGAGGAAGGTTAAAACTTTTAAAACTGTAAGTGCTGTCCGTCTGGCGCGAGCCATAGAAGAGGCTTACGGGAAGCTCCAGCGGTCGTGCGTCAGAGGAAACGGAACGATTCTTTTTGAAGCACGTAACGACGAGCAAATTAGGAAAAATTAAAAATACAAAGCAGATTGCGGCCTCCAGGTAGTAGTCACGGTCCATCCCACCTTGAACCTGTGCGAAGGGCGTGGGTAAATCACGAGGACTTTGCTTCAGAAACGGAGGAAGATCCTTCTAACGTTTTTTATAAGTACACCTATGGCGTGAACTCAGGTGTACAGGATCGGAGGGAAGAGCAGAGGAAAGTGATCCCTACTTCTAACCTTGATCCTTACTTTTGACCGACCATCTCTCCCGGAAAGGATCGTTACCGGCTTTCTATACAACCTCCGTGTGCGGCAAGTATGTGCCAAACCTTTGCGCTGCTTCAAGTGCCAAAGGTTTGGCATACTCAGCAGCGATGTATGTCAGTAAACGCGGTTTGCGGGAAGTGCGGATCGTCAGTTCACGACCAACAACCCTGCGACAAACCTCCATATGCACTGTGTGAATTGTGAAGGCGATCACCCAGCCAACGACAACAAGATGCCCCACGTTTCTCCGGGAGAAGGGAAATCCAAAATATTAAGAGTAACCGAAAGGTGGTTTCCTTCGCTGAGGCGAAGCGTAGGTTCCAAACCAGGAATCCAGTGGACCTATCACGATCCTTTTCCAGTGCTGTGAAACCTAAGTCCCCGGGGGTAACAGCGAGTTGTCAAACTCACTGTACCCCAGACGGTAGTCTCACATTTCAGTTGTCAGGTGTCGCCGGTCGACTTCCCCGAAGATTCGGGGTGCATCCAAGGTGGGAAAATTATAATTCTCCACAAAGTACAAAAAACCTGTCCAGAAACTCCACCAGACATCGACCACCTCAACTGAAACTTCTACTGAATCGATCTTAAGCAGACACCGCCTCCCAGGAACAAATACGTCATCCAAATCCCGTCCTCCTCTTCTGTTTCCGAGAATCACATCGGACGATCCTTCCAGCTCTTGTAGATCTCGGTCACCCTGGCTCGTAAAAAGACCTCGGGATATCCCCCCGACACAGACGACCTTATCCAGCTTAGCCCAGCATGACTCTGCTGGTGATGAGGAACCCCACGAGAGTTCCTCTAAAACCTTTCAGAGGTGAGAAAGAAAAAAAGCACCAAAGAATAATTTCTCATAATGGCTCTCTCATGGAACTAAATGGTCTTCGTGCTCACTCAGAAGGAATAAAGATTAATAATTTCTCGCCACCAAACCATTTATAGTCTGTCTTCAGGAAACTCATCTTCTCCATCTTCATCCCCTGTCCTCTTCGCGGATTTTAACATCTATCGGTTTGATCAAGACGACGGACTTCGTGCTCACGGCGGCGTTGGTCGGTACTCATCCGCGACTCCCTGTTCTCGGAGGAACACAACGTTCGAACCGACCTCCAAACAGTGTGCGTACGGGACCCTACCATCTTCTCTCTTACGGTGTGTAGTATATACATTCCCCCTGGCCAAGTCGTGTCACAGAGGAACTCGAAGATGTTTTTTCTCAGTTGCCCCGCCCTTTTTTTATTGCGGGGGATTTTAATGCCCACAATCCCCTCTGGGGTGGCACGAGGACCTGCCCGAGAGGTTCTATCCTCGAAAATATTATTGACCAGAAAAACTTAATTCTTCTGAACTCCGGGAATCACACTCATTACTCCATGGCGTCAAACACCTTCTCGTCAATCGATCTGGCACTCTGCAGTCCATCCTTATCTACCATGGTAGAGTGGACCGTACTCGATGATCTACATGGGAGTGACCATTTTCCCATTTGGTCCACTTTAATGTCCTGATTTAGACGTCATCTACCCTCCTCGCTGGCTATCCATCGAGCCGACTGGGATACATTCAGCGAGAAAATTATAATGCCAGACCACTTCTCAAATAATATCGATACCTTGGTGGCCCAATTCACAGACGCCGTTCTTCGCGCAGCCACCATTGCAATCCCGAAGTCTACGTGTCGGCCACGACGCGTCCCTGTGCCTTGGTGGGGAATGCTGACTTGTGCCACCGCGGTGCGTGACCGAAAGCAAGCACTCGCGAGGCTCAATAGGTTCCCCACCGCATCAAACCTGATCGATTTCAAAAGAAAGCGGCCAGAGCCAGATTAGTAATACGGGAAAGTAAGACCGCTTCTGAGAGCCTTTATTTCTTCTCTTTCTTGCCATACCCCGCCTAAAGTAGTATGGCGAAAGATCCGACAGATCGGAGAAGATTTCCCCATCATCTGTCCCAGACTTCTTATTAATGGAAATCTTATTACTTCTTCCAGAAAAAGTAGTTGAGGAATTGGCCTGTCATTATGAAAATTCCTCCAGTTCCTTACACTACTCCCCTAGCTTCTTGAAAACGAAGAGTAGAATGGAGAAATGCAGATTGGACTTCTCTACCTGCCTGGAGGAAGATTATAACGCCCCTTTCTCCATGGATGAATTTTCCTGTGCGCTCCCCGTGGGAAAGATTCTGCTGCTCCATGACCAGACCAATACACAACCAAAATGTTAAAACACCTGCCGGAAGAGGCACGTATCTTTCTCCTCCGTATCTTCAACAAGATTTGGATGGAACATACTTCCCTAGAACCTGGCGCGAAGCGATTATTATTCCTATTCCTAAAGAAGGAAAGGACAGGACAAAGCCGTCAACCTACCGTCCAATCTCGCTCACAAGCTGTATATGCAAACTTCTGGAGCGAATGGTGAATACGCGTTGGTCTGGCACCTGGAGCAGAGAAACCTACTTACCCCCATCCAATGTGGTTTCAGGAAGAACAGGTCAACCATGGACCACTTTGTCACCCTTACCACACAGATCTCCACTGCTTTCGTGCTACGTCACACCTGGTAGCAATTTTCTTTGAGTTAGAGAAAGCTTATGATACTACCTGGAGGTACGGCATTCTTCGCACCATCCATTCTTGGGGTCTTAGGGGCCGGCTCCCCCTTTTTTTAGTAGCCTTTCTTGTCCTCAGATACTTCCGCGTTCGCCTTGGTGACAGGTTATCCGCCAGCCACCATTTAGAAAACGGGGTCCCTCAGGGCTCAATTCTGAGTGTCACTCTGTTTGCCATCGCTATCAATAGTATAGCGTCGATAATCCGAGAGCCGGTGAAAGCATCGCTCTTCGTCGACGACTTTGCCATTTTCTGCTCTTCCAAGAGTATTCAAGTTATAGAGAGACAATTACAACTTGTCCTCAACAAATTGCAGGAATGGACTGATGCGACAGGTTTTAAATTCTCCGCATCAAAAACTAGCTGTATGCACTTCTGCAGGATTTATCATCTTCATAAACCACCCCGATCTTTCTCTTGGAAGCCATCTTCTACCTTTTGTGGACTCTGCAACTTTCCTTGGGCTTACTTTCGATAAGAGCCTAACTTGGCGAAATCATATACGTAAACTGAAGAGCCGATTGTCTCACCTCTGAACCTCCTCCGCACCCTTACAGGCAGCTCTTGGGGAGCTGACCGTGTGTGTCTCTTGCGTTTGTATAGAACCCTCATACCGCTCTATTTTGGATTATGGATGTATTGTATATGGGTCAGCGTCACCATCAACCCTCCGGCCATTAAATACCATTCACAACGCCGGTATAAGATTAGTACAGGCGCCTACCGCACGAGTCGCAATCGAATGCCTCTTGGCCGAAGCTGGAGAACCATCTCTGAGCCGAAGGCGAGATATTTTATTAGCCTCTTATGGGGCTAAAGTGTCGGGACTGGTTGACCACCCTTGTCGTCGTATAATCATCCACCCAAAAGTATGAGTCCTCGTACAATCTTCGAACTTCGTTACCCCATCCCCCAGGTATTAGATTACGAATCTTCTCCGGGAATTAAATGTAGAACTTCCCACCCCTGTGAGACCCACAAGTGACCGGATCCCCCCTTGGAAACTCCTCCTTCCCAGTATTGACCTCAGACTCTCCCTATTACCCAAACAAACTACTAGTCCTCTGGTTTACAGAAACAGTTTCTGGAAATGAGAGAATCCTATCCGGATCATTTATTCTTATACACGGATGGTTCATCGTGCAGCGACGCGGTGGCATGTGGTTTTTACTGTATCAGGCCACCAATCATTTCGGCTTCACTCCAAATGCAGTATTTTCACTGCCGAAATGTGTGCAATCTTTGAGGCCCCTAAAATACATGAATCAGCGACGTTGCGGCGCAGTAGTTATCTGTTCCGATTCTCTCAGCTCTCTTCAAGCTGTCTCCCGTCCTTCGTCAGACTACCTGACTTTATCCGTTTCAAAGCCTGATTCATCGTCTTCTGTCCCCGCCGCTATGACCTGGTACTTAGTTGGGTCCCAGGCCACGTGAGTATCAGAGGGAACGACTGGCGACCAGGCGGCGAAATCAGCGACTCGTAAAACTCGTATCGACATCCCTTCTGTGCCATTATCCGATGTTCAGGCTTTCTTGAAACGATCCGTGCTTAGAGCGTGGCAAACAGAGTGGCACAACAGCACTTTCAAACTAAGTGCGATAAAGAATTCTGTGTATCCCTGGCGCTCCTCATCACGGTCCTGTAGGACGCGAGGAAGTTATTTTAACCCGTCTTCGTATCGGACACTGCCATTTTCTCTCACGGTTTCATTCTTCGAAATGAAAACTCCCCCCATCTGTGACTCGTGCCAGACTGTTCTTTCCGTGGAACACGTCCTGCTGTACTGTAGGAAATTTGTTGGCAGTCGACGAAGACATGACCTGGGCAACTCGCTACAAGTGGTGCTCGGGGATGACGATTCTGCGCTCTCAAAACTTTTTTGTTTTTATGAGAGAAAGCAGAATATATAATTTTATTTGAAAGAACAATGTTTTATGTTGTTTTTGGCCCCTTTACAGCCAATTTTACGTTTTAAGATAAATTTTACGCGCCCTTTTCTATTTTCCTTCTGCCATTTCTACATGTATACTTGATGCAGAATTCGAGCCTCCTTTTTAGCCCATGTACATGCTTTTAAACAGTGAGTAAGTTACATATGCAACACTGAATATTCTTTTCTCCAAATACTCTGGCATGGGCGCCAATGACCACAGCAGTCGAAGCGCCCTTTAAACCCTATTCAATCAATCAATCAATCAACCAACAACCCTGCGACAAACCACCGCACTGTGTGAATTGTGAAGGCGATCACCCAGCCAACGACAACAAGTGCCCCACGTTTCTCCGGGAAAGGGAAATCCAAAAAATAAGAGTAACCGAAAAGGTTTCCTTCCCTGAGGCGAAGCGTAGGTTCCAAACCAGGAATCCAGTGGACCTATCACGATCCTTTTCCAGTGCTGTGAAACCTAAGTCCCGGGGGGTAACAGCGAGTTGTCAAACTCACTGTACCCCAGCGGTAGTCTCACATTTCAGTTGTCAGGTGTCGCCGGTCGACTTCCCCGAAGATTCGGCGTGCATCCAAGGTGGGAAAATTATAATTCCCACAAAGTACAAAAAACCTGTCCAGAAACTCCACCAGACATCGACCACCTCAACTGAAACTTCTACTGAAATCGATCCTTAAGCAGACACCGCCTCCCAGGAAAAAATACGTCATCCAAATCCCGTCCTCCTCTTTCTGTTTCCGAGAATCACATCGGACGATCCTCCAGCTCTTGTAGATCTCGGTCACCCGTGGCCAAAAGTCGGGAAATCCCCCCGACACAGACGACCTTATCCAGCAGCAGTCAGGATGACTCTGCTGGTGATGAGGAACCCACGAGAGTTCCTCTAAAACCTTTCAGAAGGTGAGAAAGAAAAAAAAGCAACCAAAGAAATAATTTCTCATAATGGCTCTCTCATGGAACTTAAATGGTCTTCGTGCTCACTCAGAAGAATTAAAATTAATAATTTCTCGCCACAAACCATTTATAGTCTGTCTTCAGGAAACTCATCTTCTCCCTCTTCATCCCCTGTCTCTTCGCGGATTTAACATCTATCGGTTTGATCACGACGACGGACTTCGTGCTCACGGCGGCGTTGCGGTACTCATCCGCGACTCCCTGTTCTCGGAGGAACACAACGTTCGAACCGACCTCCAAACAGTGTGCGTACGGGTACACCTACCATCCTTCTCTTTTACGGTGTGTAGTATATACATTCCCCCTGGCCAAGTCGTGTCACAAGAGGAACTCGAAGATGTTTTTTCTCAGTTGCCCGCCCCTTTTTTTATTGCGGGGGATTTTAATGCCCACAATCCCCTCTGGGGTGGCACGAGGACCTGCCCGAGAGGTTCTATCCTCGAAAATATTATTGACCAGCAAAACTTAATTCTTCTGAACTCCGGGAATCACACTCATTACTCCATGGCGTCAAACACCTTCTCGTCAATCGATCTGGCACTCTGCAGTCCATCCTTATCTACCATGGTAGAGTGGACCGTACTCGATGATCTACATGGGAGTGACCATTTTCCCATTTTGGTCCACTTTAATGTCCCTGATTTAGACGTCATCTACCCTCCTCGCTGGCTATTCCATCGAGCCGACTGGGATACATTCAGCGAGAAAATTATAATGCCAGACCACTTCTCAAATAATATCGATACCTTGGTGGCCCAATTCACAGACGCCGTTCTTCGCGCAGCCACCATTGCAATCCCGAAGTCTACGTGTCGGCCACGACGCGTCCCTGTGCCTTGGTGGAATGCTGACTGTGCCACCGCGGTGCGTGACCGAAAGCAAGCACTCGCGAGGCTCAATAGGTTCCCCACCGCATCAAACCTGATCGATTTCAAAAGAAAGCGGGCCAGAGCCAGATTAGTAATACGGGAAAGTAAGACCGCTTCCTGGAGAGCCTTTATTTCTTCTCTTTCTTGCCATACCCCGCCTAAAGTAGTATGGCGAAAGATCCGACAGATCGGAGGAAGATTTTCCCCATCATCTGTCCCAGGACTTCTTATTAATGGAAATCTTATTACTTCTCCAGAAAAAGTAGTTGAGGAATTGGCCTGTCATTATGAAAATTCCTCCAGTTCCTTACACTACTCCCCTAGCTTCTTGAAAACGAAGAGTAGAATGGAGAAATGCAGATTGGACTTCTCTACCTGCCTGGAGGAAGATTATAACGCCCCTTTCTCCATGGATGAATTTTCCTGTGCGCTCACCCGTGGGAAAGATTCTGCTCCAGGACCAGACCAAATACACAACCAAATGTTAAAACACCTGCCGGAAGAGGCACGTATCTTTCTCCTCCGTATCTTCAACAAGATTTGGATGGAACATACCTTCCCTAGAACCTGGCGCGAAGCGATTATTATTCCTATTCCTAAAGATGGAAAGGACAGGACAAAGCCGTCAACCTACCGTCCAATCTCGCTCACAAGCTGTATATGCAAACTTCTGGAGCGAATGGTGAATACGCGTTTGGTCTGGCACCTGGAGCAGAGAAACCTACTTACACCCATCCAATGTGGTTTCAGGAAGAACAGGTCAACCATGGACCACCTTGTCACCCTCACCACACAGATCTCCACTGCTTTCGTGCTAGGTCAACACCTGGTAGCAATTTTCTTTGATATAGACAAAGCATATGATACTACCTGGAGGTACGGCATTCTTCGCACCATCCATTCTTGGGGTCTTAGGGGCCGGCTCCCCCTTTTTTTAGTAGCCTTTCTTTCCTCAAGATACTTCCGCGTTCGCCTTGGTGACAGGGTATCCGCCAGCCACCATTTAGAAAACGGAGTCCTCAGGGCTCAATTCTGAGTGTCACTCTGTTTGCCATCGCTATCAATAGTATAGCGTCGATATTCCGAGAGCCGGTGAAAGCATCGCTCTTCGTTGACGACTTTGCCATTTTCTGCTCTTCCAAGAGTATTCAAGTGATAGAGAGACAATTACAACTTGTCCTCAACAAATTGCAGCAATGGAGTGATGCGACAGGTTTTAAATTCTCCGCATCAAAAACTAGCTGTATGCACTTCTGCAGGATTTATCATCTTCATAACCACCCCGATCTTTTTCTTGGAAGCCATCTTCTACCTTTTGTGGACTCTGCAACTTTCCTTGGGCTTACTTTCGATAAGAGCCTAACTTGGCGAAATCATATACGTAAACTGAAGAGCCGATGTGTCTCACCTCTGAACCTCCTCCGCACCCTTACAGGCAGCTCTTGGGGAGCAGACCGTGTGTGTCTCTTGCGTTTGTATAGAACCCTCATCCGCTCTGTTTTGGATTATGGATGTATTGTATATGGGTCAGCGTCACCATCAACCCTCCGGCCATTAGATACCATTCACAACGCCGGTATAAGAATTAGTACAGGCGCCTACCGCACGAGTCGCATCGAATGCCTCTTGGCCGAAGCTGGAGAACCATCTCTGAGCCGAAGGCGAGATATTTTATTAGCCTCTTATGGGGCTAAAGTGTCGGGACTGGTTGACCACCCTTGTCGTTGTATAATCATCCACCCAAAGTATGAGTCCTCGTACATTCTTCGAACATCGTTACCCCATCCCCCAGGTATTAGATTACGAAATCTTCTCCGGGAATTAAATTTAGAACTTCCCACCCCTGTGAAACCCACAAGTGACCGGATTCCCCCTTGGAAACTCCTCCTTCCCAGTATTGACTTCAGACTCTCCCATCTGCCCAAACAAACTACTAGTCCTCTGGTTTACCAGAAGCAGTTTCTGGATATGAGAGAATCGTATCCGGATCATTTATTCTTATACACGGATGGTTCATCGTGCAGCGACGCGGTGGCATGTGCTTTTTACTGTATCAGGGCCAGCAAATCATTTCGGCTTCATTCCAAATGCAGTATTTTCACTGCCGAAATGTATGCCATCTTTGAGGCCCTAAAATACATTGAATCAGCGACGTTGCGGCGAGTAGTTATCTGTTCCGATTCTCTCAGCTCTCTTCAAGCCGTCTCCTGTCCTTCGTCAGACTACCTGACCTTATCCTTTCAAAGCCTGATTCATCGTCTTCTGTCCCGCCGCTATGACCTGGTACTTAGTTGGGTCTCAGGCCACGTGAGTATCAGAGGGAACGAACTGGCCGACCAGGCGGCGAAATCAGCAACTTGTAAAACTCGTATCGACATTCCTTCTGTACCGTTGTCCGATGTTCAGGCTTTCTTGAAACGATCCGTGCTTAGAGCGTGGCAAACAGTGGCACAATAGCACTTTTAAACTAAGTGCGATAAAGAATTCTGTGTATCCCTGGCGCTCCTCGTCACGGTCCTCTAGGCGCGAGGAAGTTATTTTAACCCGTCTTCGTATCGGACACTGCCTCTTTTCTCACGGTTTCATTCTTCGAAGTGAAACTCCTCCCATCTGTGACTCGTGCAAGACTGTTCTTTCCGTGGAACACGTCCTCCTGTACTGCAGGAAATTGGTTGGCAATCGACGAAGACATGACCTGGGCAACTCGCTACAAGTGGTGCTCGGGGTTGACGATTCTGCGCTCTCAAAACTTTTTTGTTTTTTGAGAGAAAGCGGAATATATAATTTTATTTGAAAGATAATAACAATGTTTTATGTTTGGCCCCTTTACAGCTAATTTTACGTTTTAAGATAAATTTTACGCGCCCTTTTTCCTTCTGCCATTTCTACATGTATGCTTGAAGCTGAACTCAAGCTCTCTTTTTAGTCAATGTACATGCTTTTAAACAGTGGGTAAGTTGCATATGCAACACTGAATAATTTTTCTCTAAATACTCTGGCATGGGCGCAAATGACCACAGTAGTTGAAGCGCCCTCTAAACCCTATTCAATCAATCAATAAATCAATCTGTAATTCAGATATTGCAAAATCAGGACATTCATAAAATATAATTTAATATTTCTGGAACTGTCTAACGTTGTTACAAGTTTTTTGATGAATTCAGTTGTTTTCAACAATAAGTGCTTTTTTGATTAGAGCGGTATTGCACAAAAAATGGTAAAATTTCTTTGAAGAAAGGATGCGTTTTTTCAAAATCATGTTAATATGTGGTATATCAAGCTTATTCGATGTTTCGGGAAGTGTTTCAAGAGCTCGAAACTATAATTCAATGATTTTGTGGGTTATTGCGGAATTGCACGGACCCCTCATTAAAGTATCATTATTAAAAAATTTACAATAGTTTAATGATGAATTTAAAAACTGATGTTTTAATAATTTCTTTTCTGTTTTTTACTTTTTCGCCTTACGAATACTTCGTAAGAAGAAAAAGTTATGTAATCGTGCTCCTGAAAACGGTTAATTTTCGCCAGAAAAACTCTTATATCTGGAGTTTTATGAGGAAAAAATGGATAAAACCTGTTGCTAAATTTAGGAAACTAGTGGTGCTATAGAATGGCGCGGACTTTCTCGCAGAACTTCGTTTTCTAATCTCTATAGTTTGAACCAGTTTTTCTGTTATGAATGTTAATCTTTCGAGATACCTTCTTTGGGCGCCCAAAGGACATTTTGTTTCACATTCTCTGGATTTTTCGGTTTCCCAATGCTAGAAATGAAACCACAATACAGTATTACTATTATACTAGTGTAATCGTCATGCAGAGCCATTGTAGTCGCAGTCGTTAATCAGCGAGCATTGGCACAGCTTTTCGGAGGGAAGCTGCGCCGATTCGAGTTGTGGTCGGGGCATATTATGTGTCAAAATCCTCACAGGAAATTGTCAAAATCGTCACAGGAAATAATTGAGAATTCTAAAAACTTTATTGAAAACCATGTGAAGCCGTTTGAATCACAAATATTGATAATTACGATAAATGAACTGGAAGTGTCTGTATATATTTTTTCTAGTTTTTAACATTCAAGAATTTTTCACGTCTCTTCTTGGATTTGTAAATCGTATTTTACCATCGTATCAATTGTTTATCATGCATTTACCATTTTATAGCTCGGTTCGATTCTTTTTATGGCTCTGTTCGACACATACGGTCCCAGTTTGGCGTAGTGGTGTATGTGTCGGTTCATTAACTTTGAGGATCGAATTTCGGGTCTCGAAAGAGAAAACGTTTGCTGGTAGAAAACACGTTTGCTGGTTTATGAAGTAGTGGAATAGCATTTAGGGCCGTATAGGAGTGCGAGAAAGTATGTGCGTTGGAAGCACCACTAGTTAAAAATATTGAAGGATAAATAAGTCACATAATGATATTGGTGTGAAATCTAAACATCTAATACAATTTTTAAAAAATCATGAATTTTTCCACCCCTACTATCAACAAATTGTGACATCTAGATTTAATTCTTCAGTATTGTGTAGTGATTCTCTTATGTCTTTTTGGTATTTTGTGTCCTTGTATTTTGCAGCTTTAGTATTTAATAGCTCAAAATTGTAAGTTATTCCTTCAACATTGAAAGCTTTTATGTATTTATTTTCTCTTTATAGGGTTACAACACGTTAAAAAATAATAAATTATAATATTATAATTCATTTTATTTACGAACGATTACATAATATATTAATTATTTACTCATGCATAAAAATTCAAATACAGTGAGGACTCTGTATTTACGTGAAATTATAACTATAATAAAGTAAAATTGGTGATTCTATAAGTAATAAAATGATAGATGTAGCACAGGGAAAATGATAATAAATCAAGGAAAGTACAGGGAAAATAAATTTGGGTTACTGGCGGTCACCCTGAATATGCACATTTCCAGCAATTTGTAAACACTATTGTATTTGTGAGTTGATGTACTTCAAACGACTTCTAATGATGCTTTTCGAAAACTCAAAAATTATTTGTAAAAATCGGCTTCAATTTTTTTTAATTGCCATTTTGGACGCGTTTTTACTGTAATATTCGTTTAATATTATTAAACGAATAATTTTGTTCTATTGGGAAAGGGAAAACTAAGAAAAAGTCCAAAAAATGTACTTTGGATGGCGGTAGATGGTAGCTGGCAAGATTACATGGCAAGTCTGAATAGTTATCCGAGATAAAAAACAAAAAAATAGAAAACTAATACGGGACAGTTTGTAGCACCAGTAGTTAAAATCGTTCTAGTGCAAAATAGATTACGTCGTCTTTACAAATTTGAAGAATGTCGGGGAGGGAAGTTCCAGGCTAATGGGGAGTTCCAGGCTAATATGAAAATTTATTCATTCCGAAAATTCTAAGATTAACATTCCAAAAGCTCTAACAAAAGCTCTAAGCCGGTAATTGTCAATATGCGAGAAACCTGTCTTTCAAACATGACCAAGAAAGGCAGCTGTGAGCGGCTTACTCCAAATAATTTATCCGACAATCGGCATTTGAAAAATAACTCCTGCAAGAAAGTCTGTGCCATTCTGTAGCACCACTAGTTTCTTGATTTATTTACCGACCCTTATTTCACACGTGGAGAAAATTTAAAGAAAAAATTTGGAACGGGTTTTTGAGATTTTTGTTTGTAAATTTGAAGATTACGCCAAAACGACTCGTTTTTTTTCAGAAAATTCTACATAACCTTTTTTTAAAGAGCTAGTTTTGTACAAGAGACTGCCTGAGGTAAAAATCTCTATCTACAATTTCGTAGTTTTAAAAATATTTTTTTGCTACTTTCAAAAAACCATGTTTTCCCCAGAAGTAGGAATAGGACCATATTTTTTATTGTCGCTTATTACATAACTGAAGAAAATTTAAAGAAATAATTTGGAGCGGTTTTTGAGTCCTTTTTTGTAAATTTGAAGCTCAATTTACGCAAAAACTACTAGTTTTTCCAAAAAATGGTACACGACTTTATTTAAAGTGCTAATTTTGTACAACCGACTTTGTCTGGGGCAAAAATCTCTATCTTCAATTTTAAAATTTTTAAATAGTTTTTTGCAATTTTCGAGAAATTGGGGATATCAACGAAAATGATACCTACGTCATTCCCTTAAACGTTCTTCACACTATTCAACAACAAAATTTAATCAAAAAATTTGGAGCCATTTTTTTAACTTCGAAAATCTCCGACGGGATTCATGTAAAGTACCCCCAAAAATTAAAGTATCGGTTTCAAATTCCAGGAGCCTTGACACTAGTAAAAACGATTGGGGAATATCAATTTTGAAGAAAATCGGCTGAACGGTTAGGCGCTAGCGTTGACCACAGACGGGCGTTTCGCAGTCAATCGATTTTACAGTATCAAGAAAAACAGAACATGGGTTTTGACTACACCACGAGTTAGAGGATTTTTTTCTAAATTTAGAAACCGGTTTTATCCAATTTTTCGTTACCAGACCCCTGCTATAAGAGTTTTTCTGGCGAAAATTCCCCGTTTTCTGGCGCACGATTACGTAACTTTCTCTTC
This sequence comes from Acheta domesticus, assembly GCA_031308135.1. Classification (NCBI taxonomy): domain Eukaryota; kingdom Metazoa; phylum Arthropoda; class Insecta; order Orthoptera; family Gryllidae; genus Acheta; species Acheta domesticus. The sequence goes on along the minus strand of JAHLJT010008446.1, from coordinate 164,919,381 downwards.
TTACGAAGTATTCGTAAGGCGAGAAAGTAAAAAGGCACTTGGTTTCGAAAATACGGTGATCGCACTCTAGCACTATGCAGCCTGCACTATTGTTTGGACACATTTTGTACAAAAAATATTTATTTTTTCGAAAATTAAGCGAGAAATAAAAATAACCCAATTTACACAATTCAAATGCTTTTTTATTTCTCGCGTAATTTTTCTGTCTGAGCAAATACATTCCTTTCTTTTGTAAATAACAAACAATTTACATGTTTCTGGAGTGTTTCTATGCTTCCATAATGCATATTTTTGCCTAAAAATATTTTTTTTTTTTGAACCAAGTGAAAAATCAGACCACGGAACTCCGTTCTTTAAATGCACTTTCTTCGAATAGACGCGGCATCGTACTTACGACTTTGGCGGTGTTGTGTGTGAATATTAATCGAACAGTTGAATAACACTCTTTGCGAGGTTTCCAACTAAAACAAAAGATTCAGTTACATGCATTCAGCGTTTCCTTCTCTAAAAATATTTAAATATTGAGTGGCATACGTGGAATGATAAATTTTATTATTATTATTCCATTTGCGTGATTCACGGGTGTTGATCAGAATAAGATATGTCAGTTAGCCGACGTTTCGGAGTTTTTATTACTCCATCGTCAGGGCTAGATAAGTTCAACAACACGGTTATTATAAACATTATCACAATGTTAATTACAATTGCATATTAGAAGCTCTGTACAAACATTACACATTGTGTATACACACACACTCATCGTCATAAAAAAAGCTCCACCAAGAAGGACAAGGCGGATTGTGATCATTTTTGCCAGGAAGAAGGTACCATGCGTACAAAATGATTGCATTTTCACATTTGTAGGATCAATACTTATTGCGCTACACGGCCATAGATGGTACATGTTACTATGGCGTGCGGTCGCCATGTTGGCGAATACATACGTCCAGACGTCGAGGCATGGAGTCCTGTGCTAGTCCATCCCATGCAGCCTGCACCTGAGCGCGCAGTTCTTGCACATTGGTGGGTAGGGGTGGGATTTTGATCGCACGCTCCATAGCACCCCAAACATTCTCGATCGGGGAAAGGTCTGGCAGTGCGGCTGGCCATGGAAGAGTATCCACGGCTTGAAGGCATGCTCGGGATCTCCCAGCCCACTGGCTGGGGTATGCGGACGCGCGTTGTCCTGTTGAAATAGAGTGTGGGTTATAGAAACAAATTGTTTGCACTGTGGCGAACAAAGGTATACTGACTTTCAATCTTACCGACAGTACTTCCTTGTAAATGCGTTCGCATTGGAAATGAACTGCAGGTAACCGTGATAACGCCAACTGTTAGGAAACAGCAAGAACTTATTAAAGCACCTTTTAATTTTATATTAATGTCTTCATGCCATGTTGTTTTTTGTGCTGTAGCCCTTATGAAGGAATTAAAAAAATCCGAGACGTTGGCAAGGTGATTGTTGAATTATTAATAATTAGGCCAATCCCGTGAACTAAATCCCGAAATAATTGTTCAATAAAATAATTAATTTCTTACAAACACGATTGCCATTATCACGCGCTGTAGCTCCGTGGAATGAAAATTGATGTCGAAGCGCCTAGTGCGACGAGGAGAGAAAATCTTTGAAGAGGATGAATTAGACGATGTACTGGGGGTTACCACATGAGAGAGAAATGTGGAGCCCCGTCCGCGTCTTGGCATCTGTGATAGTTTGCTAAACCTAAGAACATGAGTTCGAATCCCAGCGTAGACAAACATTTTGCGAGTTGGAAACAATTGTTGGGGTTCAAGTAGCATTACATAGGACATTTCGTAATCATTACAAAATTATGTGAGGAAGTATGTGCTGTTATAGCTCCATTAGTTGTCAAAACAACTAAGAGGTTGTCTTTCTTTTGCAGTACTTGGATATTGGGGAAGATATGAATGTACCTGATGACTTCACCCAAAAGGAAATGACGACTGGAATGTGGTGGAGACATTTAGTTGCTGGCGGTGTTGCCGGTGCTGTGTCCCGAACTTGTACTGCTCCCCTAGACAGATTAAAGGTGTATTTACAGGTAAGTTATTTTTAGGGAATGTTGGTCTCTGACTCATTCTCGTAAAAAACATTGTTTATGCTATTGAGTCAAAAATATAAAATACTATTCAAATTTTTGGCTAGATCATCACACTCGCGGCATTGTGTAAGTCTGCAGAGGAAAACAGTCTTGGTCAACTGGACTGACACAACATTCTCTCGTAATAGTTGTACCTTTGGAAAACTGTTCAAAACGTGAATTAGGCGCTTAATTCTGCGCTTTATGTAAAATGTCAACAATTCACATAATGAAGTCATGAAATGAAAACTTCACTTTCGTGATAACGATACGATATTTAGCTCGGCAGTAATATCTTGAGTAAAAGCAACTTATTATTTCACCAAAAGTTCTGTAATGAAACATTTCTATTAGCAAATTAACGTAACAATCTCGTGTGTATTACACTGATACTTTGTTTTGTATTTGCGTGTTTTTGAAATACGTGTATAATGATAAGACATCTTAAAAGTCCAGCTGAAAGTCTTACTTCGCTTTGTTATAATTTTATTGTTATGATTATATACCTCTATGTGTGGTTTCGTGTTCCATGGTCATAAACGGCGTTATTCAATTTACCGATTGCCAGAAACATTCGAGGATTATTCCGTAGCATGGAATGGGGATTTCGTTCGTTTTACTCTTTATTGAAATAAGTTTTCGTAGATTTCCATACATTTCCTCCAGAATTCAAATATTTTAAAGTGAATATAACATTTTTGTTCACATGCATTTAAACATTGTGAATTTGTGACAGTTCAACACCGCTCAAAGTAATCGGATGAGGGGGCAAGCACCCTCGTTACGCTTCTGCTTCATAGCACTCTATGATTTGCATGTAAGAATTTTGACTTTTGGCTACTGTGCGTCAAAAGGGGTTTCAAGTTCAAGAGTTTTAACAATGTCAAAGAGATTATATGCTCTCATTTTACTCGATAGCAAAATGTGAATCACATCTTTGAACGATGACAAAACATTCTGCACCATGAAAACATGAGCTTTAGTAGCAAGAGCACAATCTTGAGCAAATCCAACAACATTGCCACCTTTATAATGTATCATTGGCTTCATGTTTATCTCGTCAATCATTAATAAAACATTACGATCAAAATCTTGAAGTTACACTTTTTGCTTAATGTAACTAAACGAGTTACCGCTCCCAGACTTTCAGATTACAAAAAAGAATTGTACGAATAATAAGCAAATCCAACCCACGTGATTCTTGTAAGTCTCTCTTTATTAATCTAGGAATTTTACCATTACCTTGTCTCCTGATTTATGAATCAGTAGTTTTGGTCAAAAATGACTTATTTATTTATTTATTTGTCAAAAAAACAGTAAAAACTGTATATGACTTAAGGGCGGGAATATATTTTCAGCAAACGCCGATGTTAACACACGACGTAGTAATCATATTCACCAGGTGGCAGTATCAATAGCACACTACAAAAAATGCACATACAATTCATGTACATTACTCTACAACACTTTGCCAGATGACATTCAACGATTAAATTCAATAGAAAAGTTTAAGTCCCAAGTAAAATCTTTTCTGCTGCATAACTGTTTCTATACAATTCGAGACTATACCGAGCATCAAAAGGAAAGTAATATTAATTTTAACAATGATAGTTAATGTAATTATTTATCATTTGGACTGTATAAATCTAAAGAACCTGTAACAAATACAGTATCACAGCTTCTGGGTTGATGGCCCCCATCTCGATCAGGTTTTTCGTCCAGTTTCCCTGATCCTTGAGCAAATGCTGAGATGGTTCCTTGTTTTGCTTCTGGACATAAATGTAATCTCATTATTTGTGCACGTCTTCTGAATTTCAGTGGGAAATATAGTTATTGAAATTATGGTTTTCGAGATTGTCGCGGCAAAAAGTATTATTCTTTCATGAAGAACATGAGGGTTCAGGGCAGGAATTTATAGCTAATTTACCTTTGAAAATATATTTTATTATATAGGAGGGAATATTTTTGTTATCAAAACTTGAAAAAACCGCTCTTTTTTCTATATTCAAAATTCAACTAGAATATGGTTTAGGATAGAGATCACAGAATTATGAAAACGTGCACAAAGTTCACTTTTCCCCATAGCTCGTCAGGCACAGTTTTTAACTGTTTTTGACGTAAATTTTATATATATATGGATCAGCTTCAATTTTGCCAGTTAGATTTATTAAAGTGTTTGGATGTGGCATTATATTATTTCCAAAACTCATCAAAAACCTGTACGTATGTGCAGAAATGAAAAATAATATTGAACACAACAAGAAAAACTGGCTCATAACTGTGTTTTTCCTTGGCTACCGTTGACAGTTGAATTTGTTTCTGGAAACTTCCAAAATTTGTTTTTGTTCATTATCACAGTTTATATTACTCAATATCTTCACAATAAACTCACAAGATTTCTCTTGGTTATCACTATTTGCATCAAAACTCACGTAGCACCAGCAAACTTTTCATTTCTTGAATAGATAAAACCCTTTGATGTATATCCTTGTCTTTGTATGAATGTCCTTGGTGGTGAGTATCAACACTTAAATCTTTCCGAACCACAAAATATAAAATAGTATTCGGAGTTTTATCGGTGTCAATATATATACATAATAATTACTACACTCCAATTTATATTAACTTCCATATATTGAATTCTCTCAATAAGTTCATCAAATTATTCGAACAGATATTTTCTATTATATGCCTCCTGTGTTGTTTAATTTTTTTCTATCGCTTTTCGTAATGCATCTGCTTCTCTTCTCTCTTGTTTACGAGATGGAGGCTCACTATTAAACTGAGATGATCTGCAGGGCTGTGTAGAACAGCCAGGTATTATTGACGGAACAGTATCAAGACTTCAACTCAGGTTTTCCCAGAGGTGCAGTAAATACATTGCCGGTTTTCCAGTCCTCTGCTTTCCTTTCCAAAATAATGTCATCATCTCTGAAATGGAGATGGCATATCTGCAATATATATATATATATATATATATATATATATATATATATATATAATATTAATTGCTTAACTCACAAAAACTGGTAATATGCACAATTAAGATTTCACAAATATTTACAATTGCCAAGTTTCAAATTAATATCAATGTAGCCACTAGCAACCAAATGAAAAAATAAAATATTTTAATAAAGGATAGTAGGAAATAATTCTTTCACAAATTTAAGTCAGATTTTAATTACGTATAAGTACGGCAATAAATGAATATAAAATTGTTTCGAGACTACGCCACTTTTACTTACCGAAGAATGTTTAGAAGGAATAAAACCTTCTCTTCAAATGGCTGAAATCCTTTTTTTGTCTTTCAAGGAATTCTCCATCTCTACCAGCAGGAAACGAAAACACGTGGACTTGGATTTTCGGCGTTGTAGTTTCCAGTACAACCGGGAACACAGCATTTGTTCACCATAACGGAGAAAACTCACACAGAAGAGTTTGCAATTAAATATAAACACACCACGCGACTTGTCTTGCCTTCCGCAATTACAAATATAGGATAACGCGAAGCGTTTTTCCACTATCACCAATCACTGTGGTGAGCATCGCAGTCTACAGAAAGTCAGGAGCCATTGGCCTGAACCTCGTGACGTCACAGACAAAATTTGCCAGTTGTTAGGCTTTGTAATTTCGGGGGCGTTGGCTTAACCCATTTTCGGCGAACTCCATATTTTCGAGGGAAAAAAACATGTCAAAACAAATTAGAAGATTGCGATTTTTGCTTTGAAAAAAGTCTTGTTAATAAATAAGCGACTCAAACACCTGTGCAAAATGTGGAGGAACATTATCAACGTCTCACATTATCCTTGACTGTTTATGCGTCCAAAATCTAAGAAACCCCCTTGGCATTAAAATCGAAATTTATAAAATATTTTATTCAATTGAAGGTTGCCAGTCCATTTTAAATTATTTTAATATTCCTGTTCTTGATAATATGATCTGGATTATTGTAATATTTATTGTGCAGTGGGGTGCAAAATTATTATACTCACTTCAAAAATTGTTCATATTTTGTTATATCTAAAATGATAAAGTTGAAGTACACAGCATTATTGTACATGAATTGATTATTATTTATTATGATTATTATTTGTACATTTAATGATTGTTGAATGCACATAAATAATAAAATGAATGTAACTATTTTAATTTGCTAAGGACTGTTTATTGCATTCCAGCACAATGTGTCAATATTTTGTGAAACCACTTTTAGCCTTCAGTGAAGCTTGAATTGTTCCTGACATGCTTGCTATGACTTCTTGGTGACTCTTGTATGCATAATGTGTTATGCCATGTTTTAATCACGTTTTCAACCGACAGTGTCTTATTTGTAACCACCTTTTTCTCTAGAAATTTCAGACTTCACGTTCTCTATCGGATTCATATCTGGGAAGTTGCTAGGCCAATCCAAATCTTTTATTCCTGTCTCATTTAGGAACTTCGTGAGAGATTTTACTTTTTGACACTGAACCGAGTCATGCATGAATATAAAATCATTATCAAGAAACCATTATTTCATTTGCGGTAAGAATGTCTTTTGCAAAACCGGTTTGTGTTGATCATGACGCATAGTACCATCGACATTGTAAAGACGTTCATTACCTTTTCTGCTTTTACGGACCAAATCATAAGGAATAAAGGATGCTTCACTCTTTCTACGTAGGTCATTCAATAATTAAAGAGAAATTGGTCTGAAGAAAAATAGTGGGTAGGACTAGTTTGGTAATTTTGGAACTTTGTTGGCATCACTGGGATGAGCTGTGACCATCTTGAGGATTAGCATTGCTGTGTTCATAACCTGATAATTAAGTTGAACGATGGCGAGTCCACTTGAAAATCCCACATTGGTTGAAACAACGTTCTGCGATTCGGTTTGAACTTGCTGAAGGTGAAAAAACAGCTAGTATATGCTCTGGAACGACTAAAGTGTATGGTGAAAGTTGTAAGAACCGCGAGAATTTTTACAAGTGGGTAGAACAGTTCAAAAGTGGTCGAGGCTCAGTGACTGACAGACATCGTTCTGGCCGCATCAGCAGGAAAAGTTATGTTGACTGTGTTTGGGGTCGGTGTAGGTGCGGTTTTTTTTTTGTTTTTATTATTATTGTTGTTGTTATTATTATTATTATTATTATCACGAAGAGCAGCGTACAATAAACAGACAATACTGCTTAGATATACTTTTGAACAAGGTGACAGTCATGAGAGAGAAACGTCATGGATCTCGGAGGATTCTCCCGCAAAATAACTCGTCCTCACACAGATCACCAAAGCCGTGAAGCCATCGACGAAATGGGTTGGGAGGTACTGCCTCATCCCCCTTACAGCCCCGATTAAGCACCATCTGATTTCCATTTGTTTGGTCCTCTGAAGGAGGCATTGCGTGGGAAGAAGTTCCGGGATAACGAGGTTGTCGAAAAATTTGTGGGAAATTGGTTTTAACACCACGAAAAAGAGTTCTTTAGAATCGTTATAAAAAGACGGTAACAAAAACATGGCCGTTGGAACAAGTGCTTAAATGTTGGTAGGGAATATATTAAAAAGTAGGAAAAGTTATGTTTTGTAAAATTAAACGTGTATTTCTCCAGACCAATTTGTCTCTTTAATTATTGAATGCCCCTCGTATAAAACAAACACCAAAGTTTCTGAGTCGAAAAAATTTAATTTTTGACTTCGAGTATCAGAATAGTAGTTTTTCTGAGAAGCAAACCGGGTTATGTTTTATACGATTTTCTAGAGTGATACAACTAATTTCTCTATCACTTCTCAGAGATGCAATACGTTTTCGACAATATTTCCCTTTGCTAACACTATCTAAAGTCAAATTTCGTTTCACCTTATTGTTAAGATCTCACACTCTGGACTGAGGTACTCCTACCAATGAAACAATTTGACGTTGGGCATAACTGGAATGTTGTAACAATTTTGAAGTTCTTTCTCTTTCTTTTTTTGTTGGTGTCACGTTCACTGCTTTACCGATTTTCTGAATTACATCAATTTTAAGGTCAGGACATTATCCAATAATTTTCCACAGGAATACACTATTAAAATGTTTAAACAAAGAATGAATATCAAATATAAAATCTCAACAATAAGTAATAGTCATTATCTTACCAGATTTTATCAAAATAATGCTTAAAAACTACTAGAATTGAAAATAACACCATGCGCTGTCAGCACACAATAACACACAATTTGTTTGCACAATGCTGCCAACACAAAATTTTAATAATGATATTGGTTTGAAGAACAAAATATAACAAGAAATGTTGAAATATGAATTTTAAACATTTCTAAAATTTATATACATATTAAAAATCAAAATATTTGGATATATTGTGAAAATTACAAATGTTCTGTCATGAGTATAATAATTTGGCTACCCACTGCACTTCATATTTCTGTTTATTCTAATTTATAAAATAGATCTGGTGTAAATCAATAGTGGTCGCTAATGACCATAGATGTTTTTAACACTAGAAGGACCGGAATTTCGTCCAACCTAGAAGGACTGTTGTGTGTCATTTTGACACATGATCTCCTGAGCACTTGAAAAGCTAATATTATAAATTTTTCTCACGCACTGCAATGTAAAGTGGATAAATGAATAAATGCACATATTTCTGGAACATTTTAATACATTATATTTCAAAAAATTTGAAGTTACAAAATACAAAGTTGTAGAAACTTTTACCGAACTTGAAATAATAGAGAAGATACTGAGCAATGAATGAAAACGTTAATGAATATTTGTTAGTTTATGAAAAGGTAATGTTCATATTCATGGAGAAAGAAAAAAATTAAACAGTGTAGGCACGCTGATTTTTTTCTTACAGCATTTTCCGTAAACAATCTTTCAACTCATACAACATACAGGAGAAATAATGTTGCTATAATTGCTTTTTTTTGGCAATGCTTCCTTTTCATATGATTAGGTGTTTTATCAAGAGTGAAGGGTAATATTTAACATTTTCAGACGATCATCTACAATGTTGAGAATAATTTGCAATCTATAAGTAGATTTTTTTCTTGCATCTTTCTTGAACAATATCTATGCATTTATTGTTGGGATATCTAGGATCTTCAACAGAATGTGCACTCGCCATCATCACCTCCTTGGGCGCACGGTCTATTTACGAACCACCTGATGCAATGTATTTTTCTCCGCCTATTCTTTTATAAAAAAAACACTGCCTACTTTTCCCCAGAGTTCTGTGTGCTGATGCTGTCATGTAAGGTGCTCAGGATTCGAACATTTTTATTCTTTTTTCGATAATAATATGTGAAAGTTTGACCGAAGTTTTGTTTGTCCAAAGTTGTAAAATTCACTATGACAAAACTGCATTGAAATTTTTGATATTTGATTTTCAAGTGCCAGACCTTGCTGATTCCTTCTCATTATACCTATTTCATTCATATTCAGCTTTTCTGCCAGTGACACAGAAGAAAAAAGGAATCGCAGTTTATGTTCAAGCCCCCATTCCCACCCACCCACCCCTCACTCACTATGTTCCGACTCCTGCTTTTCCTACTTTTTGGATAATATTGGACATTTGTTCTTGTTCTACTTCTTCACTAGAATATATACCAGACTCCTTGATTTCATCACCCATGTCACTTGCTTTCTCAGAAATGTCTCCATTGCTGTCACTGACACCTTCACTGTTTTCTTGAGTAAAATTTTAATGTTCAAGAAGTATTTATTCCTTTTTCTGTACTCATTATGCAAAATTTCACACACACACACACACACACTCGCGGCTTGCATTTACGTTTTGCACATTGAAGGTTCTCTGTAACACATACTGTGGATTCAAAAAGAACAGGATGTATCCGGCAGTTTCTAACGGATCGTTATCATCGTCAGCATCGAATTTCAAGAAGGTAACAATAGTCTTATCAATCTGAAAACCAGAGATATACTACTTCCAATGGGAAACGGAAGTATGATACAAAAATGAAAGATCAAGACTTGGAAGTGTATATTGTGTCAATATGACACATGGCGGTCCTTCTAGGTATATCTAAGATTATTTCCAATTCCATGAAATTCACAGGACTGAGCTTTACAGCACATGAAGTTCATGCACTTTAGTGCACTCACAAAGAACCAGTTTTCTAACTCAAGCACTACATTGTAGTATGTGTCACAAATGTGTCATTTTGACACACTCGGTCCTTCTAGTGTTAAACCTACCAAAAATAAAGGCTGTGGTGAAAAATCAACTCTTTAAAAGGTATATTGTACATTATTATTATTATTATTATTATTATTATTATTATTATTATTTTGAAAAACTAATAGATTTCGCGTAATTTGTGCCTGAAACTTTTTGCAATTTCTGAAAAAAAGAATCTCAAAATCAGCACCAAATTCTTTCATTAAAATTTCTCCTCGTAGGTAACAACGGACGGCACAAAATATGGTGCTAGTCCCATTTTCGGCGAACTCTCCGTATATTCAACTAGTGGTGTTACAGAATATCACAGACTTTCCCGTATTAATTTTCCATTTCCTTCGGTCTCGGCTAGCTATTCGGACTTGACACTCTCTCGTGCTAACTGCCATCTATAACCGCCCATACTACATTTTTTTGAGATTTCATTATTTTTCGGTTTTCTAATTTTAGAACGGAAATATTAATTTTAGAATATTAAAGAACACAAAAACCTCGTCCTAAAAGACAATTTTCTTTGAAAAATTTTGAGCCGTTTTCGGGAAATGGCGTTTAAGTGGTACGAAAAATTCGAAATTTGAAGCCCTTTTGCACAGAAAATGTTTGTATTTTCGAAACACTTTATAATCATTTGAAGCACTTACATCACAAATACAACAGTGTTTACAAATTGCTGGAAATGTGCATAATAAAAGTGTGAGAGATCTTTGAAAAAAATTACATTTGTGTAATTTTTGCATAAACAAAAAAATACCCCAAATTGAACTTGACGTCTTATTAAAGAATGCAATTAACACTATCCGTTCGAAAAGTTTGAAGAAAACATTTGCTGCCATTTATGAGAAAATGGCGTTTGAGCGTTTCTGAAAGCGGAATTTTGATCTAGTTTTCACGGAAAACGGTTGAGTTCTCGAGAAACTTTTCCTTGGCATTATTTAAAGCACATGTACTCATTGTTAGAACAATGTGAACGAATTGCTGCTAATGTAAATATTAACGATGTGAGAGAGAAATAAAAAAATACATTTTTGTATTTGTATTTTGTATTTTTTTTTTCAAAACAAAAGAATACAGCAATATGGCGTTTATGTCATCTCATAGAGTATATTAGGCCCTATCTTGACCAAAAGTTTAAAGACAAAATTTGGAGCCGTTTTTTGAGAAAATTTTGTTTTTGTAATTTTTAAAAATTGCAAGTATTTCGCGCAATATTTTCAGAAAACTACTAAAATTTTCAAGAAAATGTAGATGACTTTAATGAAAGAACTCATTTTGGAGAACAAATTTCATTTGGAGGAAAAATGTCTGTATTCAATTTTGTAGAAGTTGGATGACGCCGAAAAAAATTCAAACTTTGGGAATTTTCGAAAATTCAGAGTTAACCGTGAAAATCGGACCTATGCCACCTTAATAAGCGTATTTTACTCTATTCTCACAAGAAATTTTAAAAAATTTAGAGCTGTTTTTTGAGAAAAGTTCGATAACGTCCGGAGGGCTTTATGTAAAGTACCCCTAAATTTTGAATGTTTTTCAAAATCGCGTCGCCTCGAGTGGAACCAGGTCGACCAGGGAATATTCATTTTGGATGAACTCGAATGGTTTAGGCGCTAGTGTTGTTCACAGACGGAGGAATGTTTTGAAAAGAACCACTTTTTCGGTATCAGGGGACCCTAAATCGTGTATTTCCGTTGAAATCTCGAAATCGATTTTCCGCAGCATACATAAATTTCCCTATACTGCATATATTACACAGTATATACATATTATACGGGAAAGTTAAAATTGCTTGTTGGAAATATTGGATTGAGACAATTACGTTAAGCGTCGGTTGGAGTTCAAACCTTGCCGTTCTTGTGTATCGTAATGTTATGGCTGACGGCGAGTTAACTTGGAGGACATAAGTTCGAGTCTTGGTTCGGAAAGTAATTTTTGCTGACAAAAATTACTTTTGCATATTTATGCAGTATTATAATATAACGGAGCACTTAGAAATAATACGAGAAAGAGTGTGGCGTAGCACCTAGTGTGTACACGATTTCTTGGGTAGACAGTGTAACCCACAATCTGTACTGTAAATTTGACTGTATCTGCATCTGTAAATTTTGGAAATTTTTTAGGAAAGTTGTTATTCTGTCGGAAGCACGAGAAAATTCTTAAATGTTCCTCTAAAAGTCAGGTATCTTCTGGAATTTTTATGATTGATGCGCCATGTCTAAAAAAATTAAAATACATATTTTCGTCCCATTTGACGTATTTTCATGTAAATAGAACTCTGTTGAGACATGTAATTACAATATTATTTGTTTTCTAGTCATACTATTTGCAATATTAAAAGGCTATTATCAGTAAATAATTTTGTCAATAATATTTTGACCGTTAGATATAATCGCACCAGATGCCGAACAATTTTGTTCAGTTATATTTAATAACTTGAGAGGTTCGAAAAATTATCAATTATAAAGAATTGACTCTAATTGAAGTGAGAATTTCTTGAGAATTGTAGATGCAGTGGTGTATACTAACAAGATAGAAAATCAATTTTATCAGTTATTTATCATATTAAAAATATTTAAAAGCTTAAATATCAATTTATTTTTATTATTACATGATTCTCCATCATCTTCAAACTAAAACTTGAAAGTAAATGTATTCGATAATGGTTTCGTTTGTAACTTAGTTGTTAACATAACGGAACTTTAAAAAATACTGTCCAATTATTTCATAAATGGATGTATAATATGCATTAAAAATTGGTGTTATAAAGAAAGATGACATTGTATTCATCATAATACAATCACACGTACAAACCATCTGATTTATTTAACAATTCATTCAACTAGGGGGATGATTTTGATGACCTAAAACATCGCCTAAACTGACCAATAAAATACTCTTAAAATGTTTTGCAACGCCATAGAAGCATAGAAAAATGACTTAAAATGTGATCAAAACCAGTTTGGATAAACAAATCAAGCTGTGGATATGTTGAATACTGATGTAATCGAGGCTTCTTTTGTTCGTTCAATTGAACTTTTGGTTTGAACTGTTCTTTACCAGAAAATCTGTCTTTAGTTGTCCCGAAATAGGCTGAACCGACAATGGCGCTGATACGCATTACAGGAACTTTAGATGACATATTCACAATGGCTGACATTACAATTTCTGAGCGAAGAAATCGAATAGGGTACTAAGGACACATTCCAGCATGCGACGCCGAGCGGTGCGGATCTAGTCTCTAGCGCTCCGCATAACCGACAACGTGCTGTAGACTACACCAAGTGTTATAACTGCTATTGGTTTTCGATACAACTGAACATTTTTAGTTAATGTCAATAACCACCACTCAAACCCCACGCAAATTAAAGCAGGTATCTTCCAAGGATCACCATTATCCCTCATACTCTTCAATACCTATGTACCAGATTTACCAACACTAAATCGACCAAAATTGCCAAAATCGCCCAGATTTACCAAACAATCCGCCGACGAATTTGCCGACGACATAGCGCTATTTTTCTCAGGACCTGATCTATACAAAATACGTAACACGATGCAACTATATCTAAATCTAATTGATAGCTTGGCCGCTAAACTAAAAATCCAACATAAACCATCAAAAGCCGCTGCCAAAATATTCACCCCTGACCTTACAACTTCACATTAAACAACAAATCAATAATCTCTCATCCACAGAACACGAAACTCAACAACAGCTCAGAACACGACTCAACAGAAACACGAAAATTAACAGGAAAAAACATATACAACGAAGTTAATCAAGCAATAATAAAATTACTACAGCTAAAACCTATTATCAATAGAAACTCCTGACTTTCATAGAGCACAGTCATGATAATATACGCATGCCCCATCTGGATTAACGCCACAAAAAAACAACATCCACCAAATACAAATTTCCCAAAATCAGTACCTAAGGATAATCTCTAACGTCCCTTAGTTTGTCACCAACGACCAACCATATTAATTACCTCGCCTCCAACTTCTATTTCAATATTCCACAAATCCCTACACCAAATGCACTCAGCCTCGGCCGAAACGCTATACCACCAACCCGAATTCAAGACAAATTCCCGTTTCACGTATTTCTGAAAAAAAATCACTGAAATTGACAAACAGCAGAAGGTCCTCGTCTGTGTATAGATGAAGCACAGCAAGGAAGTTTGTAGTAAGCATCGTCAACATATTAGTCTTCGTCACTATCTTCATTAATTACAGGATTTATATCCTCGTATCCAAAAATAGAATTCAAAAAATCCGCTGGCCTTAATGTTTTTGCTTTGTATCTTCCGTGAGACGAGTAATAAAGTATGGCGGCGATGTGCGAACAACATCCGATTGTGCGAAGACGGTTTGCACAATCGCAACAATATCTTAGTATTCCTGAAAATCTAGTGGTATGGGGTTTGTATTCCACGAAACGTTTATAGGTTTTTCTTTTTATGTACCGTGATCGGACTTCGAACTTGAGGATGGTTGGCTTTAACATTACTTTTGTAAATCGATGTTGTTGTTTTCTGTAAACATTTCTGCTAAATATGAAATAGCCTGACTTAATTGATATGTTCCAGAAAAAAAATCAGTTCCTCCATGAGTTCTGGAAAATCAGGAATATCTGTTTGTTACGTTTTTGAAATCGACTTTTCGCCGGGCCCATCTTTGTTCTTCGACTTCGGTTTCCAGGGTATTAGTTGCAGGTTGTGGAAGTAACATTCGTTGAACTATATCTTCTGTTCTGCTCACATCGGAAATCATTGGACCAAAAGTATTGTTCAAATAGCATGCTATTTTACAATACAAGCTTACCTTTGGCAATAATTTGTTGTCTAATTGGTGGTGCAAGAGTGTATATTTTTTAGCAATGACTCCGTGAACTGCTTCCATAACCCAGCGAATCTTCGTTACGAAACGGGAAGAATTAGATTCCTCGGTTGTTAAATTGCTTACGATTACCTTTCAGTGCAGGGATAAGAACGATGTACTTTTGATCTTCTAAAAATGTTTGGCGTCTGTAAAACCTCTGTCTACCATGTAAATGTGCCCTCCCTGTAATAAGCTGTTCAGATCATGTGAGAATATTATTTATTTATGTCAAAAACAGTTAAAAACTGTGTGTGACGAGCTGTGGGGAAAAGTGAGTTGTGTGAAAGTCGGATATTACTTTTGTCGTAATCGTAGCATTGTTTCCAGTGGCAAAAATGGTCCCAAAATGTCAACAATAAAACCATCGCTTGTGCAAATTGTAAATGGTTTGCATAATGGAGTCTCTTTTTGTCTGGAATAAGCCTTTCTCTGATATTCGTTATTCGTGCTTTTTTTCACGCTGAATGTATGTTCCGTCAAAAATTAATAATAACTTATTCTCTGCGTCGAAAAGTTTTTGTGCTATGGGAGATGTATGGTTTTCAATTGAATCACTACGAGTTACAGAACTCGATCCGAAATTTTTTGGTAAAATATCATTTTCGAAGGATTTCAGCACAGCATCCGAATATTCTGAAACTTGCTGTTCTCTTGTTAAACTTAAAATAGATGCAATTATTTTATTTGAATTTCAAGTACGTAATTTCAGTAAAAATGTTATCAACGCTTGCGTAAGAGAACGCGATTCTGAATTTCTCATTGAAACCATTAAGTCTGTTAAATATTTGATGTTGTTCCAATCAAGACCGGTAAAGTTTTTCAAGTCATTTTCAGGTATTGTGAAATTGTCAGCTTTATCAAAGTAAGTGTCATCACGTCTAATTGACATCATCTCAAGGTATTTTGTTAACTATTTCTCTTCAACTGTGCTTGAATCTGAATACACTTCAATATAGTCAAGATCTTTATCAAAAAATCGTTTTTTGGTTGGAATTAAATGATCGGCTTCACAGCATCGGTTTCCTTATGGAATAAAAACTTTCTTTTTGATAAAGGACTACAACCGCGCCTCAAATGGTACCACTTTTAGGTTTTGGTAAGATCCACAAACACAACAATATTTGTGTGTTGACACTGTTCTATGTATGGGTAAAATAGCGTGTTCTGATTGTATAACTTGAGGCAATAATGATTGCCGATACGTCGTATATTCAATAGATGACTGCGAACTTACAGGCTGCGGAGAACTAAATGAATCAGAATCACTTAAATCGTCGTGTAATGCAAGAGTTAGTTTTGCAGCTACACATAGTGGAATTTCTATTTGTGGTAATGTTTGAACTGAAACTTCAAGTGACGCACTACTGTTTTACAGAATATGATTGCGAATGCCTTTCAGAAGGTGGCAATCGTTGAGATGAAATACCTGAAGGTTTGCTTGAAGTTACGGGGAGTTATTCATCCGTTTTTCTTTTATTAAAATAGAATTTTTTTTCTACAATTATGATACAAAACATAATTTATATTTACCTCGCCATTAATTTTCTTCTTTACAATTCTGACTCGTTTCCACAAGTTTTGCGAATAAACTTCTTACATTTGATACATTTTCTATCGTCTGTAAACTTAACCTTTGTACTAGGTTCACCACTTGTTATTCGATGACATCATCAAGCTGCAAATTAATTTTAATTACAAATTATATAGACAAGTTTATACAATTATAAATTAATTTAAGTAGAAATATTTTCAGTCACATTTTAAAATAATGTACCCGGTTCCACCTCGTTCTCACATTATTGCGCCAACATTGTTTAAAAATAGAAGAGTAACACAACAGTCTCCTCCCCCATACGTCACATACAGTTTCTACTGTTTTGATAAAATAAATCAAATCTATTCAACAATGAAAACTTTATTTTACATACCAGGAAAACACGTGGGCATCTGTGGCAGGCTCCACGAGTTAATTAGGGATTTTCGGATGGCATCTGAGACATGCCCTACGAGTTGTAGGCCGGGTCACATTACGTACTGCTGCGAGTCAGTAGCGTTATTCTCGTGGCATCTCTTAACATGCCGTACAAGCTGTAGGATGTGTATTATGCGCTTTGCTTACGAGTGCAAAGGGTTAGGCGAGTGGCTGCTGCTGGCAATAATAGTGATGCTAGTTATGATACTGAGGAAACTGGTATAAGTGACAGCGGAAAAGATGTGGATGGCGAGCAGAGACAGGTCATCACATGAATTTGGTGGAAAACAAATAATATTGTAATTACATGTCTCTACACAGTTCTATATACATGAAAATACGCCAAATGGGACGAAAATATGTATTTTAATTTTTTTTAGACATGGCACACCAATCATAAAAATCTGAAAAAATTCCAGAAGATAGCTGATTTTTAGATCAACATTTAAGAATTTTCTCGTGCTCCCGGCGGAATAACAAGTTTCTTAAAAAATTTTCCAAAATTTTCAAATCCACTTAAAGGCTAGAATTTCGCGGCAAATAAGTTTTTAAAAATAATTTTTTAATAATTCAGTTAATTTCACATAAATAACAATTATTTTCCATGAAAATTCATGCGTCCGAGTCAGTGAATAAAATTAAAACGTTTTTCGTTATTGCGGAGGATGTGAGGGGGGCAGTAATTTAAAAGTCCGTGAAAAAATGTATTTCGTGGTCACAACCCTCAGGAAAGATTCACTTTTCGATTCCAGGTGGGGCACTTTTTACCATCTTATCCGGCTATAGCCTTCGAGCGGTTTGTGGAAAAAAAATTGAGAATCGCAAAAGTGCAATTAGTTTTTGGCGTCTTCCTACAACTACAATATTGGATATAGAGATTTTTCTCAATGAAATCTGTACCTGAACGACGGATCTGTTAATAAGTTAATGTTCAATTTTTCGAAAATATGAGTAATTTTCTTGTAATTTTGCCGAAATATAGGCAATTGATTTTTTTAACATTTTTTCTCAAAATCCGCTCCAATTTTTTTCTTCCACAGATAGAAGAAGGGATGCTTAAAAGAATGACGTGGGTGTCATTTTTCGTTGCACTCTGAATTTTCGAAAATGGCAAATTTAGAAAGAATGTGAGATAGTATGTCGTTGTAACACTACTAGTTTGTCCCATCTGGTACTCTTTTCACATGCATTTCTAATTTCGTGTATGCATTTCCAATTATTTCAGTAGGTTACTGAAGTGTATTTCTAATTGTCTAATAGTCATTCGATTTGCATACATTTTTAATAGACCTTGTTTATATACTTAAACTTGTGTATCGTGTAAATAGGGGAACTATAATACGAACACAGGGGAAGATCTGTTACGTCCTCTTCATCCGAATGGACTGCAGATGGGAACACTTCCTATAAAGTGAAACCCTTAGTCTTTCTTTGGCGATTGTACCGTATTTGGAGTGGAAAAGAATAGGGGAGGGGGAGAGATCGTCAATGGGATGATAGTGAGACTGATAGAACGATACTTCACGAGTGTCAGAAACCCGTTAGTGTTTTTGTACGTAATAAATACACGTGTATAAAAATATAGGGGTTTGTAACTTTTCTTTTGTGTCGTGAGATCGCCTACCAGTGTTATTGGTCTTAGGACATGGAAGTAACGTACTCATGGTACTAGAGCTAATCATCCACAGACTATAAATCGTACAAGTAATAATTTGTCTGCACAGTTGACAGTATATTTTGTTTGAATTGCAGGTGCATGGTACCAAGCAGACAGGCATAAAAACCTGTCTCAGTCACATGTTAAAAGAGGGTGGTGTGCGGAGTTTCTGGAGAGGGAACGGAATAAACGTTGTAAAAATTGCTCCAGAATCAGCCATTAAATTCATGGCTTACGAGCAAGCAAAGCGGATTATTCGTGGGAACAACACTAGAGAATTGACCATTTACGAACGATTCGTAGCTGGTTCATTGGCTGGTGGTGTTAGTCAAACAGCAATATATCCACTGGAGGTGAGTTAGTTCATATCTTTGCCAATTTATATTGTATCATTTCCGTTTAGTATAAATGTTTAAAATCATTCAGTTTCGTCTGTCTGAAACAAATTAATATTTCAGGTTATGAAAACGCGTTTAGCCTTGAGGAAGACAGGGCAGTATAAGGGAATACTGGATGCCGCCACAAAAATTTATCGGAATGAAGGTTATCGCAGTTTCTACAGAGGTTATGTGCCTAATTTGTTGGGCATTATTCCTTACGCTGGAATAGACCTTGCAGTATATGAGGTAGGATATACAAGAGTTCGTAGACCGTTGTGTAACAAGTTAGGAAATTATGTCTAGGGACCAAATTTCCATGCAAGTACACATTTCCCCCTGTAGCCAGGAATATGTTCACTTGGAATGTGTATGAACCACCTAATTTCCAATTATTTAAACCATGACTTTATAATGCATGTCGTACGTCTTTTCTCAATAAACATATTTCTGCAAAATTGCTAATTATTTTGTGTATTTGTCATGAAATCGTAACACATATTTATTTACTATATTTCAATTAATGTATGTTCTTTCTATTTGCTGTACGTGAATTTATTACAGTCAATGCCGCTTTCCTGTAGCTTCATTTTGCGTGACATTTTATGGAAAATCACTAACATTTCGAGCATTGCATAGCATGTAGCCCATGATAAAAATCGAAAATACTGATGAATTAACACATTATTTGAAGTCGCAGAGGGGCGTGAGTTCCTCCATAAATGTGAGAGAAGTAGGACGCGAGAAGAAAGGAAAAGCCATGCTTTGCGTAGTGTGGATGTGGCTGCTAAGAGATAGATTCTCGGAATTGTATTCAACCACGATTCTAATCGTAATAGTTAAATGTATTTTACCAGTAGGCATTCTATTGTGGAAATGCTACTCGTATTAATACCACTCTTAGAAATTGCATGGATAGAGCGGTAAACGAAGAGTAAACTGTCGTTTAATGTTAGTCCGCGAAAAATTGTAAGAAAGTGTTATAATGAATTAAAATGCTTTTAGAGCATATTTGCGCACGTTTGTAGCGCATAAATGCATCGGTTCATAAATTAGTAGTGGATATAAATTCGGTCCTTAATTATGGCTGCTACATATAATTAACTTTTTATAAATATATGAAACCAATTTAATATTTAGCCACTGGTAACTTGGTCCACCCGTCAAAATCCTGAATAATGACCGCTGCGAGAAGTGGAGGAAGAGCGTCAGTTTCTTGATGGTACCGACAGGGATGGGGAGCCATGCCGACTCCAGTGCCGTAGTCTCCTGCGCAAGATTCCTCGGTTGCCGCTCAATGGCGTGAACAGCCCGATCGAGATGGTGCAACAGATTCTTGATTTAAATGGGGGAGTTCGTTGGCCAGGTGTAAACTCATCTTGGTGCTCTTTGAACTACGCACGTACGCTACGAGCTATGTGGCAAGTTTTATTGTCCTGCTGGTAGATGCAGTCTTGCCGAGGAAAAACGTTCTGCATATATGGGTGGACATGCTCCCCAATGGATGGCTGCATACTTTTGATGATGTGTTGTGCCTTCCAAGAATAACGTTATCACCCAAGGGATGCCACGAAATCATTCCCAACACTATAACGCCCCCCTCGAATGTCTGGACCCATCAAGCGATTGTTGCAGGATGTTTGCGTTGAGATGTTTCATGCCGTATACGCCAACGACCGTCTGTCCGATCAAACAGAAAACGTGATTTATCTGAAAAGGCCACCTATCACCGCCCAAATGACATCCAGTTGCGGTATTGGCGTGAAAAGTCCAGCCTTCGTCGCCGATATATAGGCAGCATGAATGCTGAACTAAACCAGTGGCCTGCTGCAGAGGCCAAGTTCGTCCAAAATGTTCAGAAATTTTACTAATTTGGGGTATAAATTACAAAGTCAATGCTCAAATATGCATTAACTATGCTTGTAGTTTGTTTGCTTGTTTGTTTTTACATCTTATTGAACAAAACAAAAGGGGTCTACCTTTTGTCTGCCGATTTCACGTGGAATTTCCCATTATATTGCGACCGAACATGCCGTCACCCGCGGCGTGGATCGCACCATGCAACTCTTGATTCGATCGGGCATCATTAACCCTACACGAAAATTTAACAAAAATTTGTCAAGATAAATAATCCGGAGGTAACAATCCTCTTTCCAAGCACCATTAACGAAAACTTCAAACTGTCATCATTTTGAAGGGGGCAGACCGATGCAGCTGATCAGAACAGAAAAATGTTCAATAATGTTCACTTAATAACATATATTAATTTCGGGGACGTGTTTTTTTTAACTGCCTGTGAAAGCTTACTTAGTTAAAAGAATATGCGGTTTTTGCACACCTTAATTACGTAAGGCTTAATTAAATTAGAAATAAAAATAATTGACATTGCAAGAGCTTTAATATATTTAGAAGGATATATAAAAGCGCATACAATATCTGGAAGTTGAAAAGTTGATTAGGTAAAAGTTCTAAACAATGAAAAATAAGTGTATTTTCACTGCTTGAGCGGCTGAATTTTTCCTCGGCTGAAAGGCGTGGCCTTCAAAGTGTCGTATGGATGGAAAGCATCGATAATTTTTTTTTCTGTTTTCTAGTAATTTGAAGTATGTAGAATTGATATTTATCAAGAAATAAACATTTTTCAAAAATTAAAATTTGGTACCTATGCTCGCATTTCGGCCCTGTTCAGACCACCGTGCGGTAGTGGCAGGGTGGCTGGCCCTCTCTTGAATGCCCTTGCGCACACTATAGTTGGCCTGCTCCCTCACCGCGCGCGCTGTTTGCGCAGGGCGTTGTTTTGGTGAATGCACCGCTTTCGCAAATGTAGTGCTGGTTTGTACTATGCGTGCCGACTGTGTCTTTTGTGGCGCCGTCTTTACATTTTTGCTCTGCTGGCGGCTGACTTTTTTGCTCATGGCTACATGGCTTTTCCAAGCCTTGCAGCCGGCGTTGCCGCCACAGTTGCAGCAGACAGCAGGTTTTCTGCTGTTAGTGCAGTCTTTTATCACATGACCTTCGGCACTGTGAATGCAGCGTGGGCTCACCTGACAGTAGGTGCGCGTATGCGACCAACGGCAGCATCGTTTACAAACCGGTGCGCTATCGTTGCGCTATCAGTGCGCTTCGCGACCTTAATGCGCGCCCGGTAGTAACAGACTGCCTTCAAGGCGAAGAGTCATTTGCCGTCGTCGCCTGGTGAGAGGTTCACGAAATAGGCGCCTAACGGTACTAATTTCCCGTTTCGGCGTCTTTTGAGGTGGTGAACCACAAGCCGGGGGTGCCCCGGACATTGCCAAGCAATGTCATCAGTACCTTCTTCCACTGATACTTGGGGAGGAGGGCCACTCACGTAGAGCTTACGGCCGCGTTCCTCCTTGCGTGAGTGAGTGCGTGCGTGCGTGCGTGCGTGAAGTGCGACGCCTGGATGGTGTTCGGTGCGGCTGCAACCTTCACATGGTCGAAAGCATTCCGCGCCTGAAGAGAGAAGAAATCCCCACAGCGCTTACCCGTGACCGGGTGTTCGCAAGACGTGCGTCGCGGTCTCGAACCAGCAACGAAAGCCGCCGTCAGAAGGCACCGAGGCGTCCGCGACCATGATAGGCGGGACGCAGTAAGCGGCTGTGAGGTGGCAGAGGCGGTGGCGCTTTCGCCCTGGCTCTGCGGCGAGGATGGAAGAGGCGACACGGCCGCAGGAGGTGCGAGCTCAACCGCGACGGCCGCCGCTTCGCTCATTCCGGTTAGCGAGGGCGCGTCGGCGGCAGCTGCAGTGGTCACAACAGGCGCAATGCCGACCTGCATCTCCTCCCCGTTCGCAGACAGCCAAAAAGCTGCCAGGTGGCAGGCGTGGTGCGGCAGCGGCGGTCGGCGCGTCGCCTGAAAGGCGGCGCTTCTTGCCTTTGCCGGAGTCGTCGTCGGTGGCGTCGGCAGGCGGTAGCTGGGCGCAAGAAGGGCGGGGGTAAAACTTCGAAAGCCTGTTCTTACCAGCAGCTTTGCCAAA
Organism: Acheta domesticus; assembly: GCA_031308135.1. Classification (NCBI taxonomy): domain Eukaryota; kingdom Metazoa; phylum Arthropoda; class Insecta; order Orthoptera; family Gryllidae; genus Acheta; species Acheta domesticus. Next base: position 164,896,221 of record JAHLJT010008446.1, on the reverse strand, counting down.
CTGCCGCTTTTTAGCAGCAGTCAGCTTAGCGGTGAAGAGCGCGACCAGATTGGTCGGGACCTGCGTCAAGCATCCGTCCTCATCGGCCTACATGAAGGCTTTGAGGGCGTTAGCAATGTGCGAGGGCTCTTTCTGCTCATTTTGGTGGCCCCCAAAGGGGTCGTTTGAATAGAAGCGAATTCCTGCTGGTCGATGGCGCCAGGGATTTCTCCCGGTGCGGCGACGGCGGGAGTGGCGGCGGATGCGGGAGCAGCAACGGCGGTGTTGGCGGCGTAGAGGGCGGCGAGCCCCTCGGGCGCAATGTGACCGCAACGCCATTGGTCGAGAAGACCAAGGTGCCACTGTCGGACAGCGAATGAGAGCGCTCGCGCTCGACGCCGTAACCGTTCTCCATGTCGGAAATGAAAACGGCCAATCAAATTAGTTCTTAATAGAACTGGTGAAAATATTTAAAGTCCCGCTAGCGGGGCTTCGAACAATTTTCAAAGTCCCAAAAGGGACTGATGAAAATTTTTCCAAGTCCGAAAACGAATTTCTGGTCTCAGAAAAAATCTGCTCTGGATGAAGGCAAATATTTGTAAGTCCGAAAAAATTTTCAGCTCCGTAGTCCACGGAGCGGTGAGGCGGCAGCGTCGGCCGGATCAGCAGTCAGCAGCAGTAGGCAGCGGCTCGAAGCGAAGTGCACCAGGCAGCAGTCAGGAGCAGGTTTCATACTGGAAGTCAACATCAGGATACATTCAGCATTTCTGTCTGAATGGGTCTCTGGGTCTGTTTGATGTCTGTATGGCTCGTATCTGAGATATGGGTGCGGGTCGAAATGTAGGTCAGATGAATCCGTTGTCTACTTTTTTACTGTCTCGGCACTACTTAATGTAAAGAATAAAGAGTAGGCATGGTCACACTGCAGCGGCGGTTTTCCGTCAAACTCGTGTTGTGGGGCGCTTTAATCGAAAAATTGGAAATATCTTACTCCTGTATGAAGTAAATTACTCCCCCTAACACGTTGTGTAGTCAGAATTCTCGATTTGTATCCTTGATTCTGAAAAATTAGTTTACGGCAAAAGTCTTTCCCCGTCCGTGTTTGATCAACACCAGCGCCTAAACCGTTCAAGAACTTTTCTTCAAAACTGATGTTACCCAATCGAGCTGCCCGAACTGAAGACCCTGCATATATGAAGCGTATTTTGATTTTGGGGGACTGGTTCTTTATATGAAGCTGTGACACTTTCAGCATTTTCTCAATAATGACTCCAAATGTTCTCATTGTTTCTTTCTCGGTTAGAGGAAAGGGCGCGTAGAAAATGGCGCAGTTCGCATTTTCGTTGAACTATGAATTTTTGAAAATTGCAAAAGTTCACCATTTTTTCGGCGTTTCTATAACTACCATTTTGGAGATAGAAATTTTTCCTGTAAAAATATGTTTCTGAAAGAAAGATCTCTTAAATCTTTAAATTATATGTACATTTTTTCAAAAATATTAGTAGGTTTTGTGTCATTGCTTGACGTAGAGGCAATTTCAAAAAAAAAATGTTCTTAGAAACGGCTCCAAATGTTTTTCTGGAGAACAAAGTGTGCTTATAGAAATCGTGGAGGTTGTTTTCGGCGAATTTTCTGTATTTTCGAAAATTGCACAGAACTGGCATTGCAAAACTAAAATATTAATGTTAGAAATTTTTGCCTTAATGAAGTACGTTCTAAAACATGAAATCTTCAAATAAGGACATGTCCATTTTTTAAAAGAAGCTACTGGTAGTTTCGCGTAATTTTGCTTGAAATGAAGGAATTTATTTATTTTTTTGTAAAGCGGATCCAAATATTCTCTTGAGTATTCTCCCTCAGATAAAGCAAAGTATTCTTATAAAAAAGATGCAAGCGCAATTTTTTTTAACTCTCTGAATTTGCGGAAGTTGTAACTGTTGTAGCATCAATAGTTTCGTTCTGCCTTACTCAGCTGTCGCAGTCGTGGACCAAGTCTAATAATACATTGTCGATTGAGGCGAGATGAGGTGTTGAAGAAACGATGTACTTTCTTTACTATGCTTTTTTCGAGGTTCGTCCAGCAAAGTGGTCGATCGAATGTCTTACGTCCATGGAATTGGATTGTTGATAGTAATCAGAAAGAAATGATCGGAACCGTATCGTATGTCTTCCTGAAGTTCTTGTCCGTTTGCATCACCAGGCTATATTTTGGCATTCAGGTTCTCGGCTAAAATTATCTTGTTCTTATAAGCTAGGTTACATCTGTATAAAGTAAGGGGGCGTCTTGGGGGACGTAAGCAAACCACGGGGGTGGTTGAATGGGGGTGTTTTCTATATGGGATGTCAGAGTGGCGAGAGCTGGATAGGGGAAATGATTTGAGGATGCAGATGGCGGTTCTTCCTCGCCGTGTACCGGTTCGGAATGTAAGGAAGTCTGGAATGGGAAGGGTTTGTGAGGATGAGGATTTTGACTCTTGTATAAGTAATATTCCGATGGAGTATTCTTCAATACATATCTGATGGCTGTTATTTTCCAAAACAGTACTCCCTTGTCGTTCCAAGTCGTGATGTTATACTTGGGTTTTTATTTCTTGGCGCGTGGGGGCGTGCTTTCACGATGGAATATCTCACGGTATTTCGCGTCGTTCTCGCGCTGGGAGTCGCATGATCGCGTCTCTATCGAGCAGTGCTGGCGACTCCTGGCGGAGTCTTAGGGTGCCATTGCCTAAAAGATATTACAACTTTAGTCTAAATGGAAATGATTTTTGTCGCGGTGTCATCAGATTGTTTAATAGTATTGATTATACCGTTATGGGATGTGATTTTTGTTGTGACGATAGTCTTGAGCAACTTGACAAGGTCTTTCAACGTGGTTTGTGTTGATTGTTTATGGTGATACGATTTTGGCGTATGACAATGACGGGTTTGTTGGAGATAGCTTTTTGGTTTGTTCTGGGGAATTATGTGGATGAGTGTGTGTGTGTCAAGTGCTGTGTTTGTGTCCTAGTCAGTTGTCGGCTGTCTTCTCGCGCTTTGAGTATGATTGGGACAAGTGGGCCAATATATGAGGGGTTTTCTTGAAAGCAGTTTGCACATTTCATGGTATTATTATTGCAGGTGTTGGTGGGTGGCGGAGGAAGCATTTGGCGCAGACAGAAGGTTGTTGGCAATAGGACTGGGTGTGGTGATGTTGCTGACAGTTTGTGGAGAGAGACGCAGGCGGAAGGGATGTATTCTTCAATTTTAATGGCATGATACATTTGTCTGGTGAGTGAGAAATACCGTCTACGTCACATCTGTTAATTTATATGATGTACACCCCATGTCCTTCTAAAGTATTGTCACCGATTCTTCTCTTCATCTCTGATGCCTAGTAGAGGATACGTTTCGTTGTGTTTCGAGTGATTTCGTTCATGTTTCCAGGGGTGAGTTGTGATGAGAGTCCTCTAAATACACGATTACTCGGTAGTTTCGTCGTGGTTTTATGGTGAGTGTGTCAGGAATTTGTTAGGGAGAAGTGTTTGGGCATAAGTTTCAATTTTAGTCAGATTTGGGTAGTGACTGTGTGTTATAAGGTGTATAATCAACTCATTTCTATTTTTGGCTGCTGGGGAAATAATCTGACGTTCATTAAGAGTCCTTGAGAGTCTTTCAGGTCTTTAACATCAATTTGTAGTGCTCCAATAAGTCGTTATTGTTTCGTTAGTCGTTGTGGTCACGTGGTCATGTCTCTTGCGTCCTCGCCTTCACGTTATCGTTGGAGGGTGGATAGCAGATGGAATTATTTAGATGTCTTACTGATCTTATAAGGTACTGATGTACTTACAAGGTACTGATCTTATAAGATAAGTACCTTGGGACGTAGGGATGGAGCAGGCTAGATTTGTAGTTTGATTATTTTCTCTTCTCTCCCAGTTGTGGTTGCAATTAAGATTTTGAATCAGATCAAGAAACTAGCTTGTTTCTTTGTGAATAGTATCAATAATTCTAAGAATATGTTCCTCTAAGATCTCGTGGTGTATGATTATACTCGGATTAATCGTTTCACCTAGTGGTGTCGTGTGGCTACTGCCTGGCCCCGTCGTTAGCCCCTGGAATGTGTTGAATTTGTGTGAGGAGTTGGAGGGCAAGCGGGCGTTGGGGCTGGGTCTGCCGCTCGTTGCCTTTGCTGCGCTCGGGGCCCGGAGAGGCGTCGTCAGCGTCGGTGTCGTCGGACAGGCTCTTGGCCAACTTGGATGCATAGTTCATCCCTCTTAATGGCTATATTTGTGCCCCATATACGAACTTTCTTTCTCGCCATTTTGTCCTCCTGGGCGCTATCACTCGAAGCTGGGAATGATTTTCAATCACGTTGCGCACTAACGCGAAAAACTGTCTAGCAGTCTTTCCCACCGTTTTATTCTGTCGAGGGATGTAATCCTTCCTTGACCCACTAACGTAAACATTTTATAAAAGATACCATTCCTCTAGTAGAATAAACTTTGTTTAGTGAAAATGTTTCGTCGGAACGAATCATTGCTAGCAAAGTTTTACGAATGGACGAAAAATAGTTACTAGAGAGAAACGGGGACAGTGAAATTATGTTAGTTAAGGAATTAAGGTTAGAAGATACCGAATATTTTCGGAATTATTTTCGGATGAGCCCCGAAGTTTTTGCTGAACTCTTCCAGTTGGTGGCACCATATATTAAAAAACAAGACACCGTAATGAGGGCAAGCATTCTCCTCAAGACAGGCTAATTGCTACTTTACGATTTCTTGCAACTGGGAGATGTTACGAGGATCAGAAATTCGGCACGTTCGTCTGGGTGTTCGCCTGGTGTCTGGGTCGAATAATACCGGAAACTTTCAAACCTGTGTACGAAGTTCTGAGAGGTGAATATTTCAAAGTAAGTACATAAAATAAGATTTTCATATTTCTTATTCACATATAAGTCAGTGTTGTAAGTCAGTTCAGTGACGACAGTCAGAGTATAGTATTCAGTGAAGTCATAGTATATTCAGTCATCGTAGAAGTCATTCATAGTAAGTCAGTTTGTTCAGTCAAGTAGCCCAGCCCATTACTTGCAAAATAATTTGCTTCTTTACCCAAGCCCCAACAAAATGTGAAAAATTAAAATTCTGTATTTATAGGTGATGAAGCCTTTGGCTTACACCAACATCTTGTGAAAACATAGCCAACATGAACTAACATACAAAAAACGCCACAGATTGCCAAGAGCGAGAAATGTAGTTGAAATGCATTTGTATAATTCACTCCAGATTCAGAATTTTTAACACTATTATTTGACGTGCGGCTACCGCTGCCACCACATGTGACGTGTGGCCACCCTCGGAGCTGACTGACTTAAGCCTATCCCTGCGTCACTTTAGAGTACTGTTGTGTTGTTGAATTGGAAGGTTTAGTGAGTTGGGGAAAGGGGAGGGCAGTTTCCTCAAGAAGTCTTATTCATCACCACTTCTTACAAATAATAAAGAAGAGAGAGGGGACGATAAATTAGGTGAAGGACATACATAGGAGTCGAACTCAAGAGATGGCGGCCTCTTCCCCCATCACTCCGTGGACCAGGCGTTGCGGCGGGAGCGATGGCGGCTAGGGCGGCGGAGCTCTGCGACCACATCATCCTCGACGAAATTCTTGACGTGTCGTATGTGCTTCCCTCTGTAACCTCACGTGTGCCTCTGCCTCCATCTCCCTACTGTCCCCTCTCCTGGCCGCTGCCTCCGCCGGGCCCGTATATATTGGGGCCTCGCTTGCATTCGGCAGATTTTTTAGGAATGTTTGCGACGCTGCATACCGTTTGCCTTGGGAGTCGCCCTCGGCACGACTGAAAGTATTCATTATATTGTAATTGCTATTTGTACATTACATAATTTTCTTAGAAAAAATAGAAGGCAATATTTCAATTGAAGAGCTGGACTCAGTGAACAGAAGCACATATAAAACAGAGAGAAGGTGAATGGAGGACTGAAAGTGGAGTTAGTGGGACTACAAATAAACAGAGGCAGGTTAAGCTTAGAACGAAAAGGAAATAGGAACATATACTTCGAGTACTTCATTGGGAAAAGTTCTGTTCACTGGCAACCTGAAATGATACAGAAGGGCAGATCATAGAACATTTGAATAACTTCATAAATTTAATGCTACGTAGTTTATTTTTTGATTATTAAATAAAACTTGAATACTGTAGTTGACGGCTGTGATTAATTCGAATTTGTTTAATTTTTTCCTTTCATACGTTATTTGGATGCTGCTGTGGAATACTGAGCAGCAGATCAAAATTTTTATTTGAACCCCAAGACAAAACAAGAAGTTTAAAAGCAGTCAAGTCACTGGAATTCATGATTACTTTCATTTCTAAATGAATCCGTTCCTTGGCATATATCTTTTGTGTACATTCACAACGCGTAAATATTAGGAACAATCTTCAAATAAATTAGGAGTTAATTTAATCTTATTTGTTGCTCCGTACATTTAATCATTAAACAACATTTTTTCTATAGTCAGAATTTATAACAAAAATGTATGAATATAGAACTTTCGGGAAAATATAGAACTTTTAGGGAACTTAAGGTAGAACTTAAGGACAAATTATCTTGACCAAAGCATTTGCTAGCAAAGGAAAATTATAAATTGCGGTAATTGCCTGTAACAAAACTTTCCAAATTCTTTGCCATCAGTAAGCTATTATCATACATGATTTATGTCTTTCTTTTTACACAGAGAAAATACCCGATTTTCTTCTTGCAAAGTAATTCACTTATGAAGAGTAAAACTATTTTCAAAGTCCACAGAAAATTGATCTTCTAGAAACAACTGAATAAACATAGGAACATTAACATATTTTTGTAGAACATTAATATTGCCATGCAAAGGAAGTAATGAGCACATGATTCAAATTCATTTACAACAGCAGGACAACATGCCTGGAGGATTCTGTCATTGTGAACAAGAATGGGAAGGGAAGCCAAACGACAGAATTGTAAAATTTTGTGTTTCTATGGGTTTTAAAATCAAAATACCTATAAAATCTAGTGGTGCAACAGAATGGCACACACTTGTGCTAATTAGTTTTTTATTCACTGGCCTAGCTTTCTGTTCAAATCCCCACTTTCTTCCTGGCAGGCATTTATAGGGTTTCAGCAAACAAATGTATAAACTACTTTTCAATCAATTTTAGCACTGCAGACATGTGTATGAAATTATTATACTGCACTCAATTAGTTACTTGTATTCTCTTTTGGTTCAGTTCTAGCAGCTGTTTGGTTCGTGTTTAGGGTTTCTTCCTCCGCGTAAATAATGATTGGCTGCGATGCATCAAATATTTCCTGATTGGTACCTCGATATCGGAAATGCTGATCCTTAGTGCTTCTACTGCTCACATAAAACATACATTATATTGTAATTCCATAGGGATGGTTTCAGAGGCGTGCGGCGATTTCTTTGTGTACCCCATTTGATAGCGGCCAACCAGATTCCCTTCTCCCTATCCCAAGTATTTTGTTATCTGCTGTAATTGTGACAATGCTGATGTTAGCCTACCATTTTCAATTGCCTGATCCTTCTTGTGGAACTATTTCGTTGAAAATGGCATCTTCAAAATATCAATTATACACTTACTGGAAGACATACAGACATAATACACTGCAAAGTTACTAATAATGCTCTCGAAACGAATAAACACGAGAACACGTCACAATCATTACAATGGATCACCAGTGCATAACGCTTCGCCCTGACACGCATATTTATTCTCTAAAAAAATACGCTGTGCTATTCACAAATTCCAGGAGTCTAGGGAGTTGATCACATGTGAGTCAGCTCCCTCATAAAAATTAATAAAATATCTACTGAACATTCCGGTTCACTCTCATTACATTGAGACAGAAATATGTGCCCTATGATCATTTTATAAGTTGTAAACTTCTCGACAAACTGTGCGTTAATTTATATTAACAAAACATGCCATTTAAAGTAATTTTGCATTTTGGTAGCACTGAATTATGCGGTCACGACAGGATGAACTTGGCGAGGCCTGGCTTTGAAGCAGCGGGAGGAGGGGAGACGTCATTCATCCCCAGCTACCTGAGTTCAGTGCATTAACGGCTGCGGCTTCCCCCCGATCGCCGCCTGCCTCTGTCTCTGTGAAATGGATGTGCGCGCAAACCCATGCCCAGCGAAAATGTCAGAGCTGGAGTTAGAGCAGTGCAGGAGCACTGGGCCGTCGCACAGATAGCAGTAGAGTGTACAGTTGGTGCAATATTTTTGATCATGTGACGTACGGTTCATTGTAATTTTAATTCTCAAAATTCATTAAATTCTAATTTTTGCTTACCCCAGCAGTGCTGGGCTTGCTGAGGCTGAATGCACGCCGCTGAATGGTTCATACCTTACTTCAACCCCCGCACCTGATCATGAAACTCACGTAAAGAAATTAAATACACTCATCGTCATAAAAAAAAAAGCTGCACCCAAAAGGACGAGGCGGATTGCGATCATTGTTGGCAGGCAGGTCGAGGGTACCACGCACACGAAATGATTACACTTTCACGTGTGTAGGGCCAACATTTATTGCGCTACACGTTGACAGACATGTTAGTATGACGTGTGCCACCATTTGGCGATCACGCGCCCAGACATCGCGGCATGGAATTGTACAGATCTCTAATGGGTCCTGTGCTAGTCCATCCCATGCAGCTTGCATCTGAGCGGATAGGGCTGGGGTCCTGACCGCACGCTCCATAGCACCCCAAACATGCAATATTGATATTTATAATTACAACACACGCCGTAAAAATCACGTGCATCAAGTGCCAGTATCAACAGCTCAGTACAAGAAATCAACATACAATACATGTACGTTACTTTACAACGCATTGCCAGATGACATAAAACAGTTAAAGTCGGTACACAAATTTAAGTTAAAAGTAAAATCTTTTCTGCTGCAAAACTGTTTCTATACAGTTAGAGACTATACTGATCGTGAAAAAGAAAAATAATGTTTAATGTAACAAAACAAAGATATATAATGAATTAGTTTATGTTTGCATTGTATACATTTTAAAAAATATTTAATACGCCTGTAACAAGTAATGTACTTCAGCTTCCGGGTCAATGACCCCCATCTCGATCAGGTTTTTGTCCAGTTTCCCTGATCCATTGAGCAAATGCTGATGGCCCCTTGTTTTGCTTCTGGACGTAAATGTAGCTTCACTGTGCGCACGTTTTGCTGAGCACTCCTTTTGCTTGTAGTTCATTTACAGTTGAAATTGTTTTTCCCGAGTTATAGAAAATCATTTTTCAAATATCTTTATTTTTCTAAATTAATTATTTTCTAAATTCATTTTTTCGTTTTTATTTCGTTTTTTTAAATAAAATTCTGGCCCTCAAGAAAATGTTCGCAGATAAATTTCTTTCCCCACACGTCATATACAGTTTTTACTGTTTTTTGACAAATAAATACTAAATACATTCTCGATCGGGTAGAGGCCTGGCGATGCGGTTGGCCTTGGCAAAGTATCCATAGCTGCTAGGCATGCTCGAGATATGACTGCGGTATGCAGACGCGCGTTGTCCTGTTGAATTAGGGCATGGGCGTTCACGAACGGCAGAGTCGCCGGTTACTGGATCTCCTGAACGTACCATGCGGCTGTCACGGTGCCCCTGAGGAACACTAACGGTGAACGGGCACCATAGCATATCGTGCCCCACACCATCACTTCAGGCTGGCGGGACGTGTGATGGGATACCACAACCCGCTTGTCGTGCCGCTCCCCACTGCGCCTCCAGACACGGACCCGGCGGTCGTCGCCATCAAGGCAGAAGCGGGACTCGGTCACCAAAAGATGACCTGCTACCAGTCTACATGGCCCCAGGTCCATTATTTCCTACACCAGGCGAGTCTGTAGCGACGATGCTGGGGTGTTAGTGGCAGGCGTCGTAACGGTCAGCGTGCGACGAGCCCTGCGTTGTGCAACCGCCTGCCAATGGCACTGGAACTTACAGGATGTGGCAGTGCAGGCTGCACAGCCCGCCGAATAGCACCTATCGTTGCCGTTGGATCTGTTCACGCGTGGCGGACAATACTTTGGCCCTCCCTCCTCGTGGTGCGTGGCGGACGTCCAGATCCTGCATGTCGTGTGTGGGTGCCTTCCTCAACCCATTGCCGGCAACAGCGGGCGATGGTGGTGTCCGTACGACCGGTGTGGTGGCAATAAGGGGTGGGGACCGACCAGCTCCCTGCAGACCCACGATGCGACCCCTCTCGAACGCGTTTAACTCAACAACCGGCTGTCGAACACGACGCCTTGGCATAGTGTACGTGCAGATGACGCTCTCGCGACGCTACCCGATGTCGCAATGAGCGGCGCGGCCGTTTGAGACTCTCTTTTCTCGACCGGTGGGCGCGACGTCACGCCCCTGTCCCCGACCCCCCAGTGCGCGGTCGACCGTGAAAACAAAATCATTGGCTTAGCGAATGGTCTGCAAAATACCCACCGAGTTTGCACCGGATCAGTAGGGTCCGTCGGGTTGCAGCTTTTTTGTGACGATGAGTGTATATTAAGTAATTATACTTTGAATTTACAATTTATTTATAGCTAATAAAAGAATCCGTTCAATTCCTTCTTTGCGGTACAACCCCCGCAAAGACTGAATCTTCTTTTTCACTCATTATCAGTGCAATAGGGCTCATATCTCATCCAGACATTTTCAAGCCTGTTGCCTTCAAATTTCGGTTGTTGTACACAGCCTTATCATCCAGCTTCCAAAGAGAGATGGATGATTCCCGTACATATCTATAGAATCAGAAATAATGCTCCTCGGCACGCTTAAGTTGTCCCCCCATCATGATACTCCATATCTGCAATAAATGAACATATATAATAAATGCGATTAGAATAAATAATTTTAAAATAAAAATTTATGTACGTAGCGAAAACTGAAATCTTCCGCCACATGGTCGCCCGACACCTACCGGTAACACTACAATACTACTCGCACCCGACAGCCGACGATAAATAACGCCGTTTCCTCTCAAGCACGACAGGAAATGTCACAGGTAAGCATCGTTCCCACTGACGCGCTCCGCCCCCGCAGGGGGAGATCATGGCTGCGTAGGGAGACGGGATTTCTGGTGGAGAGTTGAAACGACCACCCGGGCCCTTAGTTGAGTGGCAAAGCTCTGCCGAAAGCCCGTATGGGCGTGGTTAGGTGGGCGTACCTACCGAACGCAAAGACAGGACAGGACAGCCCCTGTTGGAGAGAACGACTACCTGACCCCCAGTCAAGGCGTACCGCCTCAGGGCTTGAAACAAGGCTTGATTAGGCAGGATGTAACCTGGCTCCCTCAGGGATGTGTCCAGAGCATGTCTTGTAAGTCCTTCAAAGCGGGCATGAGTGGAAACGATCGCCAGGAGAAACTCTAGTTTCACAGTCTCGAGCTGAGGTGGATCGGAGGGCGACAAGTACGCAGACACTGGCCAGCTGGGCCTGTTAACCCATTTCTGCCTGAATTTTTATTTCACGTAAAACTAAGAAAATTCATTGTTGAATTACACTTTTTGACTATAGAAACACAAATCAAGAGCTCACATGTTGAAATTGTTTATAGAAACAAAATTATTGGGTGTTACATGTATGTAACGCTAGGCAGAAGAGGAGATAGGTTTAGGGACATTTACCTTACAATACCAAAATCCTATTTCTTTTATGTTTATACATCTATACCTTCTGTATTACACAAGAAGTGAATATTTTACTTTCTGTGGAATGTTTGCACAACAATCTACACACATTCATATGTCACAATATCCTTGTTGAACTCTTGCAGTTTGTTGCTGCACATCGCATTCCTTTCATGTCTCGTATCTTTGTGACCAAATGGTTTCTTCCATTATATCTAATGCCATACAGCACCCTTGCACATGCTAATGAGTTTACTGACCTGGTGGGACCTTTTGGGAGCAATGCATTTGTCGTGAGATAACATGTGGCTACATAACGCCGGATTTGTGTAGTGTTTGTCCCGTGTAGAGTGAATTGTTTTCTGACTTTATCCATCAGTGCTCTAAGTGTCCACATGTTATCATATTCATCAGTTTTGTGTCACATGAATACATAAATATCATTATTACTTCAAATCTATCTCTTCTCGTTGTGCTGCATACTATGGAATTCTTCATATCAAGTTCTGAAACCCAGTAACACCTTCTTGGGAGTGGAGTGTACTCTGACAGAAAAAGAATTCCTACATCTCCTTTCGTGATAAGTAATTTTAGAATGTGTGCAGTTTTTGAAAAGTGCATAATTCGTTTCTTCAGAAATTAGAAAAAGTCTTATTTTGCCATTCCAAATCAGTTCTAAAAGTCGGTGGGCAAATGGCTAGTCAGGCTTCGGGCGGCGAAACGCAAGGGGGGGGGGCATGCCTCTGATGCAAATGAATACAAGCACCCGACCTCAGTATTCCGGCACATCCTCTGTCGTAGAGTGTTTGCTCAAAGAGTAGGCACCAGGCGGTTCTCGGAGGGTGGACCGACGAGGGAGGGTGCACGAAGCGCCGGGGGGACCAAGGGGCCCCCGTGGAAACGAGACAGCCGCACGTCCTTGAGTCTCCGGCATACCCGTTGGCGATAGCTGCTAAGCAAAGGGTAGCATAGAAGTTACAAGTGCAAGGCACGTAATCGAGAAGATACTTCATGTGGCTATGACAGCGGACAACCGCAAATGAGACTTAATCAGCTAGATCGGCACTAGCAGACTAAGCAGGCGAACGCCGAGGCCACGCGGGGTACGATCGAGGATACAGCCTCCAAAAGCACACGTATGTATTCTAATTATAAGGATATAGATATGTTATATATAAAGCTATAATAGAATAGGCGGACGCTACTGCCGATATCTAATGGAGTAGATACCTAATCAAATCGAGAAGATACCAAGTTCCAGCCGGCCAGTGACAACTCCTGCGGCTGGAGCGGGATGATCAATGCGAGCAATCATTAAGACCCAGCCGGCCCAGGACCTGTCACCAGCGGTCGGAGCGGATGTGCTATGACGGAGACTGAAAAAGTTGGCCAAGTGAGCGGGCAACCGCATTAGTCTATCCGACCGAGGTCAGGGCCGCAAGCTCGCCTCGCGTTCGGGACTGTGGAAGTGGATACCGCCGCCACCAACCAGTGTGCCATTTCACTTGGGGGGAGGCGGCGGCGACTGCGGCCGTGGGGCCGAAAGCGTTCCGAGCTGGCGGAAGAGATGGGGATGAAATGCTATCTGGGACCTGTTCAAAATTGGCGGCTTGCCGTCGACCACAAAAGACAAGACAAGAGTCGGGAAGCAGCTAAGCTCTTCGCGGTGTGTCCTAAACCCACTTTAAAGCCCGAAGCGGGGACTGAAACTCCTGACTGTCCTCCTGTTCTTGGCGCAACTGGCGTCAATAGCCTAAAGGTGTAGGCAGTGAGGAGACGGGAAGGGGGCCCCGAGAAAAAAGAAGTCGATTTGTATAAATTGGGTGATTTTTATTTCTCGCTTAATTTGTTTTTCTGAACAAATATGTTGGTTTCTTTTGTAAATAATAAACAATTTACATGTTTCTGTGCTTGTATAATGCAAATTTTTGCCTAGAAATCAATTTTTCAAACCAACTTTTGAGTGCTTATTGCAGCTCAACCATTCGGAATATCCACGTAGTTTATTAGACAAAATGTACTTAGAATTGTCTTAAGAACTTATTTTCGAAGTTCGACGTTTCCTCCCGGGACACCTGTATATAATTTTATTTGAGAGATAAGGACAATAATGTGTGTGTTTCTTGGCCTCTTTACAGCCAGTTCTATATTCGTTATCAATATTGCGTGTTTTATCGTATTCTCACCACGGGCAACGCAGTGACTGTCGGCTTTCACTTAAATGTCCGAGAGCAGTGGCGTTTGCGTAGAGATGTCAGTGCTTACAGACTAGCAACACTAGCGTGAATTAACGGCTGAAATCAATGTGGAATAATGACGAACGTATCCGTTAGGACGATGCACCATTTTTTTTTCTTTAATGGACCGTGGCAGTAGAAGATAGACTCGAATGCTTTTGCTAACAACACATCGCCTGCAGCGCTTTCCAAAGCTCATGACCATATCGATTGAAACCTAGATGACAGGAAAACCGTGGCTTGGTCCCGATTCCAGTTGTTAAGAGCTGATGGTAGGATGTGAGTGTGTCGCAGACTCCACTAAGCCATAGATCCAAGTTTTCAACAAAGCACTGTGTAAGCTTGTGGTGGCTCCGGAATAATGTGAGGTATTTTACATAGAAGGAATGGGTCCTCTGGTCCAACTGAACCGATCATTGATTGGAAATGGTTATGTCCAGATACTTGGAGACCATTTGCAGCCATGGACTTCATGTACTGAAACACTGATGTAATTTTTATGGATAAAAATGCGTCATGGCATCGGCCCACCATTGTTCGCGATTGGTTTGAAGAACATTCTGGACAATTGGTCAATTAATTCGCCCGACATGAATCCCATCGAATATTTATGGGACATACTCGAGAGGTCAGTCCGTGCACAAAATCTTAACCGGCAACAATTTCGCAATTACGGGCGGCTGTGGAGGCAACATGGCTCAGTATTTCTGAAAGGGAGTTCCAAAGACTTGAGTCCATTTCACGTCGAGTTGCTGCACTTTGCCGGGCAAAAGAAGGTCCGACACGATATATTAGGTGTCCCATGACTCTTGCCACCACATTCTATGATCATGGCGGCGGCCATTAAATACATACATAATAATATAAGACATAAATATTCTGTGCATTGAATGCTGTGGTTCATGTGTATACAGGGTGAGTCACGTAACTTTAGCACCTCCTGTAACTTTTGAACGGTTGAAGATATTGCAATGCAGTTTTCACGAAAGTGAATGAGGGAATGGGGCTAATTGATATGTGTATTGATTTCTCTTTTATCACTTGTATTTTACGAGATATTTGAGGTAACTTTGTTTTTTCAAATGGGACTATACATATTTTTTCAGTCTATCATGACAAGCGTAAAAAGACGAATCCAAAGATATAAATATTGTCATATGTTAGATAAGCATTTTTTTGAGTAATTGTGATTTTTTTGCGACTAGTGTTTAACGGATATTTTCATTGTAACTGTCAGCCCCACAAGGTCACGCAGCGCTCCCCCAGCAAACGCGGGGTCGGGAAAGGGAAGTACTTGAGGATACGAAAAATATTCACAAAACTCTTGCACTTTTTCCTGAACTCTCCTTTTCATCTTAATCCATTTTTAGTAATTTGGGTTTCTTAGGGATTGAAAATACGGATTTGTCTTAAGTAGTATTTATTGAAATAAGATTATTTATATCCCTAAGTTATTATTATATTCGTATTAACATTGAAATTGTTTGCTCAAAATATACAATATATTTTTGTACAGTTTTAATTATTTATTCTTATTGTGCTTTGTTTCAAGATCCCATTACTACGTATCTTATGAAATCCCATTAAATGGAGTTGAAGTTATAAACAATTTTATTACAATACAAACTTATGACAAATCCTTATTTTCCATCCTTTAATTCCTTCAATCAAAGAAAGACGAAAATGTGAAAATGCAGAAGGATGGAAAGCACAGTTTCAGGAAAAAACTGCAATGGTTTTGTGAATACTTGGAATACTATGTTTCGTATTTTCAAATAAGATCCCTCCCCTTCCCTTCCCTTCGCCGGGCGCACGTGTGCTGGTGGAGCGCTGCATGACCTTGTGTGGTGGAGTATTCAAAACGTCCGTTAAACCCCGGTCGCAAAAATCAAAATTAATCAAAAAAATCCTTATCTAACATATGACAATATTATATCTTTGGATTCGTCTTTTTACGCTTGTCATGATAGACTGAAAAAATATGTATAGTCCCATTTGAAAAAACAAAGTTACCTCAAATATCTCGTAAAATACAAGTGATAAAAGAGAAATCAATACACATATCAATTAGCCCCATTCCCTCATTCACTTCCGTGAAAACTGCATTGCAATATCTTCAACCGTTCAAAAGTTACAGGAGGTGCTAAAGTTACGTGACTCACCCTGTATATTAAAAGAATAATATAGTATCGTATATGTGTCTTTGTAGTTTAATACTAATAATTATTTCTTATACTTAAGTAGTGACGTGAAATATAATACTATTCAAGCTGTATTTCCATCAAAAGCTCGTTAATGCATTTTGGTAGTATGGATGTTATGCAGTCTTTCGTAAATGAAATTGAACAATACATTTTTCTAATGTTATGATGTAATTTTTTTCAGTTATGAAAATATAAGGTAACATATTAAATGTTATGTTTATTTTTCAGACACTAAAAAATTCGTATCTTCGTCGCCATAGCGATGGCGATACTCCAAGTGTGTTCCTCTTGCTAACCTGTGGAACAATCTCCAGTACTTGTGGCCAAGTATGCAGTTACCCGTTAGCTTTGGTGAGAACTCGTTTGCAAGCACAAGGTACAAAAATACACTCCGTACAGATAATATAAGATGTTTTAAATTATGCCAAATTTCAGATATCAAGTTCATATATTTCAAGCGAAGGTTCTTTCCTGCAAGCGGAATCCATGATTAATAAAAATAGGTAATCATAAAAGTTTAGGGACACTTGTGTATCAATTGAATACACAGTTTTGACATCTTCGAAGTGCCATTTCATGTTTTCAATTAGCCTTAAACATGAATGTGTGTGTGTGTGTCTCAGATTTTTGTTACAGAAGCATGAAAAAGTAATGCATTTCTCGTATCTTTGTCTGAGTATTTCCTAATGATGAAACTACGGATTTATAGACACGAAAAACTAGAAATAGGCAACCGAAATACATATTTAAAAGTGTAAAATACGGATTCAAAGAGGCTATATAGTTTTCATATCCTTATTTAGTGGTAACTAAATAATGTTTAATATAACAATCAAAATTTTGATTTAAAAATTATAGTGATTGACCATTTAATAGTATATTTTGATGAATTCTCTGGTAATCAATATTTAACTTTTTTAATGAAAAATTGTTCATATATACTAAACAAATTGAAAGAATATATTCGTACGCGATATTATTCCAAACAAATAAAAATGTGGTTAATATAAAATACATTTTAATTGACAAAAATCGGTGATTGACCACTTCGTAAGATAGTGATTGATCAGCAATATTTTCTCCCCGATAAAGGATCTTTTGAAATCGGATTGAATTTATGACAAAATCAATCGATAATTTAGCGACGCGACCTTAATCACAAATTTGTATTTAACATTGCAGCTTAATAAACTATTTATGGTAATTAAAAAGCAGATTTCTGGTCAATCACTATATACTTTACCCTCTTTAGTTCACCACCAGTTCAGTAATGTATCTTCTTATGTAATATAAGATGATACACTATAATACCTTTACGAAAATGCTTTTTTTCATGCTTTAAGTTTTGCAAAATTGTCTATAATTTCCAGCGTATGAAATGTTTCGAACCATTTCATTTTCGATATTTAATAATGATAAATTGGTCATTCGCAGTTCTTCGTAAAATTACACAAAACTAGTGGTGCGACAAAATGGCACATACTGTCCCGTATTAGTTTTCTATTTCCTTAGGTCTCGGCTAGCAATTCGTACTTGACACTCTGCCATCTATCGCCGCTCAAATTACTTTTTTAAACATTTTCTTAATTTTTCGATTTCTTAATAGTAGAACGGAAATATTATTTTAAGAATATTAAAGAACAGTTAAATCTCGTCCTAAATGGCAATTTTCTTTGAAAAATTTGGAGCCGTTTTCAGAAAATGGCGTTTAAGTGGTACTAAAAATGCGGAATTTGAAGCTCTTTTTCATAGAATTTTTTTGTGTGTGTGTGTTTTCGAAAATCTTTATTTGAAGTAATTTAAAGCACTTCAACTCACAAATACAATAGTGTTTACAAATTGTAGAAAACGTGCATGTTAACGGCGTGAGAAATCTTTTTAATAAATTACATTAGTCTGTTAGAAAAAAACAAAAAAATGCCCTAAAATGAACTTAACGTCATATTAAAGAGTGCAATTATTACTATCCGTTCGAAAAGTTAGAAGAAAAAATTTGGAGCCATTTTTGAGAAAATGGCATTTGTGCATTTCTGAAAATGCGGAATTTTGACATAGTTTTCGCTGAAAACGGTTGAGTTTTCCATTGACATTATTCGAAGAACATGTACTCATAAATATAATTATGTGAAAAAATCGCGGTTAATGTAAATATTAACGACGTGAGATGCAATTTAAAAATTAAATTTTTGTAATTTTTGAAAAAACAAAAGAATAGAACAATATGACGTTTATGTCATCTCAAGAATACATTTAGTACTATCGCTTCCAAAAATTTGAAGAAAAATATTTGGGCTCTTTTTGAGAAAAAACTTGTTTTTGTATTTTTTTATAATTGCACATATTGCACGCAATATTGTGCGAAAACTACTAAAATTTTCAAAAAGTACATGACCTTAATGAAAGACCTCACTTTGAGGAACAAATTTTTTTTTTTGACGAAAAATCTCTATCTTTAATTTTGTAGTTGTAGGAAGGGCCCGAAGAAAATCAAACTTTTGCAATTTTCGAAAATTCAGAGTTAACCGTGAAAATCGGACATACGCCACCTTAATAAGTGTATTTTACTCCGTTCTTACAGGAAATTAAAGAAAAAAATTGGAGCAGTTTTTTGAGAAAATTGTGAAACTGTCCGAATTGCTTAATGTAAAGTACCCCAAATATTTGAAGAATGTTTTTCAAAATCGCTGCGCCTCGAGTGGAACCAGATCGGCCGGGGAATATTCATTTTGGAAGAAATATAACTAATGGTTTCGGCGCTGCGGTTCTTTACAGACGGACGGAAGTTTTGTAAAGAACCACTTTTTCGGTATCAGGGGAAAAACGTGTATTTCCGTTGAAATCTCGAAATCGATTTTCCGCAGCATCACATAACTTTCCCTATACTACGTATATACTCCATATATGCGTACGTATACGGGAAGGTAAATACTGCCAATGGATTAACATTTTTAATTTTTTGTTGCAAACCTTTGTATTTTCCAGCCATATTGCTAGCATGATCGTACGTCTGTCCACGACAATCATTGATGTTTATTTGAAGTTTTTTTAAATATCAAATATACACTTAGCTAAATTTTGTGTAGCGTGGCTATAGAAGTCAATAAATTGTGCAATTGGTTCTCCTGGGAAAAAAAAACGTATTTAACATAATTTTAATATAAAACTTTTTTAACTGAGTATTTTGTATAATCGAATAAAAAACTAACCAGATTCAGAAATATATCTTATTATTAATGTAAGCTGAGCAATATGAGAAACATCTGGCGTTGAATCTACACTGATTGAATATTTTGTCACCTTAATTTCTTCGACAATGCTGTGAGTATTTTATTTGGTGTAAGGTGTTTTAACTCATTACATATTTCCTGTGATAAATATGAAACATTTCCAACACCTTTATTGCCAAATTTTTCCAAATTCTCCATTAAAAAGGGGTCAAATTTACTCAAATATTCAAGTGCTCCAAGATAATTTCCAATGCGCGGAGAGCCGATAATCTATCACCTGTAAATGTTCACATCTGTGTAATTTCGTTTATAATAAAACTATTTAAAATTTTATTTTAATATATTTACCAGCAAATGCAAGACCTCGCGAAGAGAGAATTCTGATAGTGGCTAATAAGCGTTTCAGTACACCACGCCAATATTTTACCTTATTTTTCTATTGAGTAACATTTAAACTATCAATTCTTGCATTTTTGTTTCGTAAATTGAACCATGTAGAACATGCATCTCTATGACTTCCTGGAAGTGTGCTAGCTTCGTGTTGTTTAGCAGCTTTGGTTGCATTTTTCAAATCATTGAATCCATCCTCATTAGAAAAGAGGGTTTTTTGTTTTGCAAACAATTTCTATATAAAGCAAAACACACTTTTCTTAGATTTGGAATAAACAAGCCAGTCACGTTGAATTACTTCACCATTTTCTGAATTGAACTCAATTTTTTATTCAAAAATCGGAATTGACCAATATATTTACGCCCAGTCTCGTGGAAATTATCTTGAATATTTCTGGTAATAGTATCTAATGATGACAAAAAACGTATTAAATCTTTATTACTCTTATCCCAATCAACTGGATCAGAAGAAATTTCTATTGCCTCAGTATCAATGTTATTCGTTTTATCTTCTGTAATATTATTCAAGTAGATGGGTTATTCATTACATTCTTGATTATCAGGGTTGAGTAACACAGTTTTGTTCTCTTCTAAATTAGATTCATCTCTTTCTTTGGTAATTTAAACATTGTAGTTAATTTTGGCATTTTCTTTAGAATATCTTCGTCGCTAACTTTCGTTCATTTCTTTCTTTACGTTTCCTCGGGTCACATTTATATTTGTTCATTTTTATATAAATAAATATTATATGGTGAAGAATCTGAAAATATAAGTTGAATATAAACAAAAAATACAAAGCAGGCAGAGCTCTCAGATGAGAATTGGGAACATGAATCTTACTCTAAATCCAGACACTAAAAAATAGTTACCTTAATGAAAGAAGAATTTCTTCTCCGTGTATTCTATGAATATACATATACATATTAAACAATTTTCTTAAACGTCACTGAACGAACATATAACTGAACATTCACATTTTCACTGTTTCTTATAAAAAAAACTTGTAAATGCAATCTCTGGTCTGTAGCAGATGGTACGCACTCTAGAACTGCTGGTTTTAACTAAACTACACTTTAATTCTTTTGAATCTGTACCTTTTGCAGTTGTGGACCAATTTCTTTTTTATTGTGATATCCGTCAAAGAAAAATGTTTTATTACGTGGACAACAGTCTAAAATTTTCCGTTTCCTGACCACGATTTAAAGTATAAGGAAAACACGTGCTTTTTATTGCACCGTGGACCCACGCAACGTTGCTTCTTGAGAAGTAGCTACTTTTCAGCATTTGAAGTATTAAAAATGCTGGAAAATATATTATAAAAAGAATTTACCATCAAGTCGGTTTCGTACTGTTCTAAACAATTAGTTACAATATTTACAATATAGAACAACAATTTTTCCAATAGAAATCATTTCAATTATGTTCAATAACTTGAAATAATAAGTCTGTAAGAAAAAAATGTTCAAACTGAAGTTTGGGTTTGATTTTGGCTGACTTAACTATCAATAGAAACTAATATTTATATTTTTAAATAGAAAGAATCGTAAATGCAAATGGCCCCCTTTAACGCTAATTAGTTAATGGGGCCCTTTAAAAGAGGCACGCTTGTGCGTGCCTCGTATTCGAGCGTCCAAACAAGCGTGTTCTTTGTTCAGACGATGTGGACAAGTCTTCGAGGCAGTAAAGCCATAGAATTATACTTTTCTCTGTGCTTTTGACTAGTCCTGTGCAGACTTAAGATTTTCTTCCAAATAAAAGGTCCACGATTCTGAAACGTACTTTCTTGAAATTACTTTTTGTAAGAGTATCTGTCTATGTTAGAATAAAAAATATAAATGTATTAATATATTTCATGTGTATTTATTTAAATCTGAGAGCAAATTTGTGTAAAGTTTAGAACATTTGAATGTAAATCTTATTAGGATTAAAATCCTATGAAAATTGAGAAAAAAATTCTACAAATTTGTGGGCCCCAAAAGTTCCAGGCCCTAGGCTGCAGCCTAGTGAATAAAATGGCTCTGATTACATAGCCATTAACAATATCACGAGAAAGTACGTATTGTTGTAGCACCATTAGTTTTCTTATTAGAGAAACTGATAGCTTTGCATTCATTTGTATTAATTTCCATTTCATTCTGTTGTCTAGCTTTCTATTTTGTTTAGGTCTGCTTGTAACTTGCGTCTCCTGCGTATCTTTAATTTCTCTGGAGAGTATGCACATATTAACGCAACATAAAATTAATATCATTCCTGTTTTGCTTGTTGGGCCGACACACAACAAGAACGTTTAAAAAAGCTACAGACAAAAGAAATTAGGTAAATTAGTCTCATTTTAGGTTTTTACAAGTAAAGTTGGCACATATAGATATTAATGTTGAAATAGGCTACAAAATTGTACAAATGTGAAATTGTGTACAAATGTACAATTGTGAAAATGCTACAAAATTGACGGGTTTTAATTCAAATAATCCTAAAATGTGTAATCTAAAAATCCTGCATATAGAAGCTTTATTCTACAATTGACCAGATGCCCGGTGGCAGAATGCAAAAACATTAAAATACAATTACAATTACAGATACAATTAAAAATAAAAAACAATATATAAAAAATCAATTGAAAAAAATGATCTTTGTCATTACCTAGCACATGCAGATGGCATTTACATACGTATACTACAGTTGAAAATAAACTTACATGTTATAAATATACATTCACACAATCATACACGCTTACATACATACACAGATTTAGGACCCCTCACATACACACCAGCCTGCACCTATTCACTCATAATCATATTCAATCAGTCATATGAATAAACTTTTCTACCTAACACAACAATATAATAATATACAATACTTATAATAATTATTACATTTCTATCACGTAAACACTCGTTGCCGTAAATCAATAAATAACAACGTATATCAGAAAAGCCTTAAAAAAATCATTTTAGATTAACAAAACAAACACAAAGAAATGAAATCACTTCACTTCACTGCATATAGTTTTACCAAAATATTAACTGCTCAATACTTTTGAACTGTAAACTACCTATAATCGCTCCTTTCACTTCACTTCACTTCACTGTCTCTTTCTCTAAGAATCTTCCAAGTACCTTCAATTTGGTTGGTATCAGGACTATTCCTGGCCATTCAAATACCCTAATTTTATTCTATTGAAAATAAATTTTGGCATTGTGGCGTGGAGTTCCATCCTGTTGGAAAATATAACCACCTCGTTGAATCCATTTCTTTAATTGAGGAACTGCACACTTTTTAACACTTTGAGATAATGTTCTTTGTCCATAATCCCATTCATAGTCTACCAAATCCTTTCTGCGAAATAGTACCCCATATCATCACTTTTGTAGGATGTTTTATTTTTTCCTTCGTACATTCGGGGAGCAGTTTCTCGGCAGGTCGTCTTCTGACAAACTGATGTCTGTCTTCTAGAATTTCAATGGTGGTTTCGTCCGAAAATCACACCTATAAAAATTACAGCAAAGAGGAATTTGTAATTTTGTTACAACTTGCAAAAGTGTTCACCATCGATCTAACTCATTAAATAACAATCGAAAGTAAATTAAATAAATGAAATCATATTCAAAGTGCTCACTTTGGACCAGTCATCCAACGTCCATCGTTTGTGTTGACGTGCCCAAGCAATTCCTTTCTTTTTCATAGCAGTAGTTAACTTTGAGAGTTTCACTTGCCAACAAGTTCTGAAATCCATTGCTTTGATTCGGCGTCGTAATGTGCGTGTATTAATTTCACATTCAAGATCTCGTATCATGACTTGTACTTCCTCATTTGTTTGCTTTTCTGTTTTTTAACACAAGCATTTTTACCATGAAGTCTTGTTTTTTTGGAAGATTTCCTAGGTCATTTGCAGTATTGACGATTTGTGGAATTTCCACTCAACCCTAAATCAAGTCTCCTCTTTATTCTTCCCACACTTTGAGGCGAAACCTTTGTCAATTTTTTAATTTCAATGTTTTTCAGTTCAATATGCTTCAGAGTAACCTCAATCTCCCTCTTCTTTTGCGGAGAAAATGTCACTTTTCTTACCTATGACTTCTAATCACATTTAGCTGTAAACCACCAATCTATTGCCCTCTAAAACGACGAATCTGAGCTACAACAGCACTTCTCACTATCACGAAAAAGAAACACAAATAAAAAGATATATACAAAACTTGTCACTTGCCAGAATCAAACAATAAATTAACAACTGAAGCGTAGAAATGCGCTGGAAGCGGGCAGTTGCGCAGTGTCGGAGAAACTATCGGTCGATTCGGTAACTAAAAGGACAACACATTACAAAAAATATTTTCCCAGCTTAGGAAGAATGCTATCCAAAACTTATTATGAAAGTTTCGAGCATTCGTATATCCATTAAGTGATTCAGAACAGGTTATTTGTTAAAATTGAAAGAAAAATCCTGATTTAATGGCCACCTAATGTAAGTACATTTTTAGTACTAAAACAAATACTAAGTACTAGGACAAATGTTTTCTTTGTCCTATACAAAAGAAGCCAGGGAAAAAATAGGTGTTTGCCTAAAATATCCGCGGGCTAGCCATCCAAGTATGTGCTGATGGAGTCAAGGTAATCCGTGAACAGCGTAGTTGAATGCATGAAACAAACAAAAATCCTCACATGAGAAGTACTCATTACTGTCGTCATCGACAAGTTCAAGTGAAGAAAATGCCTTAAGAACTAAAAATACGTATTTCATGATTGTTTAAAACAAAGCCAACAAATTTAAGACTTTTCAATTTATTATGTGAAAGTATGGGAAGTTTACATAAAATACTATGCGATTTTTGAGTAGCCCTTGATCATTTATTTTATCTACTACTTAAAACATGAGGTTCCTTCAAGAAAACCACGAGCTCGAAGAATTCCTACAAGTGTAAAATGTTGAAGGCCCCTGCTGTATATTCGTAATATCAAGGACTATTATAGCGAATGACTATTTTCGTTCTTAGTGTTTCATATCCATTGAAATACCATGGTCTTCGTTTTATTCTATAGATATTGTCGTTTATTCGATAGGTATTGTACTGTTTAGCTAGATCATTCAACTTATACAGGTGTTCTGGGGGGAAACGCCGAAACTTCGAAAATAAGCTTTTAAGGCAATTTGAAGCGTAGTTTGTCTTATTAACTCCTTGGATATTCCGAATGACTGAGCCGCAATGAACACTCAAAAGTTGGTGTGAAAAAATACTTTTTATGCAAAAAGTTGCATTTCAGAAACATGTAAATTGTTTATTTACAAAAGAAATGAATATATTTGTTCAGAAAGAAAAATTAACACAGAAATAAACATGTGGTGCTACAACAGCTCATATTTTCCTCGCGTTATTGGCAACAGCTACGTAATATTGAATTTTCTGAGCTTTTGTCCGCGCCACTAACACCTCAGCCATTACTTGAACGTCGTCCAATTCAGCCACTTCAAACAAAGCGCCAGTGATGCATGTCTGCGTTAATTTCGATAGTCAGGCGCAGAAATTATTTCTTACATTGACAAATGAAATAAACGGGAATACATTTGACTGTTGTAGTATTCGCAGCAATTATACAATATACAGAAGCGACCACCGCACTATTGCCAGCGCAGCGTTGTCAAAATTATGTGCATTCGCTTGGCGAATAATATTAATTCTTGGCGAAAACGCTTATTTCCATCACGGTGTAAGATATATATAGGTGTGTCAACTAGCCGCCTTTTGGGCAAAATTTTTGAAGCCAGTTTGAGGCTAGTTCCTCGCTTATCCGTACGCTGCGCACGATCGGATTGGGCATTGGTGATGGCGTCTCACGCATTTAGTATTTTGTGGTGTTTTTGTTGCAAGAAAGCTATAGCCGTCACTGAATACACGTAATTGGGGAACCGCTACTGTAAATGTTTCGGGATCTTTTAAGACCGATGATACAGGCTGACAGGGGTATTAATTTTTTTGAAATGTTTTGTAGCGAGGGCCATGCATATTTGCAATTATATGAATTAAGTACCAAAGAATGAGGATTTCCATTTAAAAACAGGAGTTGGATTTATAACAACAAAAAACAATAGGGATTACATTTATGAAAATCACTTAACCAGTGATTTACCATTCATTTGACATTCATGTTGCTCAGCAATCAACAGGTTGTTCTTTGCAACAGTATATTCATCACTGACCCTCATTGAAAAACAATTTCAATGTGTCAATTATAGTGTTCTAGAAATATTTTACAAAATAAAAAATGTAGTTTATTATAATTCAACACAATTATTTATTTCAATATTAATAATTTTCAATTTGTACATATTATTTTCTGAAATAATTACAATTTTATGACTTACGATTTTCAAAATCACATAACCTACTTACAAACAGTATACATAACAGTTTACGTACATTCTTAATTTCCTAAATAAATTAATGTAAATAAATGTTACATAAGTAACTTTTAAATTTTACATTTATTGCAGAATTATCATTATTAACATTCATTTGCCTGTACTTAAATTTCAAAATTCTGTTGGATATGTGCAAAACATTCAGTGTAAAATTGCTTTGACTATGAATATATGAAGAAGAATAATTATCTTTAGAGAAAAGCCTTATGTTATTCTTGTAACTTTTCATGACATCTGATGACAGGTAGAAAATCGTAATTTCTGCTCTTGTAGGGCTTTTCTCACACAGTGGTAGTGAATAGAAGTGGACCATGTTGTGTTTCAATTGACAATATCATGGTTCTGGGTGTTGATAAACATCGAAAGCCAAAAGTTTTAAATTACTGAAAGTATTTATGCAAACGCATGACCCAATTTGTGATATAGTTGTAACACATTGTTTTTGTAGTTTTAATATTTCTTTCACCTGAAATTCACTTGCATTTTCCCACAACTCTAAATTTACTGTGAAAATGTTTCCATACTATTCATGAAACGGTTTACACGGTTCTCAGTTATCGGAATTGTGATCTCTCTATTAACTTCTACGAAAACCTAACAACCACTTCATTTCACTTCCCACCATGTTATCAATTGAAACGCAACATGGCTTCAAAAACATAAAATTAATTTCAAGAACGAAAAAGGAAGGTACCTTGAAGGTACTTTTTAGAACCCCTGCACAGAACATCACCACCATGAATAATCCATGTTCTTACTACAATGTTTATATACATAACCTCTATGCCTAACATCAGTTGCCTTTTTTATAATCACATCTTGTCAACAATATGTGCAAAAAAACACGTTCTCTGGTTCATATTTCACAATCATGTGCTATGATTTTAGAAGAAGACTAACCATTTGTTTATTCTCAAATATTTTTTCAAACATCAACAAGTTTGTCACCCTTTGGATACATTCAATTAATTTTCTTTATGAATTACAGTTGCTTCCCTCCAAATTTATTTCATTATCATCTGAAAATTAAAAAGTTTAATTTTTTTTAATTCTTAGACAGTAAATTACACTTCATGAAGTTTGTAATTTCATATAATTAGAAAAAATCAATAATTAATATTAATTAAAAATAGTACACAATAAGCAAGATAAACATTTACCATAACAATAAAGTTCAGTATGAGGATCACAGTCGTCAGATATGTTTGATGACCAGGCATGGTGTTCCAATGGCAGTCTGTGTGTCTTTGCCAAACATAACCACTGAAAGTTCAACAAAATTAAACCAGAATGAAATATAATAAGATAAATAAATTCTTATATTTATTAATCTTAAAAACTAGCATTTTAATTATAACAAATTATATCTTCAGGTATGGTCTGTAAATCATATCCTCTACAAGTTACCTTATTAATTTTTAATATTATTGAAAACTTATATCAATGCATGTTTACCATTGTAAACGTTCCTAGAAACGTCACCTGCAAATCTATTTGGATTAACTTCCATCTTTAGTTTTTAGCATGCAATTTCTGCCAATTTTCAATTTGGGCATAATATTCTTTGATTGCACAATTTAAGTCCGTGAATTTTTTTGAATTGGTGTATAAATAATGACTAGTACTAGTTTGGTTGTTTATTTTCACAATATTGATTGGGTATGATTTGACAATGATTGTGTATCTATCTAATAATTAACTGATAGTGTAAGGGGAATAATTGGTATATGTACTTACCACATTTCGCATAACATTTTCATTGTTGAAATTCTTGACGCAATATAATCATTGTCATTTAATTTTCTCCTTTTCTGGGGAAAACTTCAACCTATTTCATTTTAATATTTTAATTTTCGACTCACTTTGGAAACTTCATACTCCGGAATAAGTTTTTACTACGAAGAGATCAGTCAAGTGTACTGTTCATCGTGCCTATCAATAGAAGCCGTCTTGTCCCAAAAAAATGCCCAAGTCGTTCGCAGCGCTTATATAGCGAGAGCTGTGAGAACTAGCCTCACATTAGCTTCAGTTTTTAGACTGGGAGTGAACACACCTATATATCTTACACCGTGACCCAAATGTCTTCAATCGAACATATTGCAGTTCTTATGACAGTTTCTTCTTCATTATCCATTAAAATTTCATAGCTGTAATTCGCTTGGCAATTATAATTTAGTTTCCTAGTTCGCATTTATAGAAAACCAAATATAAGTTTAGGTACTTACTGACAAAACACGTTGGATTGTTAAGATAGTTCCCATAATGGTAAAGAGTAATATAACAGCTGTCAGAGAAAAACGCAGAGTCGATCGCTTTGCCTACGAACACAGTAGCCGAGTCTACGTGCACTCGCTCGCTGTGGCTCTGCTCTCCGTAGAAGGAGATACGAATTTCGCGCGGTTTCGCGCTCCTCGCGCGCTAGCCAATCAGGGAAGCCCGGTGCCGAATACATGTGCAGTTTGCTTATATGCGGCCCGGCAAAATGAAAGTGTCGAAAATTCGCCTATTTCCGGCGCACGATTACAATACTTTCTCTTCTTATGTTAGTATGTGCGAGAAAGTAAATAGCACCCAACTGACTTAATTCGACTTTTTTTTTTATTTCTACGTTAATTTTTTT
>JAHLJT010008446.1:164841330-164866462 GCA_031308135.1 Acheta domesticus | reverse complement strand
ATGTTTCAGCGAGGAACACCGCCACCTCTCGCGATGTAACATGCTGTAAACTTGGGACTAATGATGGTAGCAATTCTTATGCCCGGCAACACAAAATAATCAAGTTATTATAGCTATCAAATAGCCCTTTCTGAATAATGCCATAGCATTTGCAAACTTTTTTGAGCTTCATATTGCCTCAGTGTTAAGCCATGTGTTTTACTTTCTCTTAACTATAGTTATATTACATTGTTGTCAGTGATGGCTTTTTTTCTTTTCTTTTCTTTTGCAACCCACCTATTAGATTACTAATATGTTTCTGTTTCACTTTTCAGTGTTAACTGCTGGTCATAGAGTTCCACATACCAGCACAATGACTGGGATTATAAAGAACATTATCCAAGAAGAAGGATTTTGGGTCTGTATCGAGGAATTACTCCCAACTTTTTGAAGGTTGCTCCCGCAGTTAGTATAAGTTATGTTGTTTATGAACGTTCACGACAATCCTTAGGTGTTAATATGACATGATGCTAATGTTGATTAGGAAAGGATCAAGTTAAAATTTCAAATAATCATCTGCTTTTTTAAGACTACGGAATAATAATGCCTTCCTATCATTACCAGGTCTGTAATTTATTATTGCGCACTATGACTTAACTGTGAATGGTTGTGATTCCTTTCAGTTATGACTATTACATCTAGTAAATTAAAAATCTTTGAAAGTAATATGTGACATTCTATGACTTTGATGTATTTAGTAATTATAATTGTCTCTATTTGTTAAAATATGGATACAAAATATTCAAAAAATTACACAACAATACAAGACAAATATCTGTACTTTGAATTGTGTGAGTGTATAAAAAGCAGTTTTCTGCTTGATTATTATTTATATATTTATTTATTTATTGTCGTATAGATAAACATTGTTACATGAATGGTTAATGTTCATTCATATTTCCTTCTGAATTCTTAATTATTTTATGAAAAAAGTGTGTTAAAAAGTTCAAACAAAAATACAAAGCTGTTACATACTTTGTTTTGATGGTAATGTCTCATTGTACGCATGCACAGAAAATATGTATTATTTATCTGCATGAGAATAAGCTGAATTAAAAAATCTCCATATGCTCACCACTGCCTCATAGTTATATAAATTGTTTTTATCTAATCTTTTGTTATGAAAGTTATGTAAGTAACCTATAGTTTACGTATGTTTATTCCCAATTCCCCATCTCTTCTAGATCTTCCAATTTCCAGTTATTGTTCCTACAGTTTCAGTATAAGGAAACAATTATCATAGTTTTCAACCGAATGAAGTTTTTTGGGAAGTAATGAACTTGGTATGGACATATTGATGATGAGCCTGTATGCTAAATAATGGTAATCGTTTTGTCAGTCTTGCAGTAAAAATTAGTGTTTGTCCAATTTGTCTAAAATAATAAATAAAAATTACCAATAAAAATTAGTATGTTTGTCCAATTTGTTTAAAGTAAACACAAGTAGCCTTAGTTATATTGAGAAACAAAAATCAAATTGTTTCAGAAGTTTATTCAGCCATGAAAGATTAAATGAGATGCAACCAGGGCCAGATTAAGCTTGACATATTACCTAGGCACAATTTTTTCGCAGGCCTTAAAAACAAATTATAGGACTGTATTAAACTGTAATTATTAGACTTTTTTGAAATTAAAAAATGTAATTCAGCAGACACAAAAAAATTGAAAATTTGAAATTTGCATTGTCTTATGTGACTGAAAGGTTTCTTTTTTTTATTATTATTATTATTTCTTTTTTATTTATTTATTTTGCGCTCTTTTACAAAATCTACATGTGTAATGTGATGTTGTGTACTTTGTAATACATAAATTAGTGAAGTTATTTTTTAACATTAAAAAGTTGATGATTTTGTATATATGTGATTTATAGAGATAGGATTTCATGTTTTTATTTAAGATTCATAGAGATTTCAAACTTTGTAAATATATGTTTCATGAAAAACTAGTTAAAAAATGCATACTTTTTCCATGAATATTTGCATGTTTTGGTAGTGTTTTGAAGAAATTCATGCATAATGAATATTTGGGCTTTTATATATATATATATATATATATATATATATATATATATATATATATATATATATATATATATATATAAATAAATATATATATTACAGCTGATGCATATTTTGAACAATTAGTAAATTGATTTTAGATCCTGATAGCACGCAATTCTCTTTGGTGCTTATTGTTATTCTTCAAATTTTAACTTTCCTGTACATTACTTGGATTTGCGATGCAATCACACGTGCGGTGAGCAACAATCGCTAAACGAATTATCAACGCCAAATCATACGTCGCAAAGGATACGGAAGATTAACAAAGCCAAAACTCAATACCCTTTCTTAACTGACAATGGGAGAGGAAATAGTCAAGGCCATGCTCTCAGTCTGCTTGTGTGCAACAGAGGATTTACACAAGTGTCTTAATTGAAAAGTTAGGTTTTAAAATAAGTTTCTTTAAGGTTTCATGTGCAACACTTGTCAAACTAAGAATTGGAAACAACAATTTTCTGGGGGACGGATGGAAATATAATTTATTCCAAATGTTGTAATTAAGAAGTAGACAATACTGTAAAAATTGATCAATTAAAAAAATATATATACGGGTGTTGTTTCCCTAGTCGAAATGTTTAGTGCTCAAGTCTGATGTTGCTGCAGAAATTATATAATTTGAAATACTGAAACTAAGAAAAGAATAAACCAATGTCATTGAAATAGATTTGAAAGGAAAAAACTTTAATTTTTATTGAAATGAAATAATTATTATTGAGATACCCTTTTTTTTTCTTTCTTTTTTCTTTCCTTTTTCTTTTTCCCCCTTCTTTTTCTTCTTTTCTTCCAGTTTTGAGAGCTTTCTGAGGTTTAAGAAATTGTTTTATAAAAACTGTTTGGTGCATTGTTTTTAAATAATTATTGTGAGTACTAGTATGCATATTCTTTCCAAACATTTTTCTCGAGTTTCAGAATTTTACCTCTATTATTTTTAATGTTATTGAAAAAAATATGGAGAATTTCATATTTTTGCTTTAAATTTTGTTTGAAGTACTAGTAGCATCACTATGTCTGTGAAAATAATAATTTTATCAAGAAGAGAAAGTAGTAGGGCCAAACAAGTTCATATTAAACATAATTTCTACACCCATATCTCAAATTCGAGCCTTTGTAATTTCTGCCCAGATATTTTGAACCTGAACGTTATCTAAATACATTTTGGTAAAATGCACTTGTCTTAAATAAAATCTGACATTAATTTGTGTGAAAATTTGAGTAACATTTGTTTCAAAACATGGTAATTTGTAGCAAAATTCAAATACTCTTCTTAAGAAATTTGTAGCTTAGTATAATTAGAACTTATTTATGCAAATTAAATGTTCCAAAAAGTTTCAAATGGGCCAGCACTTTGCACCTACTTCTCGTAGTGTCAAAGCTAGAGAAAGGAAAGAAACTATGTCACCCTTAGTGCAAACTGAGGCAACATTGAAGCCTGCAACAAATCAATTTTTAATGGAAATGTGTGATTCTTTATTAGGGGCAAATATACCCTTCAAAAAAGTATCAAATACAACATTTAAAGGATTTCTAGAGAAATATAGAAGACAGGGCATCCCGGATGCATACATATGAAGAAAAAATAAAAATATCTTCAGAAATTAGAATCAGTAGGTCTTCCTCTGGTGGACTCCTTAAAAATTATTGAAGACATTAAAGTGTGGAATTAATGTTTGGAGATATTGGTGAGTCTGCAATGGAGAAATTACATAAAGTTTTAAATTTAAATTGTGACTTGAAATTTCTCCAAAATGTAAAAAAAAACAAAACATTATTTGTCAGAAAATGCAGGATTTGACG
Source organism: Acheta domesticus (assembly GCA_031308135.1). Classification (NCBI taxonomy): domain Eukaryota; kingdom Metazoa; phylum Arthropoda; class Insecta; order Orthoptera; family Gryllidae; genus Acheta; species Acheta domesticus. The sequence continues at coordinate 164,862,570 of JAHLJT010008446.1, read as the reverse complement.
TTATGTTTGCTTAGATTTCATCTTTGAAGTATGCTCCAATTACGTCTTGTGACGTAAAAAGGTCATTTTCTGCATTGAGAAACATTTCTTTAGACAAAAGAATGAATTTGACAAAGAACAGTTTAGAAAAATTGTTAATTTTTTACTTTTACAAAAGTCAATATAACTAAAAATGTAAATAAAATAAAATTTGATTGTGCATGTTTTGTCCATTTTTATCCTGCATCATGCATATTTGGCTATTTGATAGTGCATGTTTGCATACATATTTTAGCATTGGATAGTTAATGGAAATCCTATCTCTAGTGATTTATTTTTAGTCCTGAAATAAACTTAAAAAATTTTCTCAGGAGGCCCCTCATGTGTGCAGGCCCTAGGCATTGTGCCTCGCATCCTGTTGGTTAATCTGGCCCTGGATACAACAAAACAAAAAAGATGGAAAAGACAGTAACACATAAATATTAAATAAGATTGATGCAACCTCTAGCGACATAGCGAGTGTCTATGGGTTATTCAAAACTCTCAAAAAACATTTCCCAACTCTCAAAAAATATTTCTCATTAGACCTGTCGTTTTGACAATTGTCACTCCCCACCATCATGTATTTAACATTTCCCAGGGTGGCCAGCGAACCTGGAATCCTTGAAAACTGAAAGAAAAAAAAAAGAAAAAAAAAGAAAAAAAAAAGAAGAAAAAAAAAAAAAAAAAAAAAAAAAAAACAGGAATTTGAAAAATCCTGGACGAACCGGGGAAAACTGGGAATTTGATTTGAAAACCAAGATTTGTCGTTATTTTCAGATTTATGCCCAACATTTAGCATCAATTCACATACGGCATCGTATTCAGTAAAGGATTTATTCAACTAGGGATAATTGCGAGCGAAAATCAGAATATGAGAAGTGCCACATGTATGCTTGAGGATTGCGTAGTCCTTGCCTCGTGCATTACACAACTTCAAACACTGCCGCGGGTGCATTTCCACCATGGGTGCAACATAGGTAGAGTATTCAGCAAATGTCAAAATTCCATTGCAGTCGTCAACCACAAGATGAAAATGCCCTGTAGCACAAAAGCTATCAAGTACTGCTGCGTTGGCGTTAGAGGATTGCTCTTTGAAGGGATTCCAGATGCGGTTCTATTTCTTCTAAACTCTTCAGGGACACACTGCCTTTGACATTTATTTCTTTTAACAAATTTATTGATAATTTTTGGAGGATAATACTAACCCGTGGATACCTTTGGATACTAACCCTTAATGATTATCCTCCAAAAATGATTGGTAAATTTGTTAAATGAAGACTTTATTTTCTTAAATTACAACATTCTACAATTTCAAAATTACTGATTATAAGAACATTATTATTCCTTACATTCCAAAATTTACTTGTTCATTTTTAAAACAACTTACCCTAGGACAAAATTATAGATTTGTACACAAAGTTTTGAACAAAAAAACATTAAAAATATCAAAGATAAGATTGAGAAAATGGAGAAACAAGATGTCATGTATAAAATGAAACTTTTCAAAAACTAAACTCGGTCTCGAGACATCAAATTGATACAGAACATATCATGGATTTCAGGGAAGTTAAGATTCTGGGTCAGGAACCGCAGAAAAACGTGAGAATTATTTTGGAGACATTACACATAAATCTAAATAAAACTTTAAATACTATGATTGAGTCGAATTCCTTCACAGGAATTTATGAGAACTTCCATTTTTGGTTTAATGATCAATATCAAAATTAATTCCTTCTTCATCCCCCCCCCCTTTGACTGTTGAAGACGTACATGGCTAATGGCCATTCTGTGTTCATGAGAGACAGATGGCATGCAGCATCAACTTTGTACACAAGCAAAGTTTAGTATCTTTTGTTTTAAATTTGTATATAATATGTAATGATAACAGTAAGAATATGTAATAAATATGTAAAATCGGATATAATATATAATATTAAAATTCTCTAATTAAAGACCGTTTACATAGCAAGAAATTACATTTAGAAAAACTGCTCACTTTACATCATTCAACGTTCTCGTCAGTAGTAAAAGCTTAATCTATTGTAATCCAGGACCGTAGTTTAGTCGCCGAACTAATCGCAATAGAAGCAATCGCACAAACTGGCGAGATCTACGAACAGGAAACATGCATACGGCGGCGATGGTGTAACGGTTAGTATCGGACTGTTATACCCAAGTTCGCGGGTTCAAACCCTATCGAAACCATGGGATTAAGGGCGAAAAAATCCTTCGTACGCCTGCCTTCCGGAGGGGAAGTAAAGCCGGCTGTCTCATGTTAGTAGATTTACTGCATGTAAAAGATCTTCAAGCCTAAATGACGCCTCGGAGCTAAATCGCCTGTTTCGTCGCTAGTTGGTGAAAGCGTAGCGAAATTTGTGTGTTCAGACGGAAGAGAAGGCCTCGTGGTCTGAGTCGCCACGTAAAATAAGGCAATTCAATTCAATACATTAGGATCTTGATTCGAGTGTTACACGTTGGCGATCGCAAATTTGTCTCGGAATTTAAGGTTACAGATCACAAAATGCAGTGTCAATGATATTTTGGACACAGAGATTTTCCCAATAAGGCCCGCAACAGACTACACCGAGGAATGTGTTTCCAGAAATCTGGAAAATCGAAACAAGGGACTCTTATTTGACCTACACACACTTAAAGAGTTTCCCTCGTTCGCCTCTGCGGAGGCGAAAGAGTTCCTCGCTCGAGTCACGGTGTAAGAGATATAGGTGGGTTCACTCTCGGTCTAAAACTGAAGCCAATGTGAGGCTAGTTCTCACAGTTCTTGATATGTAAGCGCTGCGAACGACTTGGGCATTTTTGGGACAAGATGGTGATCCATTTAATAGCTTTGTAACCTCTGTGGAAGCCACTAAATCGCGAGACGCCATCGTGAATGCCCAACTCGATCGTGCGCACCGTACGGATAAGCGAGGAACTATCCTCAAACTGGCTACAAAAATTTTGTCCCAAAGGCGGCCAGTTGACACACCTATGACTACACCGTGCTCGAGTCGGTCGGCGAGCGAGTTTTCTCGGACACATTTCTACTCCTTCACTTGTTATACGACATTTAGGCGTTCGCTGCCGCAGGAAAACGCCAAGCAGTGCATAGAACTGAGTGATGTTATAACATTTGGCTGTAAAAGATGCGATAAATTACCAGTTTTTAAATTGTTTTCTTGAATTTTCTCTTAAAACGGAAATGAACAAATATGGAAGATATTCTTATTTGTGTGACACCCGCTCATAATGAGTAATATAAAAATAAAAATTTTAAGCAAGAAACTTGAAAGGGTATTTTGAAAGAATTGAATTAATTTATTATTTTTCTTAATTGGTATTTATTCGGTATTTATGAATGAATTTATTAATTGTGAATTTTATGAATTATTTGATAATTCATTATCTATTCATTATTCAACCAACAAATATAGTAAACCAGAGCGTGATAGAGATTACGGAGTTCAAGAAAATTTGTTGATATACAACTTCTCCCTTACACGTCACTTAACTTCCTGTTTTTTTACATTAAATAATGATTTGTATGCAATGTAGCAGTGTGTTTCTTTCTAGATAATACGAACTCGTTTAACAAATGATTTACGATTATTGTAACAAAACAAGGATATCACGAGTTAAAATTACATAAGAGCATTTAATAAAACAAGAATTGGGTCTCTCAGATCATCTCATAGCTAAAACTGTTGCCACCACTCTCGGCTTGTGGGACATAGAGGCATTTCGAGACATCGAATAACCTCTTTGTAGTGTGTGGACGCAGCCTCGCCGGCCTCTTTCCACATTTCTCGCAACGCATTCCTCGGTGTAGTCTGTTGCGAACCTAATGTAGGAAAAATACTGATTTAAAAATACATCTTTTCATAAAAAAATATGGAATTAAATTGAAGAAAATTGATAAAATAAAATATATTGTGAAAAGAGCAAAATATGTAATATAGTACTAAATATGTAAAAATATGCGATGAAAAAATTCGATATTGTGTTAGGAGGTCCATGATTTCCCAAGATTACAATTTGGAGAACGGTAAGTAGAAAGACAAAAAATATGTAATTACATAAAAATCCGGTCTCTAATAATAACTTCATTAAAAAAGCACTTGCCACCAATTGAGCTACAATACAGCATTTCTCAAAACCAAAATGCACTCTATTATCAGTGCTACCAATACGTGTTTTTAATATAAAAATATATCAAATAAATCGGGCATTTGGATTCCTATTTTTTAGAATACGCATTACAAAGTGCAGCGCTCTCCAGGTTTTTTTGACCGTATTGTTAATATGATCCGACCAACTCAAGTCGCTTCTTAGGACCAAACCCAAATACTTACAGTTTTTACACGTGGTATAACGTTAGTTTCTAATTCATAATTGGAGTGTACATTCGACTGAGACTTGATAAAAAACTGAATTTACTCTTTTCCGGATTCAATTCCGTTTTATTTTACACGCCCAGTTCCATAAACAGTTAAGATCGATCTGTAAAACATTTTCATCCGCAGACGAGCCAATACTCCTATATTATGCAATCAGCGAAAAGTCTAACTTTCGATTTTACTCCAGTTGCAATGTCATGAATGAACGCTAAGAATAGCAATAGCCCTAACACTCTCCCCTGGGGGAACCCAGTGGTTACATCTGCTTTCGATGAATATTTATCACTTATTCTGAGTGCGCCCCGTATGAAATTCTTTTATCCACAAGATTATTCGATGATCTAATCCAGTTTCTGCGAATTTGGCAATTAAAAGGCCGTTTGGAACAAGATAAAATGCCTTAGAGAAATCTAATATTATTGCATCTTCTCTACTCCCTTCGTCTAGTGAATCTGCTATGTCCTGACATAAATAGTCTGACTGTCGCACGAATTCCCAGGGCGAAAACTGTGTTGATTTTGAAATAGCCAATCAGTTTTATTCCAAACTCGTCTAAAATACTCGGCAATAAGTGTTCCATCTTCTTGCATATGACTGATGACAAACTTATAGGCCTGTAATTGCTAACAATCCGTCTGTTTCCTCCTTTGTGAATCGGTACTACAATTGCCTCTTTCCAATTTTGAGGAATCATATTATTATTTATAGTGACGTCCATTAACCGCGCAAGGTACAGAATAAAAGCTTTCCCTCCCAGTTTTAGTAATTCTCCTGGTATTCCATCAGGACCTACAGATTTATTTCTCCTAATTTTTGCAATTCATTTTTTAATAATTCCTGCATCTACTCGAAAGGTTTCTATTACGGGTGTTGTTTCTCTTACTGGTGTTTGATCCTTTGGCTTGAAAACAGATGAGTATTATCTGTTTATACAAACCACCTTTTCACTGTCATCTGTAAATAACGAACCGTCTGCTCCGCAGATCGCTGGAATACTTTCTTTGTACCCTTTCTTAGGTCTCACATACTTTGTTTTGTATGTGTAAATACATCACATGTAAGTTTTGCCAACAGGTCAGTGCGCGAGGATAATAGAGAGTTTTTGCACCCTCGAGCGTAAAGCACTATCGACCTTCTGCGCATGCGCAGATGCACTAAAGTGATGCGAAACTTGAACTGTGCATGAGCAGAAGATCGATAGTGCTTACCGTTCGAGGTGGCAAAAAACTCCCTAGTGAATATGAGAATTCGTTCCGTTGTGATCGACTGGTAGCAATTTCAATTTCGAAAGAATTTATTATTTTGGCTTTATGAGAGTGTTTACGTACGTGCTAACTGCATTATAATACAATGAAAGTATAAAGCACCTAATAATACCGATAACGTTTATATTATGTTAAAGAAAGTATTCTAAACAAACTAATTCTTTGCGTACCGTTTTGCAGTTCTCCCTTGTGAGAAGGGAATGCATCGGGGAACTCATTCCGCGCAGTAGTCATGGCATCTAGCGAGGAATGTGGGAACAACCCGCGTTGACAAGGCATCGACACGGCGCGGCGCAACTCCCTTGCGATAATCTCGGTTTCCGGTGATACATTCGAAGTAGGCACGATCAACTTCCAGAAGAATAGAACATTACTGATATTTCGAGGAATCACCACCCAAGAATTGCAGACGGAAGTTTGGATCGTGTTCTCCCTTGGTCTATTATGAGATATATTCTACCAGGATTGTCGCGAGAGTTGATACCAAAAATAATACAATATTTGCATTCAGAGCAAAAACAAGAAACACAAGATGCAAGAAAGAGAACTAACAGGACGTGAAATTTGTCGGAAGAATTTAAACCGCAGAGCATCCAGAGAATGTGAAAAGTGTAAGAAAACAGTAGAACGGACATCACATCCATTGTTTGTATAGGTCGTGAAAAACATAGATACATTTTCTGTAGATACATTTTCAAATTAACGTTCATCATATATTAAAGTTTACGCACTTATTTTTCATTTTATGAAAGAAAAAATGCTTTGCTGTATTAATGGATTTTAAAAATTTGTTAATAATTTTAAATAAGTACTCGATAAATAAGGTTAGGTTGTAAGTCACATAAATACCGAATAATATTTGTTTATAATGTTAGAAGGCATTTAACCAACGAAATTTTCCCTGGGGTCTGTTTACTCCCGGGCGACCAGTACGTTCGCATGCAAGACGCCCGGGTTAATATTCACATTTTGTGAAAATTCATATCATCTTTAACTGTTCTACGTGTTTTATACCTTGGACTTCAAAAGTGCTTCCCCTACTAAAATTATCACCGTACGCCACTGCTGTGATCTATACGCGCCTATAATTTCCCATTGATTTTTTAAATTTCTATCTCGAATGTCTACACCTTTGATTTCAAATTTGTCATCCACCCACGCTTCTAGTTTCAAAGTTGTCTTTTACACATATAAAAAGATCGCCACCAATGCGATCTACTCTATCACGTCTGAATGTTAAAAAATGTTGTCTGAAGATTTCAGCGTTTAATATTTCCGCAGTGACGCCGTACCTATCACGACATCTACATTATAAGATTTTATCGTGTTCCAAAAATGTACAGTTTTATTGTAAATACTACTGGAATTAATCTCCTGCCGACCTCCCTTGACTCCTCCGTCGGTTCAGATCGGCCCTAACTGGCCCCGCCGACACTCCTCCTCCCTGCTAGTCCAGACTGATCCTCTGAGGTCCTGCTAGCAGCTTTCGACCCTCGCCTCTGACCGCCGTGCCCTACGAGTATCGCCCGTCCGATGGCTGCTGCAAAATCGCTCTTCCGAAGAACCGTCCTCTGTCTGGGCTACGTCAGGTGCCAACGTAAGTAACAACTCCCCAATAATCTGCTCTTTGCCATTACTGGTGTCATCCCTGTTCTTATTGATCCCTCTCATCCGCCTTTGGCCTTTAAGAGAATAGGGAACGGCCTTGAGGGCACCTTCCGCCCCTTACCGTCGGCACTTACCTGCACGTGATAACAGACTCCTCCTCCACGACACTACGTGGCTTGCGCGTAATGGGGCTAATTCATGAATAAGTGAATGCCACATTCCGCACATAAGCAGCAGATCGCTAGAATACCTCAAAATAATTCTACCATTCATTAAACATATGGGTACTGTAAGTTGTAGCGCATGTTGTACCACTTACATCCTCTTGTTGCTACTTACTTGGAGGACCACTGGTGAATTGATTAATCATGAGTACGTCACCAGTCGTGCGTTTCTGAAAGTGGTTTTTCAGGTGTGGTCATCGTCACAAAAGAATTGAGAGGCATATAGAATGAATACACATAATTAGATCAAAGACTGTTACACAAGAAGTTACATTAATAAGATTAATACCTTGCAAGGCATTGAATGACACTGTATTAATTAAGCATAAATATGAAATTATTATGGTTTGAATTGAACTATTGAAATTGTTAAAATTGAAGTTCTTGGCGTAGGCAAAATTGAGAATTTGAATTTAGGTAAACAGTGAAGCTGTGTATCACAGATAATTATTACATTACATGTGCAAGGCGAGAATGCCACGAGTAGAAGGATTGCATCATATTGCGCAACATGTTGAAGCCTTGCATTGTACACAGTTATTTAGTCAAACGTAAGCACGTGAAAATATATTGTCAAAGCAGAAGTATGGCACTATTGCGTTACACATTAGAATCGACTTTTGTGTTGTGTAGAAATGTTTAGTCACAATATAAATGTACAAATTCGCTGTTGCGAATGGCAGTGCGAGAACACGTATTGCATAACACACGAGATGCAGTTCATGGTTCACGCGTACAACAGTTCACTTAAGAAATGTTAAACTACCACTAAGAAATGTTGATGGCACTGACTAGTTCGTCCTAAGACATTGAGCTATGCAGAAAACTATAAGGCACCTCGCACACGCGTGTGTATAGCATACTGCGGTGTGAAGAGAAATGAGTGAGCGGCACTTACACGTTTGGGCATCGCGACGGCCAGCAAGTAAATTTTCACTTATTACACAAATTATTAAAATAGCTCTCGCCAGTTTTTATGATGAAAACCTAGACAGGATTTTCATACTTCTTGTGTGTAAATTAGCCGATTAAAGGCTCTAGCCGGATAAGGGTGTTTTCCGGCCTTAGTTTGCAACTCGACTTAGATTTTTCCCACATGTTTGGTTGTAGAAAATATTTTATTTGAAAATATGAGGTTAAAATATCCACATGGTAAGTACTTACAGCGAAAAACCCGTTTTTTTGTGTTTAAATTTAAAAAAAATAATTTTACGGCATTTGTTTTATTTCTTTGCTTCTGATATGAACTTAGCTGTAATAATTGGTTAAAAATTGACTTGTAGATGCTTTTCAGTTTATAAGGAACGTAATAAATCGATTAAAATTTTTTTCTAAAAAATGTTAACCAAAAATTTATTTTTTTAATAAAAATTCACCGAATTCCTAAACTCCCAAAAGGAGTTTCAGATAGTGCTACTTATGAAATGTAGACAATTTTATATGCTTTTGAGTGCTCCAACCGGCAAATGTCTAGGATTTGATTTACGACCTGGCGGGACGATTTTGTAATCATGCTTTTTTATGATTTCCGTGTGTTATATAATACAATATTTTTATAAAATATGTAATATTGCCAAAAATTATAAAAATAATATAAAATGTCTTAGTATTGTTGTATTGTCTTAGTATTGTTTTATACACTGAATAATATTTTTTATTGAAAATAAAAATGCTTTACCATGTCATGTTTTACCATAAATCGCGAGCAATTGGTCAATTATCTTTGTCAGAAGAACGTTTGTTAACATTTATTGGATTAAACTAGAAACAATTTCAAGAATTGCAACAAAAGTTAACTTCTATAAGAAACACGAAAAACAGATCTTCTTTGCAGGTCTTAATCGTTTTTTAAAATTTAAACTGAATACGGGAAATTCGAATGTCTTAGCATCAATTTTGGGTTTAAAAAGCGATCAAATTGTATCACATTTCTTGGAATCTGTTATGGACTCATTTCAGAAAAAAGTTTTACCATATGAGTTTGGCGTGGATGCTTGTAACAGAGAACATCTTATTCATAATCATATGTCACCCTACGGTGACCTTATTCATAATCATACGTCACCTTACATAACTTGTCCTACACTAAGAATATTACTCCGTATATACGTATGGATACGGGAAAGTAAAAAGTTCAGTAGAAGTTCTGGCCTCGACTTAAAGCGGGTTCGGATAAAGTTCCTTACTAAAACTGTGCACAGTTGCGACTTCTCGAGGTAGCAGTGCATCAGTTGTGCAGCAACAACGCGTATAAATGCAACCTTTTGCGCTAGCAATACTTCAAAAAATAACTTAGTGAAAATTCTCGCACGAAGTCTCTTATGAAAATGAACTGACATCAAGTGCGAACCCGAGTGATGTCTATTCGTGGAGTGAATTCTATCAAGGCAAAACTCAAGTGCCTCTTGCCATCTATAAACTAGTGGTGCTTCCAACGCACATACTTTCTCGCACTGCTTCTATACGGTCCTAAATGCTACTCTACTACTTCATAAACCAGCAAAAGTGCTTTCTACCAGAAAATATTTTCCGTTCCGAGACCCGAAATCCAATCCTGAAAGTTAACGAACTGGCACTTATACCACTACGCCAAACTAGCGCCGTAGAGGTCGAACAGAGCCATAAAAAAATCGAACCGAGCTATAAAATGGTAAATGCATGATAAACAAACAATTGATACGATGGTAAAATAAGATTTACAAATCCAAGAAGAGACGTGAAAAATTGTTGAATGTTAAAAACTCGAAAAAATATATACAGACACTTCGAGTTCATTTAACGTAATTATCAATATTTGTGATTCAAATGGCTTCACATGGCTTCAAATAAAGGTTTTTGAGTGAATAAAGGTATTCTCAATTATTTCCTGTGACAGAGAATTTTGACAAATAATATACCCCGACCAAGACTCGAACCGGCGCAGCTTCCCTCCGAAAAGCTGAGCCAATTCTCGCTGATTAACGACTGCGACCAAAATGACTTTGCATGACGTTTACACTTGTATAATAGTAATAGCATATGGTGGTTTCATTTCTAGCATTAGGAAGCTGAAAAATCTAGAGAATGTGAAACAAAATGGGTCATTCCATGCAAAATGTCAGGTTCTTTGACAGTGAGTCTCAGAATTTTTTCATATTTTATTACATTAATCTACTAATGATGAACAGTTAAAAGACAATTTATGGAATTAATATCTTCAGCAGTTTAGCAACAATTACGGGTTAAACATGGACGATGACACAATGTACTCAATAATGATAATAATTATGACGTTCATAAAATGAATAAAACTGTAAAAACAGGCACACTATTTTGAAGATAAATGATCATATTTTAAGCAGTTGATAATATATTAAGGATTGAGATATTTGTTTATAATAAAAAATGCTAATAAATTAAACAAATACATTTTTCTTCAAAAGTAATATTTTATTTTCTTTCATATTTTACTCACTGAAGAACCAATAAATAACCATTCCGCAAACTGTCGCGATGGAATCTTAAAAAATGCATAAGTTATTAAATAAAAAGTATACCCGAATTTTGCTCTTAAGGTTGAAAGTCGCGTGCCTTTGCCCAGCGACGGGTGACGCAAGGTCGTAGGCAGGCACCGCCAAGTTCATTCCCTAGGGATATCCATCGATGCCTTCGAAGGGATCCTGACACCAGTTTACAGCCTTAGTTTTTCGCGTGTTTTTGTTCAGTGAAACATCGTGATAGAAAATGCCAAAGGTTGTGAATACGTTTAACAGGCTTTGGTGCAGCAATATATTCGGACTTGAGAAGCACAAAAGTCGGGTGAGTAAGAGGAAGATAACAGAGGCGATGCGGAAGAAAATATCAAATTTAGTTGTAGGTGAAGCAATATGCGATCTGTGTCGTCACAAAATATTCAAAATGCCCAATGCAGATCTTAGCGACTCAACTGAAACAGTGAAAAGAAAACGTCAAGTGAAGAGGAGTACGTAGCCCCAGGATTTGCAGAGGAAGCCACTATCAGTAATGTAAACATTTTGTATCCTCTGGGTCAATCACCATTGTCATTGCGAAAACAAACCCGAGAGAAATCGTAGGCAAGGAGAAAGGTGAGTGCCGTCAATAAAGCAGTTTCTGAATTATTTCATGTGAGTACAGAAAGCAATGATGGAGAAGAAATGTTGACAGAATTCAAAGAAAAATTTTCAAATGTGAAAACAGCTAATGAGAAATATATGATTTTAACGTGTTTACCAAAAATTGGAGTGAACAAAAATAATGGTCGAATTTGGCGTATCTCTTCATGTAGCTCGTACAAAATTAACACCCAGAGAAGTAGTTTTGCGAAATCCACCATCGCGCCGCGGAGGAAAAAAGAAACGCCGAGTGCTGACGAAGAGCGCTGGGGCGCGGCGGCTCTAGCAGCTGAGATGAGTTCGTTTATGGAGCGCCAGTAAGACACTTTTATTCATAACTTTAAAACCATTCAAGATTCCATGATGAAATTTACATAGTAGCTTGAAAGTAGTTTCAGCAATTTTTTTTCCAAAATTCAAGAATTTAAAAATATTAAATTTCCATTTATTGCATTTTTTAGAATGTGTTTACTTCCTAACTGTTAAAGACTCACGGTAAAAAAAGTATCTTTAGAGTAAAATTATCCTTTATATTTCTCCTACAAATAGTGTAACTTTCATATTTTTTGCTTGTTTGCATATCATCGGAAAAAAATCATAACGGAATGTCTACGGACTGCTAACCTAATATTTCAAGTACCTATTGTTGCTAAACAATGGACGATGAGACAAAAATATTGTACCTTGTTCATGCAGGTATCATGATAAGTAAGGTGGCAAAATATTTTTAAATTCTGAGATGTAGTGTCAGATTTCCTACTTTTTTGCATGGAATGACACAATGTCTTTGGGTGCCCAAAGAAGTTATCTCGGAAGATTATCATTCATAACAGAAAAACTGGTTCAAACTATAGAGATTAGAAAACTTAAGTTCTGCGAGTAAGTCTGCGACATTCTATTGCACCACTAGTTTCCTAAATTTAGAATCACGTTTCATCCACTTTTTCCTCACCAGACTCCAGCTATAAGAGATTTTCTGGCGAACATTAGCCGTTTTGCGGCGCATGATTACATAACTTTCTCTTCTTACGAAGTATTCGTAAGGCGAGAAAGTAAAAAGCAAATTAATAACGATTTTGGAACTATTAGGGATATCTAACGTGTTCCTATGCGTAATTATTATATTTTGTTTACATTTAATGTTCATATATTCCTTTTGTACTGAAATCGGTTTATACAGATGCACAGAACGACGAACAATTGATATGATGGTATATACGCTTTACAACTCCAAGAAGAGATGTGAAAAATTGTTAAATATTTGAAAATTACATACAGACACTTCCAGTTCATTTATCGTAATTATCAATATTTGTGATTCGAATGGCATCACATGCTTTTTAATCATGTTTCTGGAATTCTGAATGATTTCCTGTAGCAGAGACTTTTGATAAATAATATTCCCCGACCAGGACTCGAACAGCGAAGCTTCCCTCGGAAGCGCTGGGCCGATGCCCCCGATTAACGAGCGCCGCTACCTTCCCTCTTCATGGCGCTTACACTTGTGTAATAGTAATATTGAATGGTGGCTTAATTTATAGCATTAGGAAGCCGAAAAATCCAGAGAATGTGAAACAAAATATCCTTTGGTCGCCCAAAGAAGGTATCTCGGAAGATTATCATGCATAACGGAAAAACTTATTCAAACTATAGAGATTAGAAAACAAAGTTCTGCGAGAAAGTCTGTGCCATTCTATAGCACCACTAGTTTATGCAATTATTTACCGTCCATTATTACACACGTGGGGAAAATTTAAAGTAAAAATTGGAGCGGTTTTGGAGAAATTTCTTTTTGTAATTTTGAAGCAAAGATTACGCAAAAACGACTCGTTTTTTCAGAAAATTCTACATAACCTTTTTTAAAAATCTAATTTTGTACAAGATACTTTGTTTGAAGTAAAATTCGATATCTACAATTTTGTAGTTTAAAAAATATTTTTTTGCAATTTTCAAAAAACCAAGCACTTCCCAGAAGTAGGATTTTTATCGTCCTTCATTACATAAGTGAAGAAAATTTAAAGAAAAAAATTGGAGCGGTTTTTGAGGAACATTTTTTTTGTAAATTTGAATCGCGAAAACTACTCGTTTTTTCAAAAAATGGTACATCACCTTATTTAAAGTACTAATTTTGCAAAACCGACTTTGTTTGAGGTGAAAATCTCTATCTTCAATTATGCAGGTTTAAAATTTTTTTTGCAATTTTCGAAAAATTGGGGATATCAACGAAAATGATACCTACATCATTCCCTTAAACGTCCTTTGCACTATTCAACAACAAAATATAATCAAAAAAGTTGGTGCCATTTTCTTTTAACTTTGAAAATCTCAAAATGGGCTTCATGTAAAGTACCCTCAAATATTAAAATATCGGTTTCAAATTCCAGGGGCCTTGAGACGAGTAAAAACCATCGGGGAATATCAATTTTGAAGAAAATCGGCTGAACGGTTTAGGCGCTAGCGTTGACCACAGACGGACAAACGGACAGACGGACGTATTGCCGTCAGTCGATTTTGAAGTATCAAGAAGCAACAAAACATGGATTTTGACTACACCACGAGGTAGAGGATTTTTTCCCTGAATTTAGCAACAGGTTTTATCCACTTTTTCCTCACCTCACTATACGAGTTTTTCTGATGAAAATTAGCCGTTTTCCGGCTCACGATTACATAACTTTCTTTTCTTACGAAGTATTCGTAAGGCGAGAAAGTAAAAACCGATTCTCTTCTCATGGTTCAACAGCGAAGTCTCAAGTAAAGTGCCAAGTCGAAGTTCCAAGTCAATGTTCTAAGTCGAAGTGTTGTCCCCGTCGCCCGACAAGTATCTCCATACTCTCATTTTCCCTTCTCATAACCCTCAAAAATCTCAGATCGCACTCTTATATGAAAATTTGGTACAGCCATTGATCAAAATGCACTACGTCGTCTGAAATTCTGAGCCAATCGTCATAGAATTCTGGAGAGTTGTTCCGTAGAAAGTTCCGATATCTCCGTCTCACTCTTCTACAATATTTATACTGGGCAGGAAGGCTGTGCTGCGCATTTCGTCGAAGTCAGTGATCCCAATTTTTTCTTTGTTATAATGTTTATCTACCCTTCACACCCGGGAACTATTCTACTTAAGCTGGATCGTGCATGTACGGGTGGTTGGGGGGGAGGGTGCGGCGCAGCGCTCGACCCCTCGGCGCGTACACAACCAAAAGTTGCAACACAGGCGGCTCGCGCGGAGGGAATTCCTTTGGGCGCCAGCTGCACTGCGCAGCAGAGACCTAGTGCCAAGAAACCCGTGTTCGTTGCCTTACGCAACATTCCTACAATATTATAAAAAAATTAAGTTCTATGTTTTAGTTATAAAATTATTATAAAATTAGACCTTAAGTTCGGTGTCGCTACGATACTTAGTTCTCTAAGTTGAAGATGGTAAGATCAGACCTGTCAAGTAGAAAGTGCTCAGTGTCAAGACTTTTCCAATACTGAAAGATATCAAGACTGCAAAGTTTTCTCGGTTTAATCGATTACTTTAGAAAATTCATACCAGATTATGTAACAATAGCAAGATCATTGTCCGATTTATTAAGAAAAGATACTACATTTGAATTTGGACTAGATTAGAGTATTTTTGAAATTGTTGAAGAGAACTGTTAATGAATCCACCTGTTTTGAAGTGATTTAATGTCAATGCAGAGCTGTTTCTAAAAGTAATTAAAAATAGCTCCGTAGCTACATACTGATGCATGCAAATTAGGTGCAACGTGCAATTTTAAAGCAACGTGATGCTGATGATGGTAAATTTCATCCAGGTATTATGCAAGTGGTAAAACCAGCCCAGCTGCAGAAAAGTATTCTAGTTATGAGCTGGAAGTTTTAGCTGTTGTTTAGTTTCAGCTAAAGCTTTAAAAAAACAAGTTTTTTTTGCTTGGAATTACATTTAAAATTGTTACAGATTGTTAGGCATTTCAGTTGACATTGAAGAAAAAAGACATAGGGTAAACTGTACAGTCGTTGGAACTGTTAAGACAATTTCTGGCACTCTCTTGTCTTTGGCGCTTACTCTAGGACATTCAACTTAATTATAACCTTGTGTTCTGAATTAGTACGGTTGTAGGATAATAATAATAATAATTGATGCTACTAATGCTTTTCATTTATTTTTTAACAATATTCAAATTTACAAAACCAAAAATTACAGTCATTGGCAACTATAGATACAGTGGTTGACATGGTACAGTTTTTGGCACCCAAGAGAATACATTGTTCTTAATGATGAAATGAAATATAAAACATAACATGTTACATACATAAACTGACGTGATTGTTAAACGTATAAAATATTATTAACCCACCAAAGTGTTCACAACAGGATATTCTAAGCAAATGGATATACATCAGAGTCCATACCAGAAGAACTATCGGCATACTTACGCATACGGACCCGTTTATAAAAGTGTAGACCAAACACAAGTAGTGTTAGTATCTTAAATAATAAACATATTCTTTTTAAAATTCTTGAAAAACCTGTCTTAGCCAAATGTAATGCTATACACCTGTTCATCTGTCTATAAACAAGATCGAGGCAAAATAACACAAATGTTGTTTGTGAAAATAAAGAAATGTAATGCTATACACCTGTTCGTCTGTCTATAAACAAGATCGAGGCAAAATAATACGAAAAAAATATTCTTTAACAAATTAATATTCATCAGTCTACGATTACTACATAGACAATTTTACGTTCGCAATTCTTACAACCGCAAAACCTTCAGTCTAAAAATAGGGTCTCTTCGACCTGGGCTCGCATTGCCATTGGGCATGATTTAAATAATTACAACGAAAGAACAATGCTGTATTATTTTATTTTATAAGATTCAACTGTACATATGGAGCAATGAACTTCTTTTTAAGTTATCTTAGGTTTTAAACCATGCAGCTTATAAAGAGTAAGCTAGAGATTGTAAAATTTGTATTAATACTTACCATTTGCGAATATCAGCCTCTCCAACAGTTGTGACACTTTGCATTTGTACGAATTGTTGTGTCACAGTTCCACTTGTGACACTTTCACTTGTACGAATGGACAGTTCAGGATGACGACGAAGGAATGCCTTAAACCATCCAGGCATACTATCTTTGAAATGCGTTTCTCTTCTATTCACGGTTAAGAATTCCATAACTGTCAATTGAACATCCAATTTTTCTCTGAGGAAATCCTTTCCGGGAGCATTCAATTATCCATTTTACTAGCAATTTTTCTTCATTGTCATGGTCCCACTGAAGATTTCCTTGAGGTTGAGGTTTCCTTTTCATTGAGGGGTCCTTGAATAACGACTTATCTATCAAGCCTTAAGCGGATAAAACATGACGCCATCATTCACTCTATTAATGCACTTACTTCTGGCTCAAATGCTGGAGTTCAATTGTAGTCTCCTCGCGATGTTGTAATTGGAAAAGGGCAATAGAATGTTTAGTGGTTCCAGCCATTTCCAAAGCCCCCCCCCCCCCCCGGAGGAGCATAATTTTGCTGCCCTGCAGTTGCCTACTAGCCTAAAACTGGCTGATGAGCAATTCCTTCTTTCTCGAAATTAGACATTTTGTTGAGCTATTATTTGTTTCTCCAAATGCTTAACAATAAGAAGTGCAGCCATTTTTTAAATGTTTTCATTCTGGATACTAAGTTAGGAAATGTAATTGCTGGGGATCGGTTGCCCACAGTGTTGCAAAGTGGCGCACCCCTAGTTCAGTGTTTTTTCATGACTGCCCATTCTCCCTCCTTAAGCAATGAATATAAGAATGTTTGGAGTTCTGAGAAGGTCTTGCCAAACTTCTCAGACTTGTATCACCCTTGTGAGCAAAAGTTTAATGATGAGACTTTCAGGTTGGAGAATGGGCAATTTTGTGTTTCCTTGCTTTCAAGCGCCCTCCACATTTACTAGGAAATTCGCATTACGTAGTCAATCAGTTTTTGCTTGCATTAGAAAGTATATTTGCAATGGAAAGAGAGCTACAAAATAATTATGTCAGGTTTATCCAAGAATATATTGAATTGGGGCATGCAGTTGAATACGTTGGAAAGGTGGCTCTTAGAGCTCTGCAATCAGGCGAAAACAACCGCTCGAGACTCTCGGGCTCCGCGCCGACGCTCGGCGAAGGGAGGGGGACCTTGCTTGGGGGGGGGAAGAGATAGCTGTTTAACGGACATTTCGGCCGGCCGCTTTGCGGCTCCCGCCGAGATTCGGGAGAAATCGAAATCGATGTAATCGAAAGAAAATACAATTTCAATTAAACGATTAATTTGTTGAAAAGTAACAATTTATCGATTGACTGGAAATAATTTTATTGAGACAAACAATACATTTTTTGAAAGAATTAAGGTAAACAAAGACTCTGTAAATAAATTTTATTTTTTTTCTATATTTATAGTGCTTAAGGGAAGATAATTCGTTGCGTACCAATTGTAATGTCATTGAAGTTTCTTACAAACCCGAATATAAGGCATATTTTTAAATACAATGAATATTTGGTCATAATTTCACGAGTATATAAGAAAAAAGCATATGCTAAACAAAAATGAGGTGGGTACTATTTTCCTTGCGTCAAAACCTCTTGTCGTCATTGGGCGTAGTAATTTATTAGGTTTCTTGAGCCCTTTCCTGGTAAAATTGTAGCTTTTATTTGCAAAAAATTGTGGTCTTTGCATTTAGATTGGGATACTCCACTTGATTCTGAACATGCTTGTTACTGGCCGTCCTTATTGAATGCAATTGTTCTAGTGCCATCGATCATACTCCCGCGCAAGGTGCTACCCCATACTCACTTCCCGTCGTATGTGGCAGGAGTTTGTGATGCCTCTCATAAGGCTTATGCTGATGTCTTGTACCTTGTTAATTATAATTCTGCAACTGTTATAGACAGCCACTTGCTGTGTTCCAAATCTAGGCTGGTCCGTTGACAGGCTCTACCACCCCACGCTTTGAGTTATGCGCTGCATTGTTGTTGGTGGAGTTGGCCAAGAAGGTAGTGAGAGCATTAGAAATTGTGTGTTTAGTTAATCAAGTTTATCTTCTTTCAGATAGTTCTATTGTTTTGCACTGGCTAGTGAAAGCAATCATAAGTTGGATGTCTTCGCTGCCCATAGAGGTGCTGAGATAGTGGCATGCTATCCACTGTCTTGTTGGCGCCATGTCAGCTCGGAGCACAACCCAGCTGATCTGCTGACCCGCGGAATCTCCCCACAAGTACTGCAGCACAGTTCACTCTGGTTTAAAGGACCGCTTTGGCTAAGAGAACCGGTCTACAGGTGGGTCAAGCTTATGGATATGCTGAAACAGCAGAAAGTGGTAACGTAGACTCTCCCTGTTGCTTGTTCTCTGCTTGCCAGTCAGTTCTGCCTTCTGATATTGATGAGACACAGAATCCCTTTATTCAATGTCTGCTTAGCAGGCCCTCTAAGTATCACAAACTGATAAGTGTCGGTTTAAAGTTTGTTAACAACATACGAGCCGAAATTGCGCAGCGCCTGCCCGTGTCCGAGCTGAAGCAAGGCGAAAGCCTGACAAGTACGCAAATTGCTGCTCGCGTTGCTCCTGCACCTTCTCCGCAGAGGAGAAGTGGTTGCTTATCCCATCTTGAATTAAGAGAAGCCTCTGTTATAACAGTAAGGCTCATTCAACAAGATACGCACCCTCTTGAAAATAAAGCACTTTTAAAAAAGAAGGCATTACCTCCTAAATCATCCCTACTTAGTTTGAATCCCTATCTTGGCCCTCATGGGCTCATGCTGGTGGGTGGTCGTTTAATGCATTCTCATGTGGAAAAGTTGAACAAGCATCCTGTCATCATTCCACCTGACCACCAATATACTGTCCTCTTTTTAGAAATGATACACCTCGCATCTCTGCATGCAGATTTAACCCTGATGGGATGTGTACGCCAGCAGTCCTGGATTCCCTCCTTACGACGTGCAACAAAAATAGTACTTAATGCTTGCATGGCTTGTAAACGATGGCAAGCCACCCCTGTTGAACAGATTATGGGTTCCCTACCTCTCAGCCGTGTTAACCCCTCTCGGCCATGGGCTCACACATCCTTGAATTATTGTGGGTCAATATTGACAAGCCCTTCATTTACACGATGCAAAGTCTCTCAGAAATCTTGGATTGTTGTTTTTGTATGCCATAGCACAAAGGCAGCACATTTAGAAATTGTAGAAAACTTATCCGCTTCCCAATTCATTGCTGCCTTTGAACGATTTGGGTCTCGGAGATGTTACCCTGTGCAAATGTATAGTGATAATGCTAGCACATTCAAAAAGGCTAGTCGCATCATTGCGGAGGCTAATCGCTTTGTTCTTCCTTCTCAGGATTTGGAAGTCGTTACAAAATTCTTGTCAGTGCAGGGTACCTCGTTACTTTTACCCCACCTACACTCCACACAGGAACTCTCTAGCTGAAGCATGTGTAATAAGTCTTAAATTCCATTTACGCCGCGCTTTAGGGCAACAGATTGTGCCCTTGTTTACCTTGTACACTCTTCTTGCTAAAATCGAAGCTTGTTTAAACTCAAGATCGCTTGAGGTCATCTCCAGTGAGTTGGGTGACAACTAAATTTTGACCCGAAATCACTTGGTGCATGGGCACCCCTTAATAATTTTCCATTAGATTCAAACTCACCTCTCGAACAGATAACTCCTGCACATCAGTTCTTTAATCTAAATAATAAATAAGCCGTAATTTGGAAGTATTGGTCACGAAACTACCTTCATACCTTTCACCAAAGGGTTAAATGGAAAAAGGAGTCTCACCACTACAAACGAATGATTTAGTACTGGTCATTGAATCACCCCCTCTTTCTGGAAATTAGGTGTAGTACAGAGAGTGTTCCCTGACGAGGTCGGGGTAGTTCGCACGGTTACAGTAAGGACTAGACATTCTTGAAGTTCCAAAGAAAAATTAAAAAGCAAATCACACTTCCTGATTTTTCACATTAATTCACACTCCAGATGATACTCATATCTCCAGCCGTGGTTATAGAAGGGATCTTAAATATGAAGTGACGAAATGTAAAAAAGACACGTCGTCACGCCGTTCGCTGATCTGCCGCAGCGTACTTGTTGCGCCCAGTGCACAAACTACGCGTTCTGGCTAAATCCTCCATTGACTAAGCCCCCCTCCATGGTAGATCTCCTCGCTCAATCCCAATTGGCGGTCACGGTTTCTCCTAATGGAAATTTTCTCTTCACAATAATCTTATGTGAGCACGTTTTTAATTGCGGTCTAGTAGTTAAACCTGCCAGATGACATTTCAAGATTTTTATTATATTCATTTTGTATCTCTATTTAAGATTGGCACTGCTATTCATTCCATGTAATTTTGTTACAGTTTCTTGATGTGCTGCTTACACTGCAGTATATGTTATTTGATGAAATTTTCGATTATGTGTATTCGAGGCAACTGCCTGCATATTGTTTTTTTCTTTGCATTTCGTCTGTATAGAATTAGTAATTAGGTAATTTGATAGGTTAAAAAACAGGTCTTTCTGGTTAGTGCTAGACTATTCTGAATGATCATCATCAGTGTTTGAAGAAAGCAAGTTTGTGTCAGCAATGACTCGCTCGGGGCTTCG
>JAHLJT010008446.1:164807520-164841230 GCA_031308135.1 Acheta domesticus | reverse complement strand
CACCTTGGTGAAAGGCAAGCGACTTCGCTCTGAGCCACCAGATGACTTCATTGATAAAAATTGGTTGCGAGTGAGAGTGGCAAAACTCATCCTCACTACTCAAATAATAGAAAGGATACGTTCTTATTGCCTATAGACGAAAACTCACTAACTTCAGAAAAATATGAAACCCTACCCACAAAGGCTAATTTTAGGTTCAAGCCCATATTTTCGGAAATCCAAGGTTGTACAAAGAGAAACCTGCAACGTATGTTCTTATGGGCTAATATACTTTATACTTCCCGTAAATGAAATGTATGTTACGTCGCGGGGGGGAGGGGGCGGCTGCGTTTTGTCCCCCGTTGGAAAGTGGGATTGTATTGAATTGAATTGAAGCCGTATTTTACGTGGCGAGACTCAGGTCATGGGGCCTGCTCTTCCCTCTGACCACGCAAATTTCGTTACGCTCCTTTCACCGACTAGCGGAGAAAGAAGGCGTCATTTAGGCTTGAAGATCTTTTACATGCAGTAAATCTACTAACATGGGACAGCCGGCTTTACTTCCCCTCCGATGGCGTATGCTCTTAAAAATGCGCGGCTTCGATCGGGTTTGAACACGCGAACTTGAGTATATAGCAGTCCTTGGGTATATATAACAGTCCGATACGCTAACCGTTGCACACATCGCGTCGGCTTGTGGTTTATTTCTCCTCCAAGTACCTATCCCAATGGGAACCACCCCAACCGCACGCTCTAACATCCAGACTGGTCTTTCAACGTGTTGTAATGTAATGAATGTAAGTGCTAGTGTGTGGAAGGGGAGGAGGGTCAAGGATGAAAAAAGGAATGGGGAGGCGCATTGGCCCATTAGTTACGGTACTGATTAGATAATCGACCGGAATTGATAGGAGAAAGCACAGAAACTACCGATCACAGCAGCTGGTCGCTAGAATTCTCCTCCAGACGGGTCGAAGCCGATCGAGCTAATGTAAACCTCCAGCGCGTGATTCGAACGATAAAACCTCCAGGTGTACGATGTTCAAGAGGCAACGTAAACAGTCCTAGATTTCTTTTTTGGAGGGAGGAGTAAGGTTGCCTTCTTGCCCTTCCGATCCGTCACTGACTATGCAAATTAACCTCTTAACTTGCTTCTCGTAAAGAACATTGTATATTCTACGTACGTATTTAAACCTTCAAAACTCATTCTCGGGTGAAGCCTAGCGTCCAACTATTTCTGTACAGACAACCCTACCAATGACCACAGCAGTCAATTGGCCTGGAACATCAATCTATAAGGGGAAGGGCATCAATCAGTCAGAAGAGCCATCGCCTCCAAAAGAGCTCGACATACACGTTAAGCATACGGGTTTGGTCGTCACCCAGCATTTTGTATTTGCGTCAAAAGGCATTTTCTCTTCTCTATTCAATGTAATACCTATCTGTAGATTTTATCACTACAAGATAAGTATGTAATATTATGAAACAAATACTAACCCGAAAATCACCATTCATCCCATCATCTAATTCTAAAACATAACCTTCAATGCATGAATTTATTGGTGGTTGCCATGCAATAGTCACACTGTTATTTTCGGCAGCACATTCTTCTGGAATACAACTGGAGCACCAGGAGCTGGAACAAATTTAACGTTCTATTACAACTGCATGATTAGTACACAACAAATTTGATGCAGACAATACGACTTTGCTAACTTGTGAGTGCGAAAATATCACAAAACGCTATCTCTGATAATTTCCTTTGTATTTTCCAGCCGAAGTTCTGTTGTAAATCATTTTAACGATAAGTGTGTAGAATCACAATCATAATAGTTTAATTTAAGGGGGACGTAAGGTGATTTACACAATGATGTATATTTTTTTAAGCACCAGGGATTTGATGTAGATGAATGCAATTTTGTAATGGAAGGAGTTTGTATCTAAAATGTTTTTATTACATAAAACTTTCTGTTGAAATTGTTTATAATTTGAACGTTCTGAAGAACTAGATGTTGAATTAAACTTTCTGTGAAATAGGTTAAAAAAACATGAATTGGATCTTTAACCATCTCTTTCAATAAGTCCTCTGAGTCTGGTTTAAAACTTTCTTCAAATTGGAAAAGTAAATTTATAATTTCTATCTTGCCATTTTCTGTTTAAAACATATGAGGGTAATCTTTCCGGTATTGGTTAATTTAAAAGTACATCCAAAGATATATCATCCTCTGAATCCCACTCTATGTGAGATAGACGCCCTCCAGAAATCAACACACGAGCTGGTAAATGGTCGAAGATCCCTGTACCTTCGTCGTCCGAGAGATAAGAATCTACTTGTGTGTCGGCATCTCCTGGTTCCACGGGTGGTTGTATCACAATCTGGTGGCTTGAATCACTAGAAATTTGGTTTTTCTAACAGGTCCATGAACACTTGAACAGTTAGTGATCGTCTGAACCGATATGTGAATATAATTATAAACGATCATCAGCAGTCAATATATAAAGCTACTGCTCGGTGACAAAAAAAAAAAAATTGACCGCAGAAGTTTATAGCAGCCTAGACGGCAGATTTTATCAATTGAGTGTGAATTTAAATAAATATCAGTTCTTTGTTAAAGTATTACAGAGAATAAAGTTTGATATACGTAAAAAACACAACATTCTTTCACTTTTTTAAGAGTCGCTTCTACTACACACTGCCGCACACCAAGAGATTAAAGATGCCACGGCTTCCAGACAATAGTACCAGTTAATGTCAACAATGCTTTCTAATAAAAATGCAAGATATACATTCCATTATGAAGAAATTATTGTACTAAACTTTATATATTATTGCGAACATTAATGTTTATGTAATAGAAAATTATTTGCCACCAAGCGCAACTTACTCCTGGGATTGCAAGCAACGCACAAATCCGTCATATGCCTTAAGCAATTGAATAACTCAGAAGGCTGAAGGCCGAGACTACATTGCTAAAGACATAAGAGAACAAAGCCAATGCAATGTGCACAAAAGATTCAAATGAAAGATGGCCACATTTCCAATTAATATTGTTTTATCATTGGTCGGAGATAGGAATGACGAACTGAAACACGAAGGTTCCAAATTACACTGGCCACAAAACAGAGAAACAAACATCAAATTTTACACAGAAACTAGTGATGCTGCAGAATGGCACAGACTTGCTCGTAGTAAAGTTTTCTAATTTCCTTGGTGTGAACTGGCTTTACGGTCTTGCTCCATCATCATGCCAGCTGCCATCAATCGTCGCCCAAAGTACATTTTTTGACATTTTCTCAATTTTTTGTTTCCTAATAGAACTGAAATACTACTTTAAGAATTTTAAAGAAGAGTAAAACAGTCATCAACGGCAATTTTTATTGATTTCGTTGAAATTTGGAGCGGTTTTTTAGAAAATGCAGGGGCGTTACTGTAGATGCGAAATTTGAAGCTTCTTCACAGAAAAGTTTTGAGTTTTCTGAAAACTTAATTTAAAGACATTTGAGGCACTTTAACTCACAAATGCAATAGTACATGCAACTCGCTGTAAATGTGCATTTTAACGGCGTGAGAGATTAGTAGAAAAATACATTTATGTAATTTTTGAAAAAAACACAAAAGAGTACAACAAAATATACACCGTTTTTTCATTTCAACCGTACAATTAGTACTACGCATTGCAGAGGTTTGAAGAAAAAATTGGAGCTATTTATGAGAAAATGGTGTTTGAGCGTTTCTGTAAAAGCGGAATTTTGAGCTCATTCTAACAGAAAACGTTAGTTTTCGAGAAACTTTGACTATTTATAGCACATGTACTCATAAATACAATCATGTGAACAAATTGCCTTTAATGTAAATATTAATGACGTGAAAGACAAGTCAAAAGATTACATTTTTGCAATTTTTGAAGAAAAGAATAAAGCAATATGGTTATAATCTTATAGACTGCATTTAGCATTATCCCTACTAAAAGTTTAAAGAAACAATTTGGAGCAGTTTTTCAGGACATTTTGTTTTTGTATTTT
Organism: Acheta domesticus; assembly: GCA_031308135.1. Classification (NCBI taxonomy): domain Eukaryota; kingdom Metazoa; phylum Arthropoda; class Insecta; order Orthoptera; family Gryllidae; genus Acheta; species Acheta domesticus. The sequence goes on along the minus strand of JAHLJT010008446.1, from coordinate 164,837,231 downwards.
TTAAATTTGCAAATATTGTGCGAAAACTACTGTGGCGTCATACGGGTGAAATCAGAACACAGACGAGAGTGGGTTGTAAGAACAGTAAGTTTATTCATAACTAGGCCGTAGTCACAAATGACTAACTGCACAGCTTACAATTAAGTAAATAAATCGAACCCACTGCTAGGAGAGATATTTTACCGAACGGCTACCACACCGCAACATGACCAATATTCCCCTGTGGGGAGCACCGCTCTACCCTGAGACCTACTACATGTCTCGCTAGTTACGACAATGAATTACCGGCCCCTTGCCCTCGTGCACACTAGCACAAACTCACGCACAACCTGCCGCCGACGCTGCTGAGAATCAAGAAGGAGGCATTGTTCTCGTGGCCTTATATAGGCCCTCGGCGCTACACGCCGCCCCCATTGCCTCCACCCTACCGTCGCGTCTACACGAGAACGGAAAGTCCCGGTGCATTTTAGAAGGGTATCAGTCCCTAAACACTACAACCAATGAAATGCTTTGTTGTGTAGACATGTTGCTATTTTCTTCAAGAATGACTGTCATTTAGGCGTCTTGGGAATGATATGCCTCTCCTCCAGTTATGACGTCTTGTCACACTATCACTTTTGCAAACCTAAGGGACGCCAAAGCGTAACCCAGGGCCAAAGCGTTGCTCCGTCGCTTGCATCCATTGCCGTCAGTGCACTCGTTGGAAGAGATCATGTTGTAATCAAAGGAGACCAGGCTTTTAAAAGATGCAAAGTACACTCATAAAAAAAAGCTGCACCCAGAACGACGAGGTGGACTGCGATTATTGTTGGCAGGCAGGTAGAGGGTAGGTAGGTAATACGAAATGATTACATTTTCACGTTTGTAGGACCAATATTTACTGCGCTACACGCCCACAGACGGTACATGCTAGTTTGGCGTTAGGTCGCCATATTGGCAACACACTCGTCCAGACGACGTGGCCTGGAGTTGTCCAAGGCTCTAATGGAGTCGTGTGCTAGTCCATGCCATGCAGTCTGCACCTGAGCGCGCGGTTCTTGCAAATTGGTGGGTAGGAGCAGGGTCCTGTTCGGACGCTGCGTAATACCCACAACATTCTCGATCGGGGAAAGGCCTGGCAATGCGACTGCATTGCCATAGCATAAGGAAGAGTATCCACAGCTGCAATGCATGCTCGAGAGATGGCTGTGGTATGCGGACGCGCGTTTTCTTGTTGAAATAGGGCATGGGCGTGGGCGTTCACGACCGGCAGGGCCACCAGTTGAAGGATCTCCTGAACGTACCGTGCGACTGTCACGGTGCCTCCAAGGAACACTAATGGTGAACGGGCACCGTAGGATATCGCCCCACACCATCACACCAGGCTGGAGGGACGTGTGATGGGATACCACAAATCGCTCGTCGTGGCGCTCCCCACTGCGCCTCCAGACACGGACCCGGTAGTCGTCGCCATCAAGGCAGAACCGGGACTCGCTGATGATAACCTACTGCAAGTCTTCATGGCCCCAGGTCCGTCGTTCCCGACACCAGGCGAGTCTGTAGCAATGTTGCTGGGGTGTGAGGGGCAGGTGTTATAACGGTCAGCGTACGGCGAGCCCTGCGTTGTGCAACCGCCTGCCAGTGGTACTGGCACTTACAGGATGTGATAGTGCAGGCTGCATAGCCCGCTGAAGCACCTATCGTTGCCGTTGGATCTGTTCGCTCGTTTCGGACCATCCGTCGGTCCTCCCTCCTCGTGGTGCGTGACGGAAGTCCAGATCCTTCATGTCGTGGTGTGCGTGCCTTCCTCAATCCATTGCCGCCAACAGCGGGCGATGGTGGTGTCCGTACGACCGGTGTGGCGCGCAATACGGCAACAGGACCAACCAGCCTCCCGCACACCCATGGTGCGACCCCCCTCGAAAGCGTCTCTCTGGACAACCGACTGTCGAACACGTCGCCTAGGCGTAGTGTACGTGCAGGTGACGCTTTGGCGACGATACCCGATGTCGCGGCCGTTTGAGACCCTCTTTTCTCGGCTGGTGGGCACGACGTCACGTCCTTTACCCCCGACTCCCCAGTGCGCGGCCGACCGTGAAAACGAAATCATTGGCTTAGTGAATAGTGTGCAAATATCCAGCAAGTTTGCAGCAGATCAGTAGGGTCCTTCGGGGTGCAGCTTTTTTTATGACGATGAGTGTTATGTCAGGCAGAATATGTTTTTTATGCAAGATATGTACGATAGCTGTCCATCCTCAGTGTTTTGAAACTTTCCATTCCTATCTTACTTGCAGAATAAACATTCAAAGAAAGTTTGCAAAATCAACATTTTTAATTTTCTACGTTCACATAAAAAATATAAACTTTCTGGATAAAAATTAAAAGCTGAAAAATGTGTAAATTGTCTTAACTACAAGTATAATGAATTGGAAAAGAATGGAAGCGTTTAAAAAATGTAAAAGGCAACTGAATTTTACACGTAACCTGCTTCGTGGTAAAAATTGACCATTCATTATCTAGAAATCTAGAAGTAAACAATGTAAAATTCATAATCAAGTGTTGATTTTAACTAATTGTAGTACAATACAGTAAAAAAATCTATTTTGAAAGGTTCTAAGCATTAATGGGTAAAGGATGAGGCACATATCAATTTTTGGGAATATTTTTAATTATTGTAAAAATTTTCCTAAATTGAAACGATCATGTCCTCTACTTTCAATATTTTTTAAAACCTCTTTTAAGCACGGATAAATAACCACAACAAGTTGGGGATTTTCTTATGGAGCTGATTCCACAACTTTGGTGAGATTACTATTAGGTCCTGTAGCTTTCTTATTTTACCGTAACTTAATGATCCAATAGCTTTCTAATTTTTCCTAGGCAATATAAGAAACGATGGGTTGTTGTTGGCAACTGGGCTAGGACGCTTGAATGAGGTATTCAAAAACACGAATCATATCTACACTTGGATAGTGAAGGTGGAAGAACGCAATCGAAGTTGTGTTATCAACATTAAAATGCATTCTTCAAGGATTTCAACATTCAAGTTGTCTGAAACGTTGGCAAAACTTTGATGGACATGCCACTCGAGGAGTCCCTGGTTGGAGTTGCCTTCATTAACACTGATGCACCTTCCCAGAGAGAAAAATATTAGTCCAGTAATTAGGCTGATAAATGACGTGTAATCGAGAACTGGAGGTCATTCTCAACTGGGGATAAATTAATAAAAGGCTGTTTGTAATTCAAATATTTTACATCGAATTTTATAAATAATTCTTGAATAAAAATATGACTTTTTTTCCAAAGGCCAGTACATTTTATTAAGCTTATCAATTTGCTAAGGCAAATTCGTTTTCAATCATAATTTTATCACTTTTGAACTAGTTCCGATTTTCATGCACATAATTTAAATATCTTCGGCGAAATATACAACACAACCTACAAATGTTGACAAACAAAAGCAAGTGTGAAAAAGAACTCAATGGTGCCTTGCGCAAAAATTTTCATATCATTAAATGACGAGTTGTGGTATAATTAAAGGTACCTGACATCACGTTTAAAAGAAAAAAGCAATGTGATATCATTGTGCACACGACATGAGCAAATACAGGCATATTAAATGAGAGAATAATAAAGGTCATTTGTTTGTTCTTGCATTCAATTTGAGTACAGCGAAAGCTGAATCCTTCATAAAATCCAATCATCTCGTTCACCCCCGCAAATGTCAGATACCGTTATTTACAACCACACGCCTCAAATATTTTATTACCTGACGTCAGTTTTTCCTCTTGACTCCCTGCTGCTGGTGCAAAAAAGAAAAAATGTTGGTATTAGATAGAATGGTTCAATGGTTCTAACTCTAGGATCAGACACACATTATTACCAGATTAATGGCGCACAGACAAGAAAGTGTACACAATTGCGGTTAATTCATCTTTACCATTATCATGCCTTCATTATCAGTAATGCAACTCAATGATTTTTAACAATGCGCGAACGTCTTTGCTCATTTGCACCCAAAACAAATTATTTCTTTAAATCGCGAAAGCTGTACTTCCCAGTAAAGATGGGGTTTTTTTTAGCTTTCACAGATTCATTCATTCATATTTACAGAAGATTCGTGAAGTTATACTGCGATTTTTGAAACTTTGCCCTCAAGACCAGTCTTCACGATGGAATATGTCACTGTTTTTCGCGACGTTTTCAGTCGTGCCGCCAGACACCGCATGATCGCGACCGTATCAAGCAGTGCTTCCGATCATGCGACTTCTAGTGGCACGAGGGAGAAACGCGAAATGCCGTGTGATATTCCATGGTGGCCACAGGGGCTTGAGGATCAGAATTAGAAAAATCGCACTATACAGAAGACTCATAACTTCAAATTATTTGAAGCAATTGGTAATACAGCCAATGCTACAAAGCAATTTAGTTTTATATCACATTAGCGTAACCGGCAAAGCTTCGTTATTGCAGATTATTAAACAATTACAATTCAAGTTCAAAATCAATTTAATTAATGAAGATTAACTACATTTCAACTACGTATTAACTACAATTTACTATATCACACTGCACTTTATAAATCAAATATTCGAATAACGTTCACCAGTCAGTGTCCAACATTCAGCATTAGGTTCCGACTTCCTCCTTTCTAGGTCGTAACTTCTTTGATTCGATTTATTTAGTAAATGAACAGTAAAAACTGTGACGTATCGGAAGAAGTACCGTCTGCGCACGTTTTCTTGAGTTCCAAAATTCCTTCCAAACATTTTAACTACAAATAATTAAAAGATGAATAAAAGTGCAAAAGTTAAATTAAAATATCAAAAACTTATAAAAGCGTGAGATTAGCAACTAGACATTTTTCTACAGAAATAAGGAAACACTGATAGAAGCATGAAAAGAAAAATTCTTGGAATATCTTCATCATATAAAATTACAAATGAGAAAATAAGAACACAAATAAAATATGCAATGCTCAATGCTCATCAACTAAAACGGTAGTGGGGAGGCCACATCTCAAGACACCAAGATGACAGATGGACATCCAAAATAACTTTCTGGAACCCACGAATTGGGAACATGAACATTGGTAGGCATTGTAGATGGACCGATGACTTCCGGGAACATCTTGGTAATCAATTGTCAAGAGTTGCAAAAGATCGTAAAATAGAGGGGGAATTGGAAAAATCCATAAAGACAGATTCCATGTAAAGTCCCCGAGGTCCAACCAGCTCGAGGACAAACGTATAATGTAAGCCTCTTTCCCCAGCGCAAAAAGCCCTTGCTCTAAGGGATTAAACGCAATAATAATAATATTAATAACTCCACCTAGGGAGTACACGACTTTTTTAATAGTGGTGGTACATGAGTAACCCCATCAGCATGAAAGCTATGTGAGTAATAGCCTAGCTACTGGTAAAGCCTTCCTTGTTGAATAGGTTGAAGGTGAGAGGTCCGACAAAGTCCTCCATTTTGAGGAGAGTGGGAAGTAGAGTGGGAAGGGTCATCAACCTTTGGACTTCCTGTTATCGACCCATGGAGGGTACAGGAGAGCAACGGGGTAGGCACACTAGGCCACTGATAACAGTGAAGGCTTTGCTTTAGCCAACGAAGAAGGCTGCCTTGAACTGTCAGTGAAAATCCCGTAGGGTTTAGTAATGCCGACAGGCGATCGGAGACACCCCTTGCTGGGCCCTGCGGGGACATGTCTCGACGCCACTGTAGGTCGCAGTAACAGATGGCAGGAAATAACCCATGGGTTAAATGTGATCTGTGAACTCGAACTTGCTTCCTGCGAATCTTCACTTAAAACCAAAAGCAAAATGGATAGCATACGAAATGTAATGAATCTTAACGCGAGTTGTTCTACCAATGACCCATATCTGTTCAGTAACCAAGCTAATGTCACCTTGTCGACATCTGGCCATCCCACGGATGTTAGTTCCAGGGACCCAGAGCCGGCAGTAGCTTGAAGCCATCGTCAGAGATACACCAGGGATGAAATGAGGGAGGTGATAAGGTGCTTTCACTATGAAAACGCGAACTAGTGGTGCTACAACAGCACATACTTTCCCATGTTATTGGAAACAGCTACGTAGTATTGAAATATTGCACTTTCTGCGCTAGTAACATCGCTATATTTGCAAACGTGCAATTCAACCAAGAAGCGAAAAACTTACTGTTTCCATCGCAGTGTTGTCAGAACTATGTGAATTCTGCAACTGTATAAAAATATAATACAAAAGTTTTTGTAAACTTGTATTGGAAAAAGAAGACTGATACCCCAGACAATATCGAAATGCATTTCATAAGGTAATGATTAGTGAAGAGTATTCTAATATCATTCAAAAAGGACTCACTACAAATGGTACAGCATTTGATGCGAAAACTAAATATTTTCACGCAAATATAAACATAAATTTGACAATTATAATTCCTTTTCATACAGCTACAGCAAGTCACAACAATGACACGTAATTCACAGAAATCACGAGAGAGAAAGGGAATTCCATTGTTCCATTCCCTACATTGTTCATACTCCCTAAAGGGCTAGCATTTTTTATTTCAAATATTTCAAAATAAATAATTTCCAAAAGTTTAATGTGAAAATGTATAAAGTTCAAATGTAACAGACGAACAAAGAAATTGCATATTCCAATTTACGACGTATCCAGTTGTCTGAAGCGCAGTAATTTTGCAGCACCCTATTATGTTTGTCACGAAATTATAGAAAATCTACTCGTATTATGAAAAAATAGGCATGACCTTATTTGAAGCTGTAGTTTTGATAAATACATTTTCATTGAGAAAAAATTTATTTTCACAATTGTAGTTGTAAGACGCCGAAAACGAAGCGCAGTCAATTTCTAGCTGTCTATTAAGTTTGTCTTGAAATATAGAAACAATACTCATATTTTCAAAAAATTCAAATGTCCTTACTTGAAGATCTTTGTTTATGAGAATTTTTCATTAACAAAAACAATACTATTTTCACAATTGTAGTTGGAGAAAACGCCGAAAAGTTTTTGTTTTTTTTTACATTTTTGCAAAGTGAGGGATTTCAACGAACATTAATCCTGCACCATTCTCCTTAAACGTCCCTTATGCTATCTTAGGTCCCAATTTAATAAAAAATGTGCGGTAAGAAAATATGGCTTCAAGAAACTAAAAATTTGTCTACGTTTGACACAAATTTTCTCAAAAATACTTACTTTTGAACAATTCAACATGAGCTCATATTAAGACCTGTTTTTATGAACACATTTCATTCAGAAAAATCCTATCTTCATAATTGTATTGTTAAAAAAAGGCTGAAAAGGTGTATTGAATTTTTTCAATTTTCGAATAATCTGAGTTTCCAACCAACTTGAGATCTACGCCATTCTCTTAAATGACCTTCAGACTATCCAACAACAAAATTTAGTCAAATTGTTGGCGTCATTTTTGAAAATGTCCCAGGGGTTTCATTTAAAGTACCCTCCAAAATTACAATACCGGTTTCAAAATTCAAGGGGCCACGAGATCAGTCAGATCGATCGGGGTGTATCAATTTAGGAGAAAATTGGCAGAACGGTTTCGTCGCTAGCGTTGCTCACAGGCGGACAGACGTTTTACTTTATATTGGTTTTTCGGTATAAAGGACCCACAAAAAGGGGAATTCTGGCTGCACCACGGGTTAGGAGTTTTTTTCTTAATTTAGCAACTGGATTTATCCACTTTTTCGTCACCAGCGCCCTGTAATAAGAGTTTTCCTCCCGAAAAGCCGCCGTATTTTTCGCGCAGCATTACAGACCATTCCCTATACTATACGTACGTATAGTATACGGGAAAATAAAAATGGGGGTCCAAAAATAGAAGTTTTTAAGATATGGAGAGAGCGGAACCGAAATATGAGACCTACCCTAGAGAGCTTGCCAGTCAACGACGATACCTACTCAGCAGTGGAAAATTCACACCAGAACAACTTGCAGAGAGCCAGAGAAAGGCGGAGAACGTACGTCGATCGAACTATCCACATTACAAACATTTAACACCATCTTATATCCATGAAACGATGGTCCTCTTGAAGACTCATCTCTTGCAAGTGAAATATCCACCAATGGTGAAAATTCATCTGGCCATGAGTCACGATAAGGACATGATGCGAAACCACCTCCGACGCGAGATGTTGACTGAATAGGGTTTAGAGGGGCGCTTCAACTACTGTGGTCATTTGCGCCCATGCCAAAGTATTTAGAAAAAAATATTCAGTGTTGCAGATGCAACTTACCCGCTGATTAAAAGCATGTACATTGCCTAAAACGAAAGCTTGAATTCGGCATCGAGTATACACGTAGAAATGGCAAAAGGAAAAAAAGAAAGGGCGCGTAAAATGTATCTTCGTCGTCCCCGAGCACCACTAGCATACTTGTAGATATGGCAGAAGGAAAATAGAAAAAGGGCGCGTAAAATTTATCATAAAACATAAAATTGGCTGTGAAGGGGCCAAAAAACCATAACCCATTGTTATTATCTTTCAAATAAAACTATATATTTCGCTTTCTCGCAAAAAACCAAAAACGTTTTGAGAACGCTGAATCGTCATCCCCGAGCACAACCCGAAGAGAGTTGCCTAGGTCCTGTCTTCGTCGGTTGCCAACAAATTTCGTGCGGTGCAGGAGGTCGTGTTCAGAAAGGACCGTCCTGCACGAGTCACAGATGGGCATAGTTTCACCTCGAAGGAGGAAACCGAAGAAAAGTGGCAGTGTCCGACATGAAGACGGGTTTAAAATGACTTCCTCACGCCTAGAAGAGCGTGATGAGGAACGTCAGGGATGAACAGAATTGTTTATCGCACTTAGCTTGAAAGTGCTATTGTGCCACTCTGTTTGCCACGCTCTAAACAAGGATCGTTTCATGTAAGCCTTAACATCGGACAATGGTACAGAAGGAATGTCGATACGAGTTTTACGAGTCACTGATTTCGCCGCCTGGTCGGCAAGTTCATTCCCTGTGATACTCACGTGGCATGAGACCCAACTAAGTACCAGGTCATAGCGGCGGGACAGAAGACGATGAATCAGGTTTTGAACTGATTTCGTGAGGCAGTCTGACGAAACACGGGAGACAGCTTGAAGAGAGATGAGAGAATCAACAGAGAACTAGTCGCCGCAACGTCGTTGACTCGATGTATTTTAGGGCTTTGAGAATTGCATATATTTCGGCAGTGAATATACTGCTCTGAAAATGAAGCCGATATGATTTGGTGGACATGATACACTGAAAAATACATGCCACTGCGTCATTGTGCGATGAACCATCCGTGTATAAGAATCAATGATCCGGATAGGCTTCTCTCATACCCTGAAACTGCTTCTGGTAAACCAGAGGACTAGTAGTTTGCTTGGATAGATTGGAGAGTCAGAGGTCAATATTGGAGAAGAGGCGTTTCGAATGGGGAATCCGGTCACTTGTAAGTTTCTCAGGAGTGGGAAGATCGACATTTAGTTCCCGCATATTTTGCAATCGAATACTTGGGAGATGTGCTAACGATGTTGGAAGAATATACGAAGATTTCGGGAGCGTGATTATTCGACAAGGATGGTCAAAGAGTCCAGACACTTTAGCACCATAAGAGGCTAAAAAAATATCTTGCAAGAGATGATTCTCCAGCTTCAGCATTCGATGCGACTCGTGCGGTAGGCGCCTGTACTAATCCTTATACCGGCGGTGTGAATGGTATTTAATGGCCGGAGGCTTGATAGAGACGCGGCCGCATATACAACGCATCAATACGGTCTGCTCCCCAAGAGCTGCCTGTAAGAGTGCGGAGGAGGTTCACAGGTGACACACATCGGCTTTTCAGTTTACGTATATGATTTCGCCAAGTTAGGCTCTTATCGAAAGTAAGCCCAAAGAAAGTTGCAGACTCCACCAAAGGAAGAAGATGACTCCCAAGAAAAAGAACGAGGTGGTTATAGATATGATGGATTCTGCAAAACTGCACACAGTTTCTTTCTGATGTGGAGAATTTGAAACCTGTCGCATCACTACATGCATGCAATTTATTGAGGACAAGTTGTAATTGCCTCTCTATCACTTGCATACTCTTGGAGGAGCACGAAATGCCAAAGTCGTCAACGAGCGATTCTTTCAGCGGCTTTCGGATTATCGACGCTATACTACTGATAGCGATGGCAAACAGAATGACACTCAGAATTGATCCCTGAGGGAGTCCGTTTTCGCGATGGTGACTGGCGGATACCAAAGCGGACACGGAAATATCTTGACGAATAAAAGGCTACGAAAAATAGGGGGAGCCGGAGCCTAAGACCCGAAGAATGGATGCTGCGAAGAATGCCTTACCTCCAGGTAGTATCACATGCTTTCTCTATATCGAAGAATATTGCTACCAGGTGTTGACGTAGCACGAATGGTGGAGATCTGTGTAGTAAGGGTGACAAGGTCGTCCATGGTTGGCCTGTTCTTCCTGAAACCACATTGGATGGGTGTAAGTAGGTTTCTCTGTTCCAGCAGCCAGACCAGACGCGTGTTCACCATTCTCTCTAGAAGTGTGCATACACAGCTTGTGAGCAAAATTGTGCGGTAGGTTGACGGTTTTGTCCTGTCCTTTCTTTCTTTCTTTCTTTCTTTAAGAATTAGAATAATAATCGCTTCGCGCCAGGTCCTAGGAAAGGTATGTTTCATCCAAAGATCCTAGTTAAAGATACGGAGGAGAAAAATGCGTGCCTCTTCCTGCAGCTGTTTTCACATTTGGTTGTGTATCTGATCTGGTCATGGAGTAGAATCTTTCCCATGGGCGAGGGCAGAGGAAAATTCATCCATGGAGAAAGGGGCGATTACAATATTCGTCCAGGTAAGTTGAAAAGTCCAATTTGCATTTTTCCATTCTACTCTTCGTTTTCAAGAAGCTAGGGGTGTAGTGCAAGGAATCGGAGGAATTTTTATAGTGACAGGCCAATGTCTCAACTACTCCTGGAGAAATAATGCGATTTCTATTGATAAGTATTCCTGGGACAGATGGTGAGAAAAATCTCCGATCAGCCGGATCTTTTGCTATACTACTTCAAGCGGGGTATGGAAAGAAACAGAAGAAATATAGGCTCTCCAGGAAGTCTTACTTTCCCGTATTACTAATCTAGCTCAGCCCAGCATTCTCCTGTAATCAATCAGGTTTGATACGGTGGGGAACCTCGCGACTGCTCGTTTTCGGTTACGCACCGCGATGGCACAGTGTCAGCATTCCACCAAGGCACAGGGACGCGTCGTGGCCGACACGTAGACATCGGGATTGCAATGCTGGCAGTGCGAAGGAGGGCGTCAGTGAATTGGGCCACCAAGGCAACGATATTATTTGAATAATTATCTGGAATTATAATTTTCTCGCCGAATGTATTCCAGTCGGCTCGATTGATTAGCCAGCGAGATGGGTGGATAACGTCTAAATTAGGGATATTAAAGTGGACCAGAGCAGGAAAATGGTCATTGCCATGCAGGTCATCGAGAACAGTCCACTTTACGATTGTAGATAGGGACGGACGCACAATGCCAGATCGATTGACGAGGTGTTTGAAGCCATAGAGAAATAAGTGTGATTCCCGGAATTCAGAAGAATTGAGTGGTCAATATTTTCGAGGATAGAAGCTCTCTGGCAGGTCTTCGTGCCACTCCAGAGATGATTGTGGCCATAAAGTCACAAGAAGAAAAGGGGCGGGCAACTGAGAAAACATCTTCAAGTTCCTCTAGTGACACATGGCCAGGAGGAATGTATATACTATGCACCGTAAGAGAGAAGGACGGTATGGGTACCCGAACGCAAACTGATTGAAGGTCGGTTCGAAGATTATGTTCCTCAAAGAACAGGGAGTCACCGAGGAGTACCGCGACGCCGCCGTGAGCACGAAGTCCGTCTCTTGATCGAACCGATATATGTTACATCCACGAAGACACAGGGGATGATGAAAAAGATGGGTTTCATGAAGGCAGACATTAGATGGTCGGTGGCGAGAAATTATCAATCTTAATTCTTCTGAGTGGGTGCGAAGACCATTTAAATTCCATTAAGAAGGCATTATAAGGAATTCTTTCTTGGGTTGCTTCTTTTTCTTTCTCACCTTCTGAAGGGTTGTAGAGAAACTCTCGTGGTGTTCCTCGTCAGCAGCAGTTGTCGTGATTACTGCTGGATATGGTCGCCAGTGTCGGGGGCATTTCCCGTTTCTTTGCTACAAGTGACCGAGATCTACGAGGGCTGGAGGATCATGCGATGTGAATCTCGGAAGCAGAAAGAGGTGGACGGGATTTTGATGTATTTTTACGTATTTTGTGGGAGGCGGTATCAGTTTGGGATCGATTTCTGTAAGGGTCTCAGTGGAAGTCATCGATGGCTGGTGGAGTTTGTAGGGTTTTTTGAACTTTGTGGGAACGATCACTTTCCCAACTCGAATACACGCCGTATCTTCAGGGAGGTCTATCGGCGCCACCTGGCAAGTGAAGTGTGCTACTACAGCTGAGGGACACTGAGTTTCGCTGTTACCCTCGAGGACTTAGGTTTTAGGGCACTGGAGAAGGATCGTGAAAGGTCCACTGGATTCCTTGGGCACTGGTTGTCGTTAGCTGGGTGATCGCCTTCGCAATTCACACAGTGCGGTGGTTTGTCGCAGGGTTGTGGGTCGTGAACTGTTGATCCGCACTTCCCGCAAACCGCGTTTACGGACATACATCGCTGTTGGGTATGCCCAAACCTTTGGCACTTGAAGCAGCGCAAAGGGTTCGGCACATACTGCCGCACACGGAGGTTGTAGAAAGCGGTAACGATCCTTTCCGGGAGGGATGGTCGGTCAAAAGTAAGGATCAGGGTCGAAGTAGGGATCACTTTCCCCCTGCTCCTTCCTTCTGATCCTACACACCTCAGTCACGGTACAGCTCTTGAAAAAGTTAGAGAAAACTTCCTCAGTTTCCGAAACAAAGTCCTCGTGATTTAAAACGGCTTTGCACAGGTTCAAGGTAGGATGGACCGTGACTACTACATGGAGGCCGGTAATCTGCTTGGTGTTATGAATTTTATTGATTGTTCGTCGGGTGCTTGGAGCTTCCCGTATGCTTCTTTTATGGCTAGCTCCGGACGGACAGCACTCACACTTTTAATTGTTGTACCTTCCTCGACACATGCCATGAGGAGGAAACGAGGCTTCTTCGGTCGATCTTGTTCTTTAGAAAAACTATTCAAATCTATGTTTTTTCCTGCACATCTCTTCCTTGCGGATGAAGGCGGAAGAAAAGGTGAAGTATTAGGTGGATATCAGATTCATTTCCGTGGTCCCCACCCACCACGGAGCACAACAAGGGGACACTCCATCGGAGTGCCAGCGTTACCACGAAGATATAGTGTGGGAATAACACAGCGCTGCACCGCCGTGGATCCCCCCGCTTACCCTGGAGTTCAGTGCAAGACCTAGTCAAAGCCGATTGATCGGGAGCGGGTTAATTCCCGACTGCCCGTCTAGAAGAGTCCGAGGCCAAAGCGAAATAAGAAAGTCTCGTAATCGACGGACATTATCGTTTTCCGACAAGGTGCGTCGACTCACGAATACGATATCAGCAAGGTCAGCTGTCCTTGAGCGCTATAGCGTAGAATTAACCAAGTTCTAATTGCACTTTTTGCAACAAATACTTTTCGAATATTAACAATATTTGTCATTGCATTGCATCTTGAAAGATCTTTAGAATGGAGAAAAAATATATTGTTCCATTTAAAAATCAAAGTGTTGTCACTATCTCTAAAGTTACATATGTTACAAACAAGAAAACGAAATATCTTATTTGCCGCATCATTTGCAACATGGTGTCAGCACATGCTTAAAGTTGCAGGAACTTTCGCCCAGCTGGTCGCTCTCAGTGCTCTTCCCGCCCGTTATGGGAGTTCCATGGTGCACCAGTGTGTTATGGGGGCGCGAACATGAATTTCGCGCGTCCCACTTAAAAAAATTGATTCCCCTGCGCCTCTGCGCCTGGAGTAACTGCCCCCGCATTGAGAGGAGGCCTCGATGGCGCTGCCGCCCCCCTCACCGCTCTTCCCCCACCCGCCCGGCGGCCGCTCGCCCCCCGCCCGCGGGGAGTGTGCTCGCGGTGGACTGGGGAGGCGTGGCTGGCTGGGAAGCAGAGCTGGGATTGAGGCGAGGACCCGGGAAGAGGAGTGCGCGCGGGCGTGCCTACGGAGGCAGGCGCTCAGCTGACTGACTGAACTGGATGTGCAGATCACGGCGAGATAACCAGCTCGTGATATGTTTCGGCGAAGCGAGTGTATTTAGACCCCCCTACTGGATAGATATGTCTAAAGAGAATTTTATTAAGAGTGTAGCCTCGTTTCTAAGTCTAGACATGTGTTTATATTAACTATTAATTTTTGCCTTATAGGCTTCAGAATACTGTGCAATCTTATACTAGTTCAACCTTCTTTTGTTTATTGCGCCTTTCATTAAATGTTCTAACCGCAACCTTACCAGAGTTTTGAGAAATGGTTAAAGGTTATTGGTATTCCTTGACACATGGCGCAAATAGCATCTCAATACCTCGAACCGTTTCCAAGATATTTGCTGTGGACAACTTAGGAGCTCCATACTGTATGTGTATATAATATTAATTATATCCCATTTTCATTTATCGTAATTTCTCCATTGGTTCCCATTATATCTTTAATAGGTTGTCTTCCAATTCGGGTATTTAAATCGCTCCCAATAATGATACAATCATTCTTATTACTTCTGTCAACATGGGTTTGTGGCGTTTTATTAAATTTCTGACTTTCTTCCTTCCTGCCTTCCGCTGGGGCATATAGTCCAATTATCGTTAGATAACGCCTCCAAATTTTTAACCTTACATTTAAAATTCTATCTAATACAAATGTATAGCTATCAATTCTGCTCCGGTATTCGTTGTTCAGAGGTACGCCACTGTAACATAGTATATAATGTATCAAACCTTTTGTGGCTCTTAATTTCTTCTTTGTTTCTGAGATTATTACGTCCATATTGAGACGAGTTTCAGATATGTCCCCACACCACTAAAACACCATGTAAGAAAAAAGGAAGTCATCTGATGATGCTGAGCTACGACGCGAGCGTTCGAATCTGGCGCGCCCGCGACGTAATGACGCGACGTCAAGGGGCGAGCGGTCGAAACGAACATCGCGAGGGCCAATGACGAAAACAGATATATCAGTATAAAAAGCGCGAGTTCTCCTCTCTTTGCTCACTTCCGTGAAACACCAACAAGGTCAAGTGACAATTTATTCTTTTGAGATGAAAACTTTTGCAACAAATAAAACGTGCCATTTATTTTAAAAAAACACATTCAAGAGATATAAATCAAACTTCCATAGCAGATGTTACCAACAGTTTAACTATTGCGTATTTTCCAATCACTGTGGTCATTGTCTCACAATAAAATACAGCACAATCATAAGCCATAAAAAGGTTTTAAATACAAAGAAAATCAACATTTATTTCAACTTACGTTTCATCTGGAAGAAGTTCAGCTGCTCAATGGCATGTAACACGGCATTGTCATCTAAAGTAAGGTCAAATTCATGTGATATACGAGAAGCTGCCCCTACATCCTTGTGCCATGTAATATCAACATTGGCCACTCTGTTGATTAACATCGAGCCACCTACAAATGAAATATATTTATAAATAAATTATTTTACCAACAAATAAGAAAATACACACAACAAATTCTCCATTAAATTCACAAGGACAAAAATTATTAATACCAAAATCTATTTTTCAAAAAATTCATTTCGAAAGTGTTCATCTATGCATCTTTTTGCAGAGTAGAAATATACTAAATATGATGCATCAGTCTCTAAGCAATTAATCAAATAAATTGTCTGTAATTAACATTTACAGGTAGCGACAAAATGTAAAAAAAATTCCCCCGATTTTTCCAGATCGGCAATAAACATTCGTATCTATACACATAGCTGAATTAGTGGAGCTTTAACAGTACGTACTTTTCTCGCCCCTAGTCGCCGCCCAAAGTGTAATTTTTGTCATTTGTCTTAATTTTTCGGTTTTCTAAAAGTGGAAAAGAAATATTTTTATAATAAAAACAGTAAAACTTCGTCGGAAATGGTAATTTTCTTTGAAAAATGTAGGGCAGTTTCTAAGCAAATGGCGTTTAAGCACTACTGTAAATTCGAAATTTGAAGATCTTTTTCACAGAAAATTTTTGAGTTTTCGAAAAACTTTGAAACTTTGAAATCACTTGAAACACTATCTCACAAATACAACTGTATTTACAAATTGCTGGAAATCTGCATATTAACAGCGTGGTGATCTTACAAAAAATTAAGTTTGTGTAATTTTTGAAAAATCAAAAAAAATGAACTCTACGTCCATTAAAGATTGCAATTAGCACTATCCGTTCGAAAAGTTTAAAGAAACAAAGGAGCCATTTAGGAAAGGTATGTTCCATCCAAAACTTGTTGAAGATACGGAGGAGAAAAATAGGTGCCTCTTCCGGCATGTGTTTTAACATTTGGTTGTGTGTCTGGTCCTGGTCCTGGAGCAGGAATCTTTCCCCAGGGCGAGTGCACAGGAAAATTCATCCATGGAGAAAGGAGAGTTATAATCTTCCTCTCAGGCAAGTTGAGTAGTCCAATCTGCATTTCTCCATTCTACTCTTCGTTTCAAGAAGCTAGGGGAGTCGTGGTAAGGAAGTGGAGGTATTTTCATAATGACAGGCCAATTCCTCAACTAATTCTTCTTGAGAAGTAATAAGATTTCCATTGATAAGAAGTCCTGGACAGATGGTGGGGAAAATCTTCCTCCGATCTGTCGATCTTTCGCCATACTATTTTAGGCGTGGTATGGCAAGAAAGAAGAAATAAAGGCTCTCCAGGAAGCGGTCTTACTTTCCCGTATTACTAATCTGCTCTGGCCCGCTTTCTTTTGTAATCGCTCAGGTTTGATGCGGTGGGGAACCTATTGAGCCTCGCGAGTGCTTGCTTTCGGTCACGCAACCGCGGTGGCACAGTCAGCATTCCACCAAGGCACAGGTACGCGTCGTGGCCGACACGTGGACATCGGGATTGCAATGGTGGCTGCGCGAAGAAGGGCGTCAGTGAATTGGGACACCAAGGCATCGATATTATTTGAAAAATGATCTGGCATAATTTTCTCGCTGAATGTATCCCAGTCGGCTCGATGGATTAGCCAGCGAAGAGGGTGGATGACGTCTAAATTAGGGATATTAAAGTGGACCAGAGTAGGGAAATGGTCACTCCCATGTAGGACATCGAGAACAGTCCCCACTCTACCATGGTAGATAGGATGGACTGCAGAGTGGCCAGATCGATTGACGAGGAGTTTGACGCCTTGGAGAAATAAATATGATTCCCAGAATTCAGAAGTATTACGTTTGCTGGTCAATAATATTTTCGAGGATAGAACCTCTCGGGCATATTCTCATGCCACCCCAGAGGGGATTGTGGGCATTAAAATCCCCCGCAACAAAAAAAGGGGCGGGCAACTGAGAAAAAACATCTTCAAGTGCCTCTTGGTACACGCCTTGGCCAGGAGGAATGTATATACTACACACCGTAAAAGAGGACGGTAGGTGAACCCGAATGCAAACTGTTTGGAGGTCGGTTCGAACGCTATGTTCCTCAGAGAACAGGGAGTCGCGGATGAGAACCGCGACGGCCGCCGTGAGCACGAAGTCCGTCGTCTTGATCGAACCGATAGATGTTAATCCCGAAGACAGAGAATGATGAGGAAGAAGAAGGGTTTCCTGAAGACAAAACTATAAATGGTCTGTGGCGAGAAATTATCAATCTTAATTCTTCGGAGTGGGCACGAGGACCATTTAAGTTCCATTGAGAGAGCCATTATGACAAATTATTTCTTTGGTTGCTTTTATTCTTTCTCACCTTCTGAAGGGTTCTAGAGGAACTCTCGTGGGGTTCCTCATCAACAGCAGTCATCCTGACTGCTGCTGGATATGGTCGCCTGTGTCGGGGGGATTTCCTGGTTTTTTGGCTACGGGTAACCGAGATCTACAAGGGCTGGAGGATCGTCCGATGTGAATTTCGGAAACAGAAAAAGGTGGACGGGATTTCGCTGACATTTTTTCTGGGAGGGCGGTATCTGCTTGAGATCGATTTCAGGAGTCTCGGTGGAAGTGGTCGATGTCTAGTAAAGTTTTTGAACGGGTTTTTTGTACTTTGTGGGAATGATCACTTTCCCACCTTGAATACAAGCCGTATCTTCGGGGAAGTCCATCAGCGACACCTGACAACTCGCTGTTACCCCCGTGGACTTAGATTTTACAGCACTGGAAAAAGATCGTGACAGGTCCACTGGGTTCCTGGTTTGGTACCTACGTTTCGCCTCAGGAAGGAAACCTTTTCAATCACTCTTATTTTTTGGATTTCCCTTTCCCGGAGAAACGTGGGACACTTTGTTGTCGTAGGCTGGGTGATTGCCTTCGCAATTCACACAGTGCGGTGGTTTGTCGCAGGGTTGTGGGTCGTGAAACTGATGATCCGCATTTCCCGCAAACCGCGTTTTACGGACATACATCGCTGCTGGGTATGCCCAAACCTTTGGCACTTGAAGCAGGGCAAAGGGTTCGGCACATACTGCCGCACACGGAGGTTGTAGAAAGCAGTAATGATCCTTTCCGGGAGGGATGGTCGGTCAAAAGTAAGGATCAGTGTCGAAGTAGGGATCACTTTCCCCTGCTTCCTTCCTTCTGATCCTATACACCTCAGTCACGCCAAAGGTATTGAAAAAGTTTGAAAGATCTTCCTCCGTTTCTGTAGCAAAGTCCTCGTGATTTACTACGCCTTTGCACTGGTTCACGGTGGGATGAACCGTGACTACTACCTGAAGGCCGGCAATCTGCTTCGTATTTTGAATTGTCCCAACTGGCTCGTCGGTACGCGCTTCAAAAAGAATCGTTCCATTCCTCTATCGCACGACCGCTTGGAGCTTCCCGTATGCTTCTTTTATGGCTCGCCAGACGAACAGCACTCACACTTTTAAAAGTTTTAACTTTCGTACCTTACATACGTAATCAACGTACCCCTTAGTGCAAGGCGAACAGTAGCACTAGGACTAGATAGGGAAACAAACTGGTCCCTCAACTGCCAGGACACACATTCCCTCCGACACGGGTCGCCATGCACGGCAAACACATGGGTGGGCGTTCAGCATACAGAGAAGGCCAGTGAGGAAGAAAAAGGAGTGAAAAGAACGTACATGACATGAAATGAGAAGCAAGAAGATGAAAAAAATGGAGAAAGGAACATTGAGAGCCTTCTCTTTATCCCCCCGTCAGGACGTGGACCAACCCACCTCGACGGGTGTTTCATTCGAAAGAGATGAACCTTCAACAAGACCATCGTTTTCAACATGTTCGTCATGTTGGTAGTTCGATCGAAAAACATACTTCGCATTTCTCTGAATGTCAGCAAGTTGTTCTGCTGTGAATTTTCCACTGCTGAGTTTGTATCGTCTTTAAGGCTTGCTTCTTTATGTCCAGGGTGTCTCTCATATCTCGGGTACCGCTGTCTCCATACTTTGAAAACTATTTCTGAGCCCCCATTTTTCGCCTTTGCATAGTAAAAGCACCACATCACCTCCTTCATTCATCCCGTGTCCATCTCTGACGATGGCTTCAGCTACTGCCGGCTCTGGCTCCCTGGGACTAACATCCGTGGGATGGCCAGACGTCGACAAGGTGACATTAGCTCGGTTTCTGAGCAGGTATGGGACATTCGTAGAACAAGGCACGTTAAACTTGGTTTAAGGTGAAGTTCGAGTTCACAGATCACACTTAACCTTTGAGTTGTTTCCTGCCATCCGTTACTGCGGCCCACTGTGGCCTCGGGACATCCCCCCGCAGGGCCCAGCAAGGGTCCCTCCGATTGCCAGTCGGCATTACTAAACCCTATGGGATGTTTCACCGACTGCTGAATGCAATCTCCTTCGCTGGCTAATGCAAGGTTCGGGCCTCCAGTCTAATCAGTGGCCTGGTGTGCCTACCCCGTTTCTATCCTGTACCCTCCATGGGCCGACAACAGGAAGTCCAAATGTTCATGACCGTTCCCTCTCCCACTTCCCACTCTCCTCAAAATGGAGTACTTCTCGTAATTATTATTTTACATTTGTATTCTTCTAATCTCTAGCTTCCTAATATTGGATATTTCACAAATTATGTGTTTACAATATATTCGTGAATGAGCTCATCCAAAAATTAACCTCATGTTTCGCCTCTGATTGTATACTCTATTGAAAATGCACGATGTATCGATAAGGTAAACAAATTTTTGGGTCTTTCAATTCAAACCTCAAATGAAATGTCAATTTAAATGAATTGAACACTAAATAGATTTCATTGTATTTCGCGTACAGAATTTTTTCAAATTCAGTCAGTTCATACTGCTAGCGTATAATTCGCTAACCTTCCATTTCCGTTAGAGATATGGTATACTATTCTGGGGATACACATCTATAGCCCTCAGACTTTTAGATCACAGAAAATAATTCTACAAATATTAGCAAATGCCACCCACTTGCTTTCTTGTAATCGTCTTTATTAACCAATGAATTTTACTATTACATAACCTATTGATTGATTGATTAAGATGTAGAGGGCGCTTCAACTGCTACGGCCATTGGCGCCCAAGCCGAACTATTTTAAAAGGAATCATGTTCAGTAAATGTTGCAGATGGAACTTACCCCTTATTAAAAGCATGTACATAAAAAGAGACTTGAATTCCGCATCGAGTATTCAAGTATATATGGCAACAAAGAGGAATATAAAACACGTAAATTCATCGTAAAACTGAAAATTGGCTGTAAAGGGGCCAAAAAACAAAACAATATTCTTATCTCTTAAATAAGATTATATATTCCCACTATCCCTTAAAAAAAAAAAATGTTTTGAGAGCGCGGAATCGTCATCCCCGAGCACCTCCCGTAGCGAGTTGCCCAGGCCTTGTCTTTGTCGATTGCCAACATATTTCCTACAGTTCAGGAGAACGTGTTCCACAGAACGGTTCTGTCCCGCACGAGTCACATATTCACGTCTGCACGAGTTTCTCCTCGAAGGAGGAAACCGTGAGAAAAGTGGCAATGTCCGATACGAAGACGGGTTAAATGACTTCCTCGCGCCTAGAGGAGCGCCAGGGAATTACAGAATTCTTTATCCCACTTAGTTTAAAAGTGGTATTGTGCCACTGTTTGCCATGCTCTAAACAAGGATCGTTTCAAGAAAGCCTTAACATCGGACAATGCTACAGCAGGAATGTCGATACGAGTATTACGAGTAGCTGATTTTGCCGCCTGGTCGGTCAGCTCATTCCTGCGATTCCCACATGGCCTGGAACCCAACTAAGAGCCTAGCCATAGTGACGGGACAGGAGACTATGAATCAGGTTTTGAACGGATTTTGTCAAGTAGTCAGACGAAGGACGGGGGACAGTCTGAAGAGAGCTCAGAGAATCAGAACAAAGAACTACTCGCTGCAACGTCGTTGTCTCTTAGGGCTTTGAGAATTGCATACATTTCAGCAGTGACTGTACTGCACTGAGGAATGAAGCCGATATGATTTGCTGGCCCTGATACTGACAACTACATGCCACTGCGTCACTGTGCGATGACCCGTCAGTGTACAAGAATAGATCCGGATAGGCTTCCCTCATACCCTGGAGCTGTTTCTGATGCACTAGACTAGTAATTTGTTTGGAAAGATTGGAGAGTCTGAGGTCAATGTAGGAGAGGGGAGTTTCCAAGGGAAATGGGGTCATTTGGGGGTTTCACAGGAGTGGGAAGATCGACGTTAAGTTCTCGCAAAAGATTTCGCAATCGAATGCCCGGGGGCTGGGGTAGCGATGTTCGAAGAATATACGAAGATTCATATTTTGAGCGAGTGATTATTTGGCGACAAGGATGATTAAAGGATGACACTTTAGCACCATAGGACGCTAATAGAATATATCACCTTCTTTTTAAGGATGGCTCCCCAGCATCAGCTAGAATGCACTCGATCCGGCTGGTGCGATAAGCATGTTGAGAGACGAATACCAGCGTGGTGTATGCTGTTGATGGGTCGAAGGGTGGAAGGAGCTGCAGAACCAAACACTTCACTACCATAATCCAATGCTGAGCTCAATATAACCGCAATAGGGTAATTGCGGTCGGCTCCCCATAAAGAGCCACTAAGCATTCGAAGAAGATTGAGGAGGGAGACATCTGGTTGCAGTGTGCGGATATGAGGACACCACGTGAGGGACTTGTCAAAAGTGAGCCCCCAAACCTGGCAGAGTCAGCGAATGGAAGCTGATTTCCTTCCTAGTAAAGGATTGGATTGCTATGCAAGTGGTATATTCTGCAGACGTGCACACCAGTAGATTTAGTAGGTGAGAACTTTAAAACCTATTGACATGCTCCATTCATGCAGCTTGTTGAGCACCAGTTGGAGTTGCCTCTGGATCACACTTATGCTGCTGGATTATCAAAAAATGGCAAAATGATCTACAAACAGCAATGCCTTTACAGGTTCCCTCACGACCGACGCTATAGTATTTATGGCAATGGCAAACAGTGACACTTAGCACCGAGCCTCCGGGGGTGCCATTTTCAAGAGGGTCACTACTAAGGTTTGTCACCAATGCGAACTCTAAAAGATCTATTCGATAAGAAATTTGGAGGAATAAGGGGAGGTTCCTCCTCAATTCCCACGAGTGCAAGGTTTGCAGAATGCATACCTCCAAGTGGTGTCGTAGGCCTGTTCTATATCGAATAGTACGGCCACAAGGTGTTGTCTGAGGACGAACGAGGTTGAAATTTCTGTTGCCAGAGCGACGAGATGGCCCAGGGTTGACCGGTGTTTCCTGAATCCGCACTGGATTGGGTGTGTGTAGGTTTGTGCACTCGAAGGTCCAGACCAAACGCTGGTTTACCATCCGTTCCAGTACTTTCCAAACGCAGCTGGTGAGAGCCAGAGGTTGGTAGCTCGGGGGCAAAGACCGATCCTATCCGTCCTTCAGAGCTGGAATAACTATGACTTCTAGCCGTTAAGCAGGGATGGTGTGCTCTACGCAGATGCGACTATGAAGGCGGAGGAGAAATTGGATCGCCACATCAGGAAGATGCTGTATCATTTGGTTGTGTATTTCATCAGAACCTGGGGCAGTTAGTTTCGCCAATGCGAGTGCAGAGCGCAATTCCGACATGGATAAAGGGATGTTGTATTCGACAGACGCTCTGCAAGAAAATTCCGAAGGACAACACTCCATCTTCTCTTGGGTTAAAAGATAGTCCTGAGCGCCGAACTTGACATGTGTTCATAGTGCGGTGGCGAGTTCCTCTACAATCATATCTGGAGAAGGGATAATTTTCTCCATTTTTAAGGAGACTTGGCACCTGATATTTGGTGAAGTGTCCTTTTATCTGGCTAAATCTTCTTTATACTAGACGTGGTGATGTGTGGCAAATGAGAGAGGAGACGTATGCTCTTCTCTATGAATTTATTCTCTCTAAAATTGTTCTCCTTGCCTTCCTCTGCATCTTGTACATTCGATGAGGTCATTCCCAGTTGGGAATGTTTGAATCGTGTCAGTGCTTTTCTATGTTCACATTCCACCATGTGCAGTCATTTCATCCACATTTTCAAAGGAACCATCTGACAGGTTAACATTATTTTTTAATACTGACACCCCGTTCCACGATCTATTGAGGGGGAGCAAAACCACGGCGAAGTCGATCGATGTGGACAATAATGGGGAAATTGTCGCTTCCATATAGATCTTGTAATATGGTCCACCGCGTAGCACTAGCGAGTGAAGAGCTGCAACTTGCTACGTCAAGAGCGGTGCTCGAATTCATACCTATGATGAAAAGTGTTGAGAATCGCGAGATTAGTGGTTTCGATAACTGATTCCAAAGCGGCACCATCTTTACAAGCACGGGAAGAACCTCAAAGAGGGCTGTGGGCGTTTACACCACTAAGAATCATGAAAGGTGTGGGATGTTACATACAGTGAATGTGAGGGACGGGAGATACACGTGGACACCCACTCTTTGAAGGTTGGCCTGAACAGGGACTTTTGCAGCACGCAGCGAGACGTGGACCAAAGTACCGTCGTGAGCACAGAGGCAATCATCGACATCAACCCTATATGGGGTAAATCTGCGAAAGGATAGGGGGCGTGGTGGGCCTAGATGTATTTGTGGACCAGTGAACGTTTGAAAATAGACTTAACTAAATCTCTCTCGGAGAACAGGAAGACCTTCATGAATTGAAATTGTACAATATTATACAAGAATATTGTCTAGATCTTTCCCAATGTTGAAACTGTTTTGAGAATTTACATCTGATGGCAACAAACTGTAGTGGCGAACGTTCTTCAAAATTGAAGCGTATTAAGAGTGAAATAAGCGCCAGAAAATGGGGCAAACACGACTGGAGAATATATCAATCAGTTCCTCCATAATTAATTACGACTGGAGAATCTTTTTTTGATGAGTATCGAACACAAACTGCTCACAAAATTGATAAAAGGAGAATAATCGACGAGCTTTCTACTGCAAAATATTATGTGCGTTTAATTAGGTAAACAAAGTTCAATCAAAACTGAAAATTAATCACGTCATTTTCTTAAATGTTTATAGTTTAATATTTTGAAAAATTAATATATTTATTTCAATTTTGATGGCAATATTTGAACACTTTGTATCAACGAGAAGAATTTGACTTGCTTTCGTTTGTATCTGTTATATATCTTCCGATAACACTTCAAATAATGGATTATTTTGAAAAAACATATTGCTTTCTAACTGTAAGTAATAATAAATAAAAATACTATTTCGTTTAAACTGTATTCTGAATTGTTTTTGTAGAGTTCAAAATCATATTTGCCGAGTAGAAAATGTACAAATGTCCCAATATTGACCTACAACTTGGCTTAGAGTACTGGTAACTGGATTCAAGTATTTATATACTGTACTCTAATTTCAGTCGTTTTTTACAGTTTATAAAATTGTCTCAACATTGTTTAACAAAGCTACGTTTGGCTAAGGATCGATTAAAAATATTATCGGAAATCGGTTAATGCTCTTTCATATACCACGCGCTTGACTATGGCTTAAAAATAGAAAAAATAACAAGGGCCCCGCATGATAAAAGTGCTACAGGCCCCACAGATCGTTAAACCGGCTCTGATAAGTACTTATTGTGGTTGATTATCCCTTACCTCCCACTACCACTATGG
This sequence comes from Acheta domesticus, assembly GCA_031308135.1. NCBI lineage: Eukaryota > Metazoa > Arthropoda > Insecta > Orthoptera > Gryllidae > Acheta > Acheta domesticus. The sequence continues at coordinate 164,811,969 of JAHLJT010008446.1, read as the reverse complement.
ATTACCACAAAATATCTGCTCCAACAACGGAAGTTTTTCCTTTACTTGACATTTAAGTTATTAATAATGTTGTTTTATGTGAACAATATATTTATCATTTACTGCTCTTTGATCTTGAAAATGTAAGGCTGATCTTGAAAATACTATGCTCTAAGGCCAATATTAGTTTCCAGAAGGTGTATGGTGCCATTTGGCCTGAGGTGATGGCAGAGTATGCAAGAAATGATATAGTATGGGAATATTAGATGTACTAGTAGAGAAGTATTTTAGTGAATTAGTAACTTGGTCAGATTCATGCGTTCCTCAGAGCCAAAATTCCGTAATGTCGTATGCTATGTTGGAATTTTTAAGAGAGAACCCTAATGTCACATCAATGACAATGAAATATTCTGTGCCAGGACATTCGTGCGTCCAGGAAGGAGATAACGCCCATAGAGTAATACAGAAAACAGTGGTTAAGACAAATTTTTATTCACCTCTTGAACTAGTACGATTGTTGAATCAAGTAAACCGACAGAATCCTTATAGAGTAATGCAGATGCACGAGAAGTATTTCTAAGATTTTGCAGTAACATTAAAATTGCTCAAATTCAATACTATTCAATTCATTCAGGTGACAATCTTCAAATTAGGACAGATCCTGCGTAAAGCGAGTTGTATCACTCACAAGATCTTGAGCATATTGCGTGCATTAAATACAGTGAGAAAAAACGAAAGACTTCTCTCATCAAACCATTTGATCAACTTAGTGTGTTTCAAACACACAAAAGAAGACATCAGAAATATCTGATCTCACGAAGAAGGATATCTTATATATTATTTCTCAAAGGGCTGTTTGGTCTTTTCAATAAATTGGGCGACATACGAAACCGATCTGTATAAAGAAGCAATGGATTGAAAAATCATGTTTCTTTTCACCTGCACATGGGACATTCGTATTGAAAAAGGGCGTTAAAAATACCTAAATATGAAAAAAAAGTAGTAATTCGGGATCTGTAATATCTGATTGCCGCGCGATCTATCGGAAGAAAATTACACTCGGACGGTGGCGGGAAATGCAATCTCAAGCATTTTTGTTTGTTTCAATTTAGTGTAGGTTGTGTAAGCACGTGAACGTGATTTTCTACATTGAATAGAAATCTTGAAATATGAGAGGTTAGTGATCTTAGTGAGGTTAGGTCGTTTATAATGCTGGAATACAGAAAAAGAATTTAAGCAGAAAACAGTTTCGTTATTTGACAAACCGTGCGATTTAATCGCACTGGTTCTCACTAGTCAAATCTAATTCCCTTTAATAGCTCTTGAGGATAGACAGTACTATTCAGCAATCTTTCATTTATAACTTATAGGAGAAACTTTTACGTAGGATAAGAGGTATTAATGTAATATAGATGTCTAATGATTGTACGGAATATAATTGTATTTTTGTAATTGAAAGGATTCGCGGATTGAGGGAACGTTCTTTCATTTCAGGAAAAAGTGAGTTCATAGCATATTATGGAAGACAACAGTCTTTTATTACTGTAATCCATTAATAATCTGTGAAAAGCTTCAATTTTTAATAGAAAGTTATTAATAATACGATTGATACACTGCAAGGATATAGTATTTCTAATAAACTTACAAATATCTCAGAAACGTAATTGAAGGTTTACTCCCTTTTCCTCTAATCTGTTCAATGAATGTTTCGGTTGTTTAATATTGTCCTCAGAGTTATAGAATTCTTTTTTGGAATTAATAATAGTGTAAACACAAATACATTTACTACGAGAAACATCTATCTGCATTTACAATCTTATCTCCCTGAAAATAGTAAAATTAAATATAAAAATTAGTATGACGAATTACATCTCCCCTTTTAACTTTGTCTCACGCTGAAAATCCATAATGGAATGACAAAATTCTAACTGCAAAATTAAATATTCAAAATGATATTAATAAGAGGTGCAAATACGCGATCAACAAATGCAAATACAAGTTCACTCCAAGATATTGCACCCCAAAAAGTAAGTCTATGTAGCAATCTTCATATTAGTAAATTGTAACTTTGACGCTCTGTTTCTCGAAATCATGGTAATGTCAGAACTTTGTCATACCAAGTATCATTTCAAAGACGTTTAGTAATATATACACAAATAATTTGTTTACTCTGTGGTGATTATCTGTGAAATTGATTTTTCTCTGTTATTATTTACTAAGCACCTTTAAGAGACTTCAGGGAAATTTCATTGCCGGGGTACATAAAACTTATATACGTACAAAGTTAGCAACAAACTTTCAATGTTTAAGAAGTGATGTAGTGGAGCTGAAAAGGTTATACATCAGGAAAATATAAAAACATTTCTAGTCCACTCAATTGAACCAAACCTTCCATACTAGAATTAATCTTCCGGCGGGCGCGCGGCAGCACTCTGTGCTGCCTTTGTACTTTTATTGTTCTAAAATGGAGTACGGCTATTTGACATGACAGAGGGCTTCAGCATTCTCATTTAGCAACATTCCAAACGAAACGCAAAATCTACGTTCCGTTGCCTTCTCCCTATCAGTCGTAAAGAAGATTTGAAAATAAAGAAATGCTGACTGCAGCACTCCGTGCTCTACCGCGCCCACTCGTGTAAGTAATTTTAGTATTCCAAACGAACCTTTTACTTCTTTTTGTTCGTTTATAAGTATTTTCGATCACTGTACGCAAAATCAAAGATATTGAAAGCTCTTTTTGTGGATTTTTTCGTATTACTTGTAATCTTATTTTTGTTTTTCTTTGCTGAACGGCTGAAACAAACGAAGAAATCAGTATCATCTTGAGTTACTGGAAACGGCTTCATGAAAACCAATTGATGCTTTTCTTAAATTTAAGGACAGTAACTGTTTCATTTAATTAATTTGTCTATTTAATAACAATTTTCTAGTTAACTTTTTTCTTTGTTATATTTTGTTTTATAAGGTTTTCTGAAAAAGTGTTTTTTTATTATTGTATCCCTAAAATAGCCATATTTGTGATTTATTAAATGTATTAATATTAAAAATGTAATGAATAGTTGTGAGATTTTATATTTCCTTCTTAACTAAACAATAACAGTTTTGAGGGTTCAAAAGACTATTTTCTCGAGGCAGCATAGAGTGCTGCTACGCGCCCGCTTATGTGACTCAAATAGGCGCGCCTACCGGAAGGTTAAGAACGTTTACCATAAAGACATTTCTGTAACATAAAAAATTAAACAAAAAGTAAACCAACGAACCTGCAAAACGCAGCCGAGTCGTTTTCTTTCAATGCCTCAATACAAAATTGCAGTAAACTAGTTGTGTGTTGTAGTTTACTGGTGCAAGTGGACACTTGATCTTTCAAGGCACGTAGTTTCATTTCTTTATTTTGTTGAACAATGTCAAGGAGTTGCTTTTTACGTTCTTGGAGGGCAGTAACAAGTGCATCACACTGAGCACTAACAATTTCTTCAAATTCTGCACAGTTCTCCTGAAAAAAAAGGGAAAATTCAATTCTAGTTATAAAGTTTGATAAAAAGAATGAGAAAGAACATTCCTTCATCATGCTGACTCCATATATTGCAAAATATTTTTCTATGCTTTTAGGTTTTGACCATTATAGGACATATGTAATAATTTCCGAACCTGTCCATAGAAAAAACAAAGTTTACTATATCGATTAATAACATTTAGGTCCATTTACCGATATCTTCTCCTTATGAACAGAAGACAACCGAGCATATATTTTAATTTCTGTCCATTTTAGTTTCCTTTTTGGAAATTTGTTCGGAAAATGTTTGGTTATACCATTAGTTTGCATTCTTTATAAATGAATTACCTAACAATACTTTTATTAAATTCATATTCAGTTTTACCTGAATTTTTTATTAACAAGACCTAGTTCTTTTGAAGAAGTGATATTTAGAAATGGAAATAATTTTTTTAAGATAATCAGCATCATGAACAAAATTTGTGGGAATATGCGAACTCTTTGTATTATGAGTGGGGGGGGGCAAATGCAGTCTTTTTTAATAGTTTTAACATATTAATAACATACATTGTAAGGAATCTGACACAATAACATGATTTTTAAGTGATAATAAGAATTTTATAGTAAAATATTAGAAAACGCCCTTCTAAAATTACTGCACTACTGTTACTGATTTATTTTTCTGTACGGCATTTTCACGCTGTTTATTGAATGCAGCGCCTGAAACAATGGAAATAAGTATAAACTGAATATTAACACAGTACAAAACAAGCAATGTATGTATGTATAATTATGTATTATATATAATAATATGTATAAATATAATAATAATTTGTATCCTCTCCGATCATCATTCCCATTATTCTGTATTGTTTCTCCCACTGCTGAAAAATTGGATACAGATATATTTTAAAGTGTTGGGAAAGACAGCAACCCTGCCGACCTTTACTTACTCGGAATGAATCCGAGAGCCTGTT
>JAHLJT010008446.1:164721288-164806520 GCA_031308135.1 Acheta domesticus | reverse complement strand
GTGACTATCAAAGACACCGATAAAAAAACTGTCAAGAGAGACTGCATGAATAGTTCAAATATTGATTTTAAGAAATGTGAATTATTCTAAGAACATGTCTATAATACTCAGCAACTCTTTATTTATTTATTTATTTACGTCAAAAACAGTTAAAAACTGCGTATGACGAGCTATGGGGAGAAGTGAATTTTGTGCACGTTTTCATAATTCTGTGGTCTCTATCCTAAACCATATTCTAGTCGAATTTTGAATACAGAAAAGAGAGGGGTTTTTCGAGTTTTGTTGACAAAATATTCGCTCCTATATAATAAAATATATTTTCAAAGGTAAATTAGCTATAAATTTCTGCCCTGAACCCTCATGTTCTTCATGAAAGAATAATACTTTTTGCCGCGATAATATGAAAAACGATAATTTGAATAACTATATTTCCCACTGAAATTCAGAAGACGTGCACAAATAATGAAGTTACATTTATGTCCAGAAGCAAAACAAGGGACCATCTCAGCATTTGCTCAAGGATCAGGGAAACTGGACGAAAAACCTGATCGAGATGGGGGCCATCAACCCAGAAACTGTGGTACAATACTTGTTACAGGTTCTTTATAATTATACAGTCCAAATGATAAATAATTACATTAACTATCATTGTTACAATTAATTCTACTTTCCTTTTTGATGCTCGGTATAGTCTCGAATTGTATAGAAACAGTTATGCAGCAGAAAAGATTTTACTTGGAACTTAAACTTTTCTATTGAATTTAATCGTTTAATGTCTTCTGGCAAAGTGTTGTAGAGTAATGTACATGAATTGTATGTGAATTTTTTGTAGTGAGCTGTTGATACTGCCACCTGGTGAATATGATTACTACGTCGTGTGTTATACTTATAGACATCGGCGTTTGCTGAAAATATATTCCCGTCCTTAAGTAAGTCATTTTTGACAAAAACTACTGATTCTTAAATCAGGAGACAAGGTAATGGTAAAATTCCTAGATTAATAAAGAGAGACTTACAAGAATCACGTGGGTTGGATTTGCTTATTATTCGTACAATTCTTTTTTGTAATCTGAAAGTCTGTGAACTATAAGATGTGTTTCCCCAAAATATTATGCCATATCTCAGGCGGGAGTGAACATTGGCAAAATATACACAACGAGCTGTATGAAGGCTGACGGAATTTGAAAGAATTCTGAACGCGTAGCATAATGAGCTTAATTTTGTGTTCAATTCATTTAAGTGGGCGTTCCATTTGAGGTTTGACTGAATTGATAGACCTAAAAATTTTGTTACATTAACATCAGTCAATGGCACACCGTTCATTTTCAATGGAGTACAGAATTTTTTATTTGATATGGAAAACTGCATTGAAACAGTTTTATTTTCATTTACTTTTAATTTGTTATTACGGAACCAATTTGAAAGTCTGATATTGTACTATTTACGGTTTCTTTGTTGCAAAGAATATTTGTATCATCCGCAAAGAGAACTGTTCTTCCGTTTCGAATCGCTAAGGGCATGTCATTTACGTATAATAGGAAGAGAATAGGGCCTAAAATCGATCCTTGCGGGACTCCTCGTACAATTGGCAACGAACCGGAAAGGTGTGTACATAAAGTTCCATCATTCCAGTAAGGTATTTCTACTCTTTGAGATCGTTGTTTAAGGTACGAACATTGCCAATCTAGAGCAATACCACGGATTCCATACGAAGGTAATTTTGAAAGTAAAATGTTATGATCAATGACGTCAAAAGCTTTTGAAAGATCTAAAAATATTTCAATAGTTGCTTCGTTTTGATCCAATGATGAGGCAACATCCTTAAGAAAAGAAAAAATGGCTGTTTCCGTAGATTTTGATTTCCGGAATCCATGTTGGCAATTTGAAAACGCGTCGTGTTTATTGAGAAAGGTTTCCATTCGCACATAAAAAGTCTCTCTAATATTTTTGAAAAAACCGACAAAAGAGAAATTGGCCGATAATTTTGAACTTCATTTTTGTTGCCTTTTTTGAAGAGCGGCTTAATCTTAGCTGTTTTAAAAATATCTGGAAAAATTCCGGTGCATAAGGATGCATTAAATATGTGAGTTAACGGGTGTATAATGGCTGGCGCGCACGTCTTTAACAAACAATCCGGAAATTCATCTAAACCGGCCGAATATTTATTTTTTAATTTACCGATTATTTTGAGAATTTCATAGGAAGAGGTTTCGGAAACGAACATAGTGTCTAAGAATTTTAGGGAAACGTCAGATGTTGAATTTTGTGGCTGAAAACCCTTAGTGAGATCGACAGCAATTCTCGAAAAGTATTGGTTAAAGAGACTAGCTACTGTTGCCGGATCGTTCACATCTCTATCGTTATCTTTTAAAACAACATTCTCTACAAGGTTTCTAGTTGGTTTGGTCGCATTTTTTACTATATCCCACATTGATTTTGTTTTGTTATTTGAGTTCAAAATATCCTGATCGTGTTTCATGATTTTAGCCTGCCTTATGACTTTTCTTAACAATGATTTGTATTTTTGAAAGTACAGGAGGAGATCTTGAGATACGTTATGATGCTTAGAAATGAAAGAAAGAACTCGTTTGTTTTTACATGATCCCTTGTGTTATCCAAGAATTGTTTTTGCGTGAAATATTTAATTTTCTTTCCTGAAGAGGAAAGCAAGTGTTAAAATGAAATGAAAGCGTTGAAAAAAAAGAATAATATTTATCGTTTGTATCAATAGTATTATAAACTGCGTCCCATGACTCCTGCAGCAAGTAATCAATGAATAATTTTATTTTACTTTTAGAAAACACTCTACTCATACGTGTATTATTTATTGTGTCATTGTTCGCATTTCGTATAATGGTAAGAATTTGTGCATTGTGGTCACTGTATCCTAAATCTTTTGTTTCAATTTCATGTCGAGTAGCGGTTTTGTTAATTATAATTTGATCGATTGCCTTCTTTGAATTTACTGTGATCCGTGTAGGTACTTTTATTGTAATATCTAAATTGAAGGAATTAATTAAGTTAAGAAACTGCTCTTTCTCGCAAGATTCGACCAGAAAATCAATGTTAAAATCTCCACATACAACAATGGATTCAAAAGAGCGATTGATGACTTTGATAAGTGTTATCTCTAGTTTTTCTAAGAACAAAATGTAATCTGCAGCTCTCTTTGTTGGAGGCCTGTAGATGCAAAGCAATATCATTTTTAGCACAGGAAGATGTACAACAGAAATTTCATAAACATTTTCAACGGAATATTCATTGAATTCCGTCAAGGAGATAGAATCAATATTATTTTTAACGTAAATACAAGAACCTCCATATGCAGGACTTTTATGATATTCTCTTTTTCTACAATAATAGCCTGCGAGGTAAAAGTTTGGAATTTGGAAAATGCTAAGTTCATTAGGAGATAACCAATGTTCTGTAAAGCAAAGAACATCCATTTGATTTAAATCGCTCTGTAGAGCTGCCTCGATAAACTCAGTTTTATTTGAAAGGGATTGAACATTATGGTGCAATATCTTTATTTTTTGCAAGTACCTACACGAATGTTTTTCTGCTGCATTTGACTGTAGTTGCTATATATTTACTCCATTTTTACCTCGAGTGCGTGGTCGAAGGTTGTAATGTGTCCCAGCAGTCACAGGTTGTGAGGAAATAGAGGAGTGATGCATTTGGAGGGACATGTTGACACCCAGCTTTTTGAAGGCACTGATGCACAACATTTACTAATAAGGTCTGAAAACTACAGGATGACCTTCCCGAGAATATTATACCGTATCTCAGGCGGGAATGTACATTTGCAAAATAAACGCAACGAGCTGCATGAAGGCTGACAGAATTTGAAAGAATTCTGAATGCGTAACATAATGAACTTAATTTTGTGTTTAATTCGATTATATGTACAATCCATTTGAGGTTTGATTGAATTGAGAGACCTAAAAATTTTGTTGCCTCAACATCAGCTAATTGCATATTGTTCATTTTCAATGGAACATGCGATTTCCGATTTGAAATGCAAAAATGCATTGAAACAGTTTTTCTTTCGTTAACAATTAATTTGTTATTATTAAACCAATTTGAAACTTCTGAAATCGTACTGTTTACTGCTTCTTTTTTGCAAAGAACATTCGTGCCATCGGCAAACAGAACCGTTCTTCCATTTTTAATAGACGAGGGCATATCGTTTACATATAACAGAAAGAGAACAGGACCTAAGATCGAACCTTGCGGGACCCCATGCTCAAATAGCAAAGAATTGGAAACATAAGTATGTAATGCCCTTTCGTGCCAGTATGGTATATCTACTCTTTGAGTCCGATGTTTAAGGTACGAAGTTATCCTGTCTAGGGCAATACCACGAATTCCATACGAAGGTAATTTTGAGAGCAAGATGTTATGGTCAATAACGTCAAAAGCTTCCGAAAGATCTAAGAATATTCCAATGGGTACTTCATTTTAGTCTATGGATAAAGCAACAACTTTGAGAAAAGAAAAAAATGGCAGTTTCCGTAGATTTTGATTTTCTAAAACCGTGTTGTGAGTCTGAAAACTCTTTGTTTTTCCTGAGAAAAGTTTCCATTCGTAAGTAGAAAAGCCTCTCTAATATTTTTGAGAAAACTGACAAAAGAGAAATTGGCCGGTAATTTTGAATATCATTTTGTTCCCTTTTTTAAAAAGTGGCTTAATCTTTACTGTTTTGAAAATGTCTGGAAATATTCCTGTACATAAAGAAGCATTCAATATGTGAGTTAACGGATGTATAAAGGCAGGTGCACAAGTTTTTAATGTAAGTGTTAATGTAATCATCAGAATAGTGATGATTATTTTATCACCATAGATACACAATTTATGCTTGTGATGTATAATATTTCAAGTGTTGTGTTAACAAGTTTCTCTAATGCGTTTCTCTTTGTTGTTGTTTAGAAACGTAAATAAGAGAAGACGAAGGAAACTAAATAATGTCTGTGTTGGATGTAGTCCAGCACGCGAGTACTTGTTAGAGCTCTGCAATCAGGCGAAAACAACCGCTCGAGACTCTCGGGCTCCGCGCCGACGCTCGGCGAAGGGAGGGGGACCTTGCTTGGGGGAAGAGATAGCTGTTTAACGGACTTTTCGACCGGCCGCCTTGCGGCTCCCGCCGGGACTCGGGAGTCGCCGAGCACTTGAGGGTTCGGCCGCTCGGCCACTCGACCGGCGCCGGACTGCTCGGTAGCTTCGCCACTTAATGCATGTACGGGATATAAAGTCGCCGCACGTAGTGATCGCAAGTCTTTCAATTCATTGTAATCGAAAGAAAATACAATTTCAATTAAACGATTAATTTGTTGAAAAGTAACAATTTATCGATTGATTAGAAATCATTTTATAGAGACAAAACAATACATTTTTTGAAAGAATTAAGGCAAAAAAAGCCTGAAAATAAATTTAAACCTTTATTGCATTAATTTTTATATTTCTTTATATTTATAGTGTTTAAGGGAAAATAATTCGTTTCGTACCAATTGTAATGTCATTTAACATTCTTACAAACCCGAATATAAGGCGTATTTATTAAATACAATGAACGTTTGGTCATAATTTCACGAGTATATAAGAAAAACGCATATGCTAAGGAAAAATGAGGTGGGTATTATTTTCCTTGCGTCAAAACGTCTTGTCGTCATTGGGCGTACTAATTTATTGTGAAATAGTTGGTGTAAGCCGCGATGGTCTCTGAATTTGCCGACTGAGTCGGCGGCCAAACAACAGCGGTCACGGCACATCAGCCTATTCAACTCAGTAATTCAAAATACATTATTTACTATTATATACACACGTTTAACATTATTTTAAATTCGGCAAACGTATGTATTCACGAAATGATGCATATAAAGTTTTATATGTACGAGTACAATATTTTTCAATTACTCCATTAATTTCGTTTCAATACGAGATAAGCGATTAATTGTAATTAAAAAATCGTAAAAGCTGAAATTGTGAATCATTGGCTTCTGTGGAGTAGTATTGAAGCTCCACGAGACCCCCTTCCTTTGGGTGAACTACTGTGAACAGCGTGGCAGGAAGCGATAACAAAGGTTGCGCGAAGTGACTCGGTAGCCCCCACACAGCGCGCCATCGCCTTTGCGACGAAATTTCCAGGATAGGACAGGAAGCAGTTGAAAGAGAAGGGTCGAGATATGTGCACCAAGCTTTCCTCGAAAGATATTGAGAGGCTCGCAAGATTATAAATAAAACTAAAAGTACAATGAGCTCAAAACAATGCTGGGGTGACTGAGGCACCCCTCGCGCCTACTGCCGGGTTAAGAAACTAAGACCTGCGTTTCAGATGCCTGAAAATTACAAGAACAACAACAAAAATATTTGGAAAAAGCCAAAAAAATACAAAATTAGAATGGAAAGGTACTAATATATTTCATTACATTTGCATCTAAATTTAGCTGAGCATTTGTATTTACACCATATAAAATGAAGGAAAATTAATGACTTTATGTCCATTAAAATAAAATAGGCAATTTCCGAAACATCCGATGCCCAGTCATTAGAAAGAACGGAATTTATCTCTAAAACGTTTCAATGCCTTTTCTTTGAATTCACAGGCAGAACTGCAATAGATCCATTTGAGGTTCTCCAGAATTTGCAATTTTGTATATTATTTCTTTGTTAGTTTCTTACATTCGACCATTTGTTATACATTTACACATTAATCTTTTAGAAATTATTTGTTTTGAAATACTTTAAATAAAAATTGCTAGCTATTTAAGGTAGCATCGACAATGCAGGGAATGCAACAATGGAATTCCGTTTAATGGTCGCGAATTTCTCTACGTGTCATTGTTGTGACTTCATATTTCTGTATGGTATCAGGCTTCTATTTAATACAAGTTTACAAAACTTTTGTATTGTATTTTTATGAAGTTGTAGAATTCACATAGTTTTTACAACACTGCTATGAAAACTGAGTTCTTCGCTTCTTGGTTGAATTGGACGTTTTAAAATAATAGCTATTATAGCTTGTATATTATTTCTTTGTTCGTTTTTACATCTGACGTTTTGTTATACATTTACACGTTAATTTTTAAAGAAATTATTTATTTTCTAATATTTGAAATAAAAATTGCTAGCCCTTTAAGGAAGTATCGACAATGTAGGGAATGCAACAATTGAATTCTGTTCCGCTGTCGCGAGTTTCTGTGAATTACTTGCCATTGTTGTGACGTGATATAGCTGTATGCTATCAGACTTTTTCCAATACAAGTTTACAAAACTTTTGTATTGTATTTTTATGCAGTTGTAGAATTCTCATAGTTTTTACAACACTGCTATGGAAACTGGTTGAATTCGACGTTTTCAACTAATAGCTAAGATGTTAGTAGCGAAGAAAGTGCAATTTTTCAGTCCTACGTAGCTGATATAGAGGAATAATAATAAAAATGGGGTAGGCACACCAGGCCACTGATTAGAGTTGCCTTCAGCTGTCAGGGAAAATCCCGTCGGGTTTAGTAATGCCGACTGGCGATAGTGGCGAAGGACCCCTTGCTGGGCCCTGCGAGGGGATGTCCCGAGGCCAGTGTGGGTCGCAGTAACGGGTGGCAAAAATATCCCATGGCCTAAGTGTGATCTGTGAACTCGAACTTGCTTCCTGCGAATCTTCACTTAAAACCAATTACCAAAATGAATAGAACAAGAAATTTAATGAACCTTAACGTGCCTTGTTTTACCAATGTCCCATACCTGCTCAGAAACCGAGCTAATGTCACCTTGTGGACATCTGACCATCATACGAATGGGACCCAGGGACTCAGTCGGCAGTAGCTCGAAGCCATCGTCAGAGATGGGCCTGGGATGAATTGAAGGTGGTGATGTGGTGCCTTTTCTATGCAAAGGCGAAAAATGGGGGCTCAGAAATAGAAGTTTTTGAGATATGTTGAGAGCGGAACCCAGGTATGAGACCTACCCTACACTCAAATAAACTTGCCAGTCAACGACGATACATACTCAGCAGTGGAAAATTCACAGCAGAACAGCTTGCTGACATTCAGGGAAATGCTGAGTATTTCGATCGAACTATCCACATGACAAACATCTAATAGCCCTAAAAGCGATGGTCCTCTTGAAGGTTCATCTCTTCCAAGTGAAACATCCGTCAGTGGTGAAAATTCATCTGGCGTTGAGTCTCGCGATGAGGGCATGATACGGAACCTGCTCCGCGAGATAGATCGAGTTCGTTTACTTCCATTCGAATCTCGTGCACCGTTGAGGAGAATATACTAAAATGCTAAAGCTAAGAGAGTGATAGAAACAGCAAATTCTGTCTTAAATGAGGTTGTACAGACCTCAAGTAGAGATCTAGATATTACTGAAATCACATCGTATATGCAACTGGATATTTAGCATCTCAGATAATTTTGGGGGGTGCCAAGAACATCGACGGCAGCCAGGCAGCCAGAGTAAACAGCTCCGTACTCCAATGGGCGAAAAGAATTATCAAACGGATAGCCGAGTCATGGCGTGAAATATCACTATAGTCTAGGCATCTTCTAAATCAAATCTCAATTCTAATGTTCCACAAAAAATACTCCATGTTGAACAATATCAAATTGAAAATGACAACAAGGATAATAGTAGCTGAGAAGCTAAAAGAGAAAATCTAAGCATGGGCTCAACAAATTACAAACGTAGAGAAGATTTCTGTGTACAGAACCGGTTGTTTCAAACAGACGCGAAGAGATCCTATCGCAGTCGGACTCAAAAACCGAATGGCAATGCTGCCCATCCTTCAAAGGATGACGTCGAAACATTTTGGGCAGAAATCTGGGAGGAAACCGGATTCTACAACGAACACGCATCTTTCCTCCAGTCTGAAGTTGATGCTGCCAATGGATTCGTGGAAACAGTGGAACATGTTCAAGGATTCTCGAAAGAGGACCTCTGCCAAGCAATTAAGAACATGGGAAACTGGAAATCTCCCGGGATTGATAATATCCAGATTTATTGGATTAAGAAATTAACAGCATTACATTCTCACCTAGTAAAGGCTGTTAATAAAATTTTAGAAAACCCAAAGGAACTCCCGGAACAGCCCACTCGCGGCATCAGCCCACTCGCGGTATTTGCTCCCCAAAGCGGGAGACAGCTCTTCGGCGAAGAACTACAGGCCAATCACTTGTCTGCCAGTACTGTACAAAGTTATAACTGCAGCCATAGCTGACACAATGTACAGACATCTAGAGAAGAATCAACTGATGCCAACTGAACAAAAATGATGTCGTAAAGGTTCTTATGGCTGTAAGGAAATCTTGCTTCTGAATAAAATAATTTTGAATGATGTAAAAAAACGAAAACGTAATTTAAGCATGGCTTGGATTGACTACCAGAAGGCCTTTGACAGTGTGCCACACGATTTAATTTTGAAGACCCTAGGAATCTACTGATTTCATCCTAGACTCATTGGGTTTTCCAAGGCTTGTATGAAGTTGTGGAGTGCCAGGTTACTAATAAACAGCGGAAATGGAGTAGTACAAAGAGTATTCAGATTAACAAGGGAATTTTCCAAGGAGATTCGCTATCCCCCCTGCTGTTTTGCATTAGTTTGATCCCACTATCTAGACAGTTGTCGCATACTGACTTTGATTACGAGCTCCATTGTGATAAAAGGTCAGCATCACTATTTTTTATTAGAGCTTTTCAACTTCCTTAAGGAAGTTATTTGCTTTTCTTAATTTATACATTGCGTCAGTTTTAAACATTAGATTGATTTTGCATTATATTTTTTACATTCAGAAAAATGGTATAATTTCCCAACAATACAACACTTTCATGGATCAATCTCATACCTTTAATTTATATGATAACAAAAAATTATAAATTTATTTCATACCTGTACTATTGGGGATGTGCAAGGAACATTTTGACATTGAGTGGTAAACATGTCTTAAACTTTTTTAATCTTTTAATTAAATATTCCCTTTCCTCTTTATATACAGAACATTGCCAGATTAGATGATTAAGATCCTGATTATAGTATCCACAATGACATGTTGGATCAGATACCAAGTTAACTCTAAATAATGAAGATTTTAAATTATGTCCAGCTCTACATTGGTTCACCATTGAAGCAAAATGTATGTCAATGGATTTTCCATGAAACCATGATCTCTCTGCTTCTTTGTAATACGAAGCAAAATGTTCCTTGCTTTTGATATTAGCTGCTTGCTTGATACTTTTAATTGAGTCGTTCATAGCATTTCTTTTAAAAATATAATGTAAGTCAGTATAAGGTATTTTTAGTTTAGAGGATATATCAGTTGTAGCACTTTTTGCCAAGAAGTCAGCCATTTCATTTCCACTAATTCCTTTGTGTGCAGGTATCTATGTAATTTGAACCTTAAAGTTACTGTCTGCCTGAAATTCCTTTAACTTCTTTTTGATGTGTACTAAATAACAATTAGTCTTTATAATTACTGTATTTTTTTCTAAAGTTAATAAGCACACTAAGGGAACCAGTGTAAATATCAGCATCTCTGTCTTTTTGTTCCAGAGCTATGTCCATCGCATCTCTGATAGCAATACATTCTGCCATGAAAATTGATGCATATGGATGCAGACTTCTAATGACATTAACTAATGACTAATGACATTGATATCAGGACAGAGACATGCAAGTTCCAACTCCTTTGACATTCTTAACTTTACTTCCGTCAATGTAAATGGACATAGCTTGTGAATTGAGTTTTGATTTTTGAAATAATTCATTAGGATTCTTTGCTCTCATTAACAATTCTCCATATTCTTTATCCATGTCTGCATTGTACATTAAGGTATCATATTGAAAATTTTGATCAGCTAAAACTATTTTATCTAGACATACAATGTTTTTTCATACAACATATGCACAGGGTGAGTCACGTTACTTTAGCGCCTCCTGTAACTTTTGAACGGTTGAAGTAATTGCGGTTGGGAATGGGGCTATTTCATATGTGTATTCATTTCTGTGTTAGAAATGAATTATCTTAGAAATTTTACTAATTTTTGGTATAAATAAAAACAAGGTCAAAGGTCAAACATGCTCTAAATATTATTCTAGCTCTTTTTACATCACGTTGAAGAAGTCAAAACATTTGTAGACCAATCGGAAGGTCATGCTTTTTGCGGCTGATTCCGTGTGGAATTACCCTATATGTGTTAAATAAACTTTTTAATAATTTTGATTTTTGCGACGCATTTAACGGGTATTTTGTATGTAACAGTTCACCACCCAAGGTCTCGCTGCTCTCTCCCTGCTAACGCGCACTACGGGCGTTGCAATATTCGTTAAACACGGGTCGCAAAAACTCGAAATTACTAAAAAAAAATGCTTATCTAACTTAAATCAGAATGTGTATCATCGGATTCTTTTTACGCCCATTATGAAAGAGTAAAAAAAGATGTATTGTTCCATTAAAAAAAGTCTTACCTCAATATCTCGTAAAATACAAGTAATAAGATGAAAATGTAAAGCCCATTCCCTTATGCACTTCTGTGAAAACTGCATTGAAATAACTTTAACCGTTCCAAAATTGCAGAAGGTGCTGAAGTTCCGTGACTCGTCCTGAATATATGAGAGTTGTGGAAAACGCTGCAATTCTACTTTCGTCCTCGTCGTGAATCTTCATGGAAATGCTTTTTGTTTTTCAGGAAGTCTACTGTGGCAAAGAAACTATATGCACAGTTGATGGGCTGCATTTCAATGCTATGTATAATGCTAGAGTGAAAGCATTCAACAGTTCTGGTGAAGGGGATTACAGTGACTTAATCGGGTTACAGACTGCAGAAGGTGAGTTCTTTTCTATTTTGCCAGTCTAGACTGAGACAGGAAGGGTTGATAAGTGTGTCAGAGTTTCCTTGCCCGGAGAAGGAAGATGGCACTATACCAACAAATGAGTATCTTTAAAATGTCGAAATATAGTCATTTTCCAAAGAAATGTTGACCAGAGAAGGTGACTTGTGTGGAAACAGACTGGTTTTAGAATGCAAGCAAATGCATACTTGCAAGCAGATGCATTTAAACAGAATACATGTCGCCATTTTGATCAAGTAATCACACGATTTACTAACGCCCCAATGAGCGTGGCCGAATGATTTTACTCTTCTAATAGCTTTAGAGAGAGTGCATCGTCATGTACTCCGGCACTAGGGGCAGTGCACTATAAACACTCGTTTATGCGCACTGGGGTGAAGGTAACACGTTCGTTCGAATAGAGAAATGGTTTTGGACCGCAGTGTTAAATATCAATACATTATTTACATTTCAGTCAATGACAGCATGTACTAACTGCAATATTGGTGAATGGCTGAAGTATGGAGTGTGACAGTACTCTCATGAGATCCCACGAGAGGTTACTGATTTATTCAATTTGTTACTCTGAGACCAATTGAAGCATTATGGAAGAATAAAATGTGTAGTTAAAAAAATTTCCAAAATATTGACTTGACTGATTTGAATGCGAAGAAATTTTGAACTGCTCGGGAGATGATGTAGCGGTGGTGGTGTAGCGGTTAGCGTAACGGACTGCTATACCCAAGTTTGCGGGTTCAAACCCGATCGAAGCCGTGGATTTTAGGGGCGAAAAAATTCTTCGTACGCCTTCCTTCGGAGGGGAAGTAAAGCCGGCTGTCCCATAGTTAGCCTCTGAGCTAAATTGAAATCGCCGGTTTCGTCGCCTCAGTAATACCTTCTTTCCGCTCTATCCGGGGAAAGGAGTGTAGCGAAATTTGCATGGTCAGACGGAAGAGCAGGCCTCATGGCCTGAGTCTCGCCACGTAAAATAAGGCAATTCAATTTTAAAAAAATGATTGCTGGTCGACTGAACTGTGGACTCCATGTTTTTGAGTTTTGAATGTCCCCAACGGTTGTGGTCCCTGGATAGTATAAGTCTCGATACTCTTGAAACCCATTGCACTTACACAGTGATTGTTTTGATTATAGTATTGGACAATGTATGTTTTGATTATAGTCAAAGGACAATAAAACTGCCATATGGGGAAGAAGTTCCATCTGCGCACGTTTCCTTGAGCTCCAGAATTTCCCTTCTACATTTTAACTATAAGTAAGTTGAGCAATAAAATACGTTTAAAAACGAGGTTAACATTTGAAAACGAAACATTTACACCCCCGAGTTGTAGAAAACTTCTTTACATCGGTAAACGTACTGCAAATTTGATTTTTTTGAATTGCTAATAAAATAGTAACCCGTATCCCCGGCTTTACTCCTACTATTACTAACAAAAAGAGAGCTCATCACAACGTGCGCTTAGTAAAGCTACATTTATGTCCAGAAGCAAAACAAGAGGCCAACTCTGCATTTCTTCAATTAATCAGGGAAACTGGAACAATTCTGATCGAGATTGGGGACATTGACCCGGAACCTGAAGTACATTACTTGTTACAGGCATATAACGTCTTTATTATACAGTACAAATGTAAACTAATGCATTATACAGGTGTCGCGCCGTATATTCCCCCATGAATTCTTAACGGTTCACGGTATCGCAATGCAGTTTTCTCTCAAATATTGCGGAATCATGAGACGAGTTATGGGCCATAAATATATTGGAAATATTTTTAATTTCCGATAAATGTATTTATCTGTGATTTAAATGGAAATATATACATTTTCCCCACTAGCAACTCTTCAGCCCTTTTGTGTTCGTGTGAATTTCCGCACTATCTCGATAATTGTTTGCAACGTTTATATCCCGTCTGGATAAGCCGTAACGCAAGAAGACCTTGTGACTCCCAGCTCCCATCTGCCCCCACAATTTTTCATTCATGGAGATTTCAATGCTCACAGTGCCGTCTGGGGTGCAGCAAGGTCCTGTCAGAGGTATTATTCTCGAAAACAAACATTCAGCTTGATTCTTCAAAACACTGACATGGCACTAATTTTTCCCCGACGTCGATCACCTTTTTGCACATCGATCTCGCTTTCTCCAGTCCATCACTACCTACGATTGTAGAATGGACTGTCCTAGAGGACCTCCATATAAGCGACCATTTTCCAATCTCTATCCAGTTAGACGTGTCCGATCTTGTCCGCACACCCCAGTGGTCACTCGAGCATGCCGACTGGGCCGAATACAGTGTAGAACTGCATATACTGCACCAGTGTTCAACGACATTAAAAGTATAGTTGCCCACTTCATCGAAGCCGTTCTCAGCGCCGCAGATATCGCCATTCCGAGAACGACGGGCCGACCACGACACCCTCCTGTACCCTGGTGAAACGAAAACTGCACCACCGCGGTCCATGAACGGAAACGAGCGTTCTCTAGGCACAATAGGTTCCATACAATTGAATACTTAATCGAATACAAGAGATGTAGAGCCAGGGCTAGGAAGGTGATACGAGAAAGAAAAATGACGTCTTGGAGACCCTATCTTTCTTCTCTTTCTTGCCGTATGGCAAGAGGTATGGCGAAAGGTCCGTCAGTTCGGAGAAGACTGTCCTTTGCGAACCTCCAAGTGTTGCTGGTGAACGGAAATCTGATCACCTCACCTCAAGATATAGCAGAACATCTGGTTTTTCATTTATGAGAATATCTCCAGTTCCTCACAGCATTCTGCAGGTTTCCCGAATTGTAGATGGAAAAACATGTTTTGGATTTTTCAAGTGGCGCAGAAGAGGATTATACCCACTCCTTTTTTATGGAGCAACTATTGTCTGCGCTCGCTCTTCTGATAGATTCTGGTGCAGGACCTCATCAAATCCTACCCGAGAAGGCGCAATCGTTCCTTTTTAGCCTCTTATATCGCATTTGGAATGCGAAGCTATAGTAATTCCTATTCCTAAGGAAGGAAAAGCCCGAATGATTCCTTCGAGTTATCAGCCGATTTCGCTCACTAGCTTCGTTCGTAAGCTTTTAGAGTAAATAGTTAACTTTCGTCTTCTGGCTCCTGAAGCAAAGAAACCTTTTAACATTAATCGAGTGTGGCTTGAAGCATTGATCTACTTTGGATCATTCTCGCTTCGCAGATATCTTTCTTCCTTCGTACTACAACACCTCGTAGCTCTCTTTAAAACTGAGAAGGCTTAGGGCATGACTCGGTGGCAGCGCATACTTTTTTCGCACCTTGCTCTCTTGAGGACTCGGGCCGAGCGAGAAGCGATTGACATGGGCTCCCACGACCCTAAACGTTGAAGCGCCCTTAAACCCTAATAATAGGGTTTAATAATAGGGAACAATAATAATAATAATAATCACGACGTTAATAATAGACATTACAAACTTAGAATAGATTTCCTTGTACAGAACCGATCGCTTGAAACAGACGCGAAGAGTTTCTATCGCAATCTGACTCAAAAACCGAATGGCAATGCTGTCACTCCATCAAAAGATGACGTCGAAGCATTTTGGGCAGCAATCTGGGTGGAGAGCAAATCCTACAACAAAGACGCATCTTGGATTCAATCTGAAGTTGATGCTGTCGATGAACTTGTGCAAACAGTGGAGGATGTTCACGAATTCTCGGAAGAGGACTTCTTCCAAGCAATTAAGAACATGGGAAACTGGAAATCCCCTGGGATTGATAAGATCCAGATTTATTGGATTAAGAAATTAACAGCAATCCATTCTCATCTAGTAAATGCTGTTAGTAAAATATTAGAATACCCAAAGGAACTCCCGGAACTCCCCATTTTCGTTGAAAACTAGCTCAAAATTCCGCATTTTCAGAAATGCTCAAACGCCATTTTCTCATAAATAGCTCCAATTTTTCTCTTCAAACATTTCGACGGGATAGTGCAAATTGCACTCTTTAATATTACGTAAAGTTCATTTTGGGGTATTTTTTTGTGTTTTCAAAAATTTCACAAATGTAATTTTTTTTAAGATCTCACACCTTAATATGCACATTACCAATATTTTGTAAACAGTTGTATTTGAATGTAAATGCTTCAAACGACTTCAAATAAAGTTTTTTGAAAACTCAAAACATTTCTGTGAAGAGCTTCAAATTTCGCATTTTTAGTAGCTCTTAAACGCCATTTTCTTGAAAACGGCTCCACATTTCTCATTAGTAATATGTGAGAATAATTTGACGGGTAGTATTAGGAAAGTACATGGATCTTTTACTGTACCGACAGGTAGTTTTATTTAGGAAAGATACAATCTTTTTGAGGTGAAAAATATTGATATCTATCAGATTCATCTGAGGTAAATCGTCTCATTTGTCGAGAAGTCTAAATCTAGCTATTGTTAGTCTGAGAATTCAGAAAATGACAACCGGAAGAATCAATTCAAATTTCAGAGATAATCAATAAACTTAGTAATGTCCTGAACAAATATTTCATTTCCGAAACGGATTTTAGTTTATCACGGTATTTAGAATAATTTTCACGTATGTGGCAATCTTAAGCCTAAGGCACTAGTTAATATGAATATGTGCTAAAAATAACTATTCGAGCATTCCAGGACATTCAATGTTTTCATAAACGTTGGATGTGTTCATCATTTATGTTTACGCCGCCGTTTACTGTGGCTATCATTTTGAACAAAATTTGTCTGGTTTCACTTGCAATATAGTTAGCAAATACGTACATAAATGAGTGACGACCATTTCTTGGATTTAATAGAGTATCGATAGCTATGCCGAATTTCCTCTTAAAACCTGTTCTGTAGAACGATGTAATTCAGTTCTCTTTGGAAGTGAATGATTGACTGCAGTACTCAGTTATTTACTGTCGTGTCGTTTTTTAATTTATAGGAAGCACGAGTTCTCAAGGTTACTACATGTTCCGAATGTAAGAGTAGAAACAGGTTCAACAGGAGAATCAATTTTTAATCCCAAAGATGACTTCGTGCAGGAGCTAATTCAGTCATGACCACTCTGCGGGCCGGCCCCAAACTGTTGGTTTCAGGCAAAATTGACACGCGGCTGATGTGCGAATCACTTGGCGGCGGTGGCAGGTTCACGTGCCTTCTTGCCATACGATATAAACCACGATGTGACGAGACCTAACAACTGACAAATGCAAGGACACCGACCATAATACGGGCTGTGAATGACAGTGGTCCGGTATCCTCTGTGAACCTCGGTCGAACTTTAGCGTACGAAAATCTTTTGTTTTCTTTTTGGAATATTTGTACACCACGGAATGTAACATCAGAATCATCTCAGATTTTAACCCTTTCACGCCAGTAATATACTAGTTTTCAAATGTTTTACTCATTGGCGCATGACATAAGGCAACCCCATTTATCTGTTAATATTGACTTGTGGGATTAGTTAATTGCCCACGTGCCTCCTACAAAGATTCTTCAATGCACTGCCCGTCGAGGTGGGTTGGCCCACGTCCTGACGGGGGGATGCAGAGAAGGCTCTTAAGTGTTCCTTTCTCCATTTTTCCCATCTTCTTGCTTCTCATTTCATGTCATGTACGTTCTTTTCACTCCTTTTTTCTTCCTCACTGGCCTTCTCTGTATGCTGAACGCCCACCCATGTGTTTGCCGTGCATGGCGACCCGTGTCGGAGGGAATGTGTGTCCTGGCAGTTGAGGGACCTGTTTGTTTCCCTATCTAGTCCTAGTGCTACTGTTCGCCTTGCACTAAGGGGTACGTTTACGTATTTTGGCATACCCAGCAGTGATGTATGTCCATAAAACGCGGTTTGCGGGAAGTGCGGATCGTCAGTTCACGACCCACAACCCTGCGACAAACTACCGCACTGTGTGAATTGCGAAGGCGATCACCCAGCCAACGAGAACCAGTGTCCCACGTTTCTCCGGGAAAGGGAAATCCAAAAAATAAGGGTAACCGAAAAGGTTCCTTCCCTGAGGCGAAGCGTAGGTTCCAAATCAGGAATCCAGTGGACCTATCACGATCCTTTTCCAGTGCTGTAAAACCTAAGTCCCCGGGGGTAACAGCAAGATGTCAAACTCACTGTACCCCAGAGGTAGTTTCGCACTTTAGTTGTCAGGTGTCGCCGATAGACTTCCCCGAAGATTCGGCATGTATCCAAGGTGGGAAAATTATCATTCCCACAAAGTACAAAAAACCTGTTCAAAACCTCCACCAGAAATGGACCACTTCCACTGAGACTGCTACTGAAATCGATCTTAAACAGACACCGCCTCCCAGGAAAAATACGTAATCTAAATCCCGTCCACCTCTTTCTGTTTCTGAGAATCACATCGGACGATCCTCCAGCCCCTGTAGATCTCGGTCACCCGTGGACAAAAGTCGGGAAATCCCCCCACATAGGCGACCATATCCAGCAGCAGTCAGGATGACTGCTGTTGATGAGGAACCCCACGAGAGTTCCTCTACAACCATTCAGAAGGTGAGAAAGAAAAAAGAGCAACCAATGAAATAATTTCTCATAATGGCTCTCTCATGGAACTTAAATGGCCTTCGTGCTCACTCTGATGAATTAAGATTAATAATTTCTCGCCACAAACCATTTATATTCTGTCTTCAGGAACCTAATCTTCTCCCTCATCATCCCCTGTCTCTTCGCGAATTTAACATCTATCGGTTCGATCAAGACGACGGACTTCGTGCTCACGGCGGCGTTGCGGTACTCATCCGCGACTCCCTGTTCTCGGAAGAACACAACGTTCGAACCGACCTCCAAACAGTTTGCGTACGGGTACACCTACCATCCTTCTCTTTCACGGTGTGTAGTATATACATTCCCCCTGGCCAAGTCGTGTCACAAGAGGAACTCGAAGATGTTTTTTCTCAGTTGCCCGCCCCTTTTTTTATTGCGGGGGATTTTAATGCCCACAATCCCCTCTGGGGTGGCACGAGGACCTGCCCGAGAGGTTCTATCCTCGAAAATATTATTGACCAGCAAAACTTAATTCTTCTGAATTCCGGGAATCACACTTATTTCTCCATGGCGTCAAACTCCTCGTCAATCGATCTGGCACTCTGCAGTCCATACCTATCTACCTTGGTAGAGTGGACTGTACTCGATGATCTACATGGGAGTGACCATTTTCCCACTTTGGTCCCACTTTAATGTCCCTAATTTAGACGTCATCCGCCCTCCTCGCTGGCTGTTCCATCGAGCCCACTGGGATACATTCAGCGAGAAAATTATAATGCCAGACCGCTTTTCAAATAATATCGATGGGTCATTCCATGCAAAAAAGTAGGAAATCTGACACTACATCTCCGAATTTAAAAATATTTTTTACAGCTTACTTATTATATCTGCATGAGCCAGGTACAATATTTTTGTCTCATCATCCATTGTTTAGCAACAATGGGCACCTGAAATATTAGGTTAGCAGTCTGTAGACATTTCGTTATGATTTTTTTCCGATGATACGCAAACAAGCAAAAAATATGAAAGTGACACCATTTGTAGAAGAAATGTAAAGGATAATTTTACGCTAAAGATATTTTTTACCGTGAGTCTTTAACAATTAGGAAGTAAACAAATTCCAAAAAATGCAATAAATGGAAATATAATATTTTTAAATTCTTGAATTTTGGAAGAAAAATTGCTGAAACTACTTTCAAGCTGCTCTGTAAATTTCATCATGGAATCTTGAATGGTTTTAAAGTTATGAATAAAAGTATCTTACTGGCGCTCCATTAACGAACTCGTCTCAGCTGCTAGAGCCGCCGCGCCACAGCGCTCCTCGTCAGCGCTCGGCGTTACAGTTTTCCTCCGCCGCGCGATGGTGGATTTTTGCAAAACTACTTCTCTAGGTGTTAATTTTTCCGTAGGAGCTACATGAAGAGATACGCCAAATTCGACCATTATTTTTTGTTCACTCCAACGTTAAAATCATGTATTTCTCATTAGCTGTTTTCACGTTTGAAAATTTTTCTTTGAATTGTGTCAACATTTCTTCTCCATCATTGCTTTCTGTACTCACATGAAATAATTCAGAAACTGATTTATTTACGGTACTCACCTTTCTCCTTGCGTACGATATCTCGGGTTTGTTTTCGCAATGACAATGGTGATTGACCCAGAGGATACAAAATGTTTACATTACTGATAGTGGCTTCCTCTGCAATTCCTGGGGCTACGTACTCCTCTTCACTTGACGTTTTCACTTCACTGTTTCACTAAGATCTGCATTGGGCATTTTGGATATTTTGTGACGACACATCGCATATTGCTTCACCTACCACTAAATTCGATATTTTCTTCCGCATCGCCTCTGTAATCTTTCTCTTACCCACCCGACTTTTGTGCTTCTCGAGTCCGAATGGATTGCGGCACCAAAGTCTGTTAAACGTATTCACAATCTTTGGCATTTTCTATCACGATGTATTACAGAACAGTAACACGCGAAAACTAAGCCTGTAAACTGGTGTCAGGATCCCTTCGAAGGCATCGATGGATATCCCTAGGGAATGAACTTGGCGGTGCCTGCCTACGACCTTGCGTCACCCCTCGCTGGGCAAAGGCACGCGACTTTCAACCTTAAGAGCAAAATGCGCGTATACTTTTTATTTAATAACTTACGCATTTTTAAGATTCCATCGCGACAGTTTGCAGAATGGTTATTTATTGGTTCTTCCTGCAGTGTGTAATATATGAAAGAAATAAAATATTATTTTTGAAGAAAATGTATTTGTTTAATTTATTAGCATTTTTTATTATAAACAAATGTCTCAATTCTTAATATATTATCAACTGCCTTAAACCGGCGGACCGAGCTGTGGGGGTGAGATGGGCAGGCGGACACGTACGAGCGGCCACGCCCGTCCGTTGCCGTCCGTTGGGAGAATTCGCCGAACAGCGGATGTGAGGGTCATATGTGACACCTACTCAACGGCCGCGCTCTGCCGATTACGCAATTTCAACTGTTCGGCCTTGCTTGTGAAATAAACGTATTTATTTCTGCTTTGCTGTGGGCCCGAAACACTGACTGTGCCACCGCGGTGCGTGACCGAAAGCAAGCACTCGCGAGGCTCAATAGGTTCCCCCACCGCATCAAACCTGTTCGATTTCAAAAGAAAGCGGGCCAGAGCCAGATTAGTAATACGGGAAAGTAAGACCGCTTCCTGGAGAGCCTTTATTTCTTCTCTTTCTTGCCATACCCCGCCTTAAGTAGTATAGCGAAAGATCCGACAGATCGGAGGAAGATTTTCCCCACCATCTGTCCCAGGACTTCTTATTAATGGAAATCTTATTACTTCTCAAGAAGAAGTAGTTGAGGAATTGGCCTGTCATTATGAAAATACCTCCAGTTCCTTCCACTACTCCCCTAGCTTCTTGAAAACGAAGAGTAGAATGGAGAAATGCAGATTGGACTTCTCAACTTGCCTGGAGGAAGATTATAACGCCCCTTTCTCTATGGAGGAATTTTCCTGTGCTCTCGCCCGTGGGAAAGATTCTGCTCCAGGACCAGACCAGATACACAACCAAATGTTAAAACACCTGCCGGAAGAGGCACGTATTTTTCTCCTCCGTATCTTCAACAAGATTTGGATGGAACATACCTTTCCTAGGACCTGGCGCGAAGCAATTATTATTCCTATTCCTAAAGAAGGAAAGGACAGGACAAAACCGTCAACCTACCGCGCAATCTCGCTCACAAGCTGTATATGCAAACTTCTGGAGCGAATGGTGAACACGCGTTTGGTCTGGCACCTGCAACAGAGAAACCTACTTACACCCATCCAATGTGGTTTCAGGAAGAACAGGTGAACCATGGATCACCTTGTCACCCTTACCACACAGATCTCCTCTGCTTTCGTGCTAGGTCAACACCTGGTAGCAATTTTCTTCGATATAGAGGAAGCATATGATACTACCTGGAGGTACGGCATTCTTCGCACCATCCATTCTTGGAGTCTTAGGGACCGGTTCCCCCTTTTTTTAGTAGTCTTTCTTTCCTCAAGATACTTCCGCGTTCGCGTTGGTGACAGGGTATCCGCCAGCCACCATTTAGAAAACGGAGTCCCTCAGGGCTCAATTCTGAGTGTCACTCTGTTTGCCATCGCTATCAATAGTATAGCGTCGATAATCCGAGAGCCGGTGAAAGCTTCGCTCTTCGTTGACGACTTTGCCATTTTCTGCTCTTCCAAGAGTATTCAGGTGATAGAGAGACAATTATAACAAATTGCATTGTCCTCAACAAATTGCAGGAATGGAGCGTTTCAAATTCTCCGCATCAAAAACTAAACAGTATGCACTTCTGCAGGATTCATCAACTCCATAACCACCCGATCTTTTTCTTGGAAGCCATCATCTACCTTTTGTGGACTCTGCAACTTTCCTTGGGCTTACTTTCGATAAGAGCCTAACTTAGCGAAATCATATACGTAAACTGAAAAGCCGATGTGTCTCACCTCTGAACCTCCTCCGCACCCTTACAGGCAGCTGTTGGGGAGCAGATCGTGTGTGTCTCTTGCGTTTGTATAGAACCCTCATCCCTTCTATTTTGAATTATGGATGTATTGTATATGGGTCAGCGTCACCATCAACCCTCCGGCCATTAAATACCATTCACAACGCCGGTATAAGGGTTAGTACAGGCGCCTACCGCACGAGTCGCATCGAATGCCTCTTGGCGGAAGCTGGAGAACCATCTCTGAGCCGAAGGCGTGATATTTTATTAACCTCTTATGGGGCTAAAGTGTCAGGACTGGTTGACCACCCTTGTCGTCGTATAATCATCCACCCAAAGTATGAGTCCTCGTACATTCTTCGAACATCGTTACCCCATCCCCCAGGTATTAGATTACGAAATCTTCCCCGGGAATAAATGTAGAACTTCCCACCCCTGTGAAACCCACAAGTGACCGGATTCCCCCTTGGAAACTCCTTCGTCCCAGTACTGACTTCTGACTCTCCAATCTGCCCAAACAAACTACTAGTCCTCTGGTTTACCAGAAGCAATTTCTGATATGAGTGAATCCTATCCGGATCATTTATTCTTATACACGGATGGTTCATCGTGCAGCGACGCGGTGGCATGTGGTTTTTACTGTATCAGGGCCACGAAATCATTTCGGCATCACTCCAAGTGCGGTATATTCACTGCCGAAATGTATGCAACTTTTGAGGCCCTAAAATACATTGAATCAGCGACGTTGCGGCGAGTAGTTATCTGTTCTGATTCTCTCAGCTCTCTTCAAGCTGTCTCCCGTCCTTCGTCAGACTACCTGACGTTATCCGTACAAAGCCTGATTCATCGTCTTCTGTCCCGCCGCTATGACCTGGTACTTAGTTGGGTCCCAGGCCACGTCAGTATCAGAGGGAAACGAACTCGCCGACCAGGCGGCGAAATCAGCGACTCGTAAAACTCGTATCGACATTACTTCTGTACCATTGTCCGATGTTCAGGCTTTCTTGAAACGATCCGTGCTTAGAGCGTGGCAAACAGTGGCACAATAGCACTTTCAAACTAAGTGCGATAAAGAATTCTGTGTATCCCTGGCGCTCCTCATCACGGTCCTGTAGGCGCGAGGAAGTTATTTTAACCCGTCTTCGTATCGGACACTGCCATTTTTCTCACGGTTTCATTCTTCGAAATGAAACTCCCCCCATCTGTGACTCGTGCAAGACTGTTCTTTCCGTGGAACACGCCCTGCTGTACTGTAGGAAATTTGTTGGCAGTCGACGAAGACATGACCTGGGAATCTCGCTACAAGTAGTGCTCGGGGATGACGATTCTGCGCTCTCAAAACTTTTTTGTTTTACTTTCCCGTATACGTACGTATACACGGAGTGATATACGTAGTATAGGGAAAGTTATGTAATGCTGCGCGAAAAAATGGCCAATTTTCGGCGGAAAAAAATTAATTGCCGGGCCGTGAAAACGAATAAGTGGATAAAACCAGTTGCTAAATTAAGAAAAGAAAATCCTCTATCTCGTGGTGTGGTCAAAATCCATGATTTGTTGCTTCTTTATACTTAAAAATCGATTGACGGCATTCCGTCCGTCTGTCCGTCTGTGGTCAACGCTAGCGCCTAAACCGTTCGGTCGATTTTCTTCAAAATTGATATTCCCCAGTCGATCTGATTCTAGTCGAAGCTTTGTGATTTTGAAAAAGATTCTTTAAAATTTGGGGGTACCTAATATGAAGCCCCCCGGGGATTTTCAACATTTTCTCAAAAACGGCTCCAAATTTTTTCTTTAAATTTCTTGTATGAATAGAGGAAAATACACTTTTTAACATGGCATATGTCCGATTTTCACGTACAGCTCTGAATTTTCGAAAATTGTGAAAGTTTGAATTTTTTTTTTTTTTGCGTCTTTCTCCAACTACAAAATTGAAGATAGAGATTTTTTCTTCAAATAAAATTTGTTCTGCATATTGAGTTCTTTAATAAAGGTCATATAAATTTTATTTACAATTTTGGTAGTTTTCCTGCAATATTGCGTGCAGTATGTGCAATTTTAAAAAATTACAAAAACAAAATTTTCTCAAAAACGGCTCCAAAATTTTTCTTTAAACTTTTGGTAGGGATAGTGGTAAATGTACTCTATAAATGACATAAAAGCCATTTTGGTCGGTCGGTTGGTTTTTTTCAAAAATTACAAAAATGTAATTTTTTTTACTTGTCTCTCACGTCGTTAATATTTACATTATCGGCGATTTTTTTACATTATTATACTTACGAGTATATATGCTTTAATAATGTCAAGTAAAGTTTCTCGAAAACACTACCGTTTTCTGTGAAAAGTAGTTCAAATTCGGCATTTTCAGAAATGCTCAAACGTCATTTTCTCGTATAAGGCTGCAATTTGTTTGTTGAAACTTTTGTAACGGATAGTGTTAATTACACTCATTAGTATAGCGTGAAGTTTGAGTTTTTTTTGTTTTTTTCAAAAATTATATAAATGTAAATTTTTTGAAAGATCTCTCACATCTTTAATATGCACATTATCCGCAATTTGTAAAGATGATTATATTTGTGAGTGTAAGTGCTTCAAATAACTTCAAATAAAGTATTTTGAAAACTCAAAAAATTTCTGTGAAAATGAGCTTCAAATTTCGCATTTTTAGTAGTGCTAAAACGCCATTTTCTCTTAAACGGCACATAATTTTTAAAAGAAAATTGCCATTTACGGCTAGGTTTTTGTGTTCTTTAATATTCTAAAATTAATGTTTCTGAAAAATTAAAAAAAATGACAAAAAAAATGTACTTTTGGGCGATGATAGATGGTAGCTGGCAAGAAAGAGTATGCGGCAATTCCGAATAGCTAGCGAAGACCTAGGAAAATAGAAAACTAATACGGTAAAGTCTGTGCCATTCTGTTTCTGTTTTTTGACAAATAAATAAAATAAATACGGTCATGCTTAATTTTTTTAAAATACGAGTAGTTTTTCTTTAATTTTGTGACAAACGTAATAGGCCGCTGTAAATTTACTGCGCTTCGGACAGCTGGATGCGTCGTAAATTAGAATGTGCAATTTTGTATATTATTTCTTTCTTCGTTTCTTACATTCGAACTTTGTTATAGACTTACACATTAATATTTTAGAAATTGTTTATTTTGAAATATTTGAAATAAGTAAAAAGAATTAATAGCTCTCAGAATAGCGACAATGCAGGGTCTGCAACAATGGAATTCACTTTGCGCTCGCGAATATCTGTGAATTAGTGTCATTGTTGTGACCTAATGGAGCTGTATGAAAAGGAGTTATAATTGTCTAATTTATGTTGATATTTGCAGGCAAATATTTAGTTTTGCACCAAATGCTGTACCATTTGTAGTGAGTAGAGAATTTGTTGCATGGTTTTAAAATACTCTTCCCTAATCATGGCCCAATGGAAGGCATTTCTATATTTCCAGGGTATCAGGCTTCTTTTTCCAATACAGGGTTACAAAACTTTTGCATTCTATTTTTGTGAAGTTGTAGAATTCACATAGTTCTGACAACACTGCAATGGAAATAGTGAGTTCCAAGCGAAGATGTTAGTAGCGCATAAAGTGCAATATTACAGTACTACTTAGCTGTTTCCTCTAATACGGGAAAGTAAGTGCTGTTGTGGCCCCACTAGTTTTGAGATAAAGCAGAATATATAATTTTATTTGAAAGGTAACAATGTTTTATGTTGTTTTTTGGCCCCTTTACAGCCAATTTTACGTTTTAAGATAAATTTTACGCCTCCTTTTCTATTTTCCTTCTGCCATTTCTACATGTATGCTTGAAGCAGAATTCAAGCCTTTTTAGCCAATGTAAATGCTTTTAAACCGTGAGTAAGTTACATATGCAACACTGAATATTCTTTTCTCCAAATACCGTGGCATGGGCGCAAATGACCACAGCAGTCGAAGCGCCCTCTAAACCATATTCAATCAATTCAATGCACTGTTTGGCCTGCATCTTCACAAAAATGACTGCCAGAAGCATCCCGCGCATCAAATCCCGCGCCCGGAGAAAATCAACGAAATCATGAACGAATATTTTATTTCCAAAACGCTTTTCAATTTGTCGTGACATTTAGAACAATCTTCACGAATGTGGAAATCGTAAGCCCAAGGCACTTGTTCATACGAATATGTGCTAAAAATCAGAATTCGAGCATTCCAGGAGATTCAATATTTTTCATAAATGTTGGATGTGTTCATCATTTGTTTACTCCGCCATGTTCCGTGGCTATCATTTTGAACAATTCTGGATTTTCAGTAAGTACATTTAAAATATTATTGAAGAGAGCCTACAAACATTTGATACTATTAACGTATTCTAATGTAAGCCACGCGATGCTTTTCTTAGAAAATATTACTCGACTGTTTCACCGTTTACGCGGAGGAACGAGGAAATGCTCCGAGGAGACGCCGCCGTCTGCTGTGTCGTAGCGGCCGGTTTGAATTTCGCGCCCGGAAGTGATTTTAAACTCAGTTTTCTGAAAGACTTTTTTTCCTCTCTCTCTCTCTCTCTCTCTCTCTCTCTCTCTCTCTCTCTCTCTCTCTCTCTCTCGGGAAAACTGGACCTGCCTTTCTTAATGACGTGCATCAAAGAATTTGGGTTATTTTTTTGTAACGGGAATTTCTGGACATTCTGTATATTAGTCAAGACGTTATTGAATCATCTCTAGTTTTTGGAAGCTGGTAATTGACAACATGCGAAAAACAAGTCTTTTGGGCGACAAAGAAAGGCACCCGCGAAGGGCTTACTCCAAATGCTCGACCACACTAACAAGATTAGAAAAATAAGTACTACGAGAGTCTGTGCTATTCTATAGCACCACACTACTTTATTATTTATTTACCGTCCCTTATTACGCATGTGGAGGAAATTTAAAGAAAAAAATTGGAACGGTTTTTGAGAACATTTTTTCGTAAATTTCAAGCGGAAAATAAGCAAAAACTAGTTTTTCAGAAAATTGTACGTGGTCTTTTTTAAAGAGCTAATTTTCTACAACATACTTTGTCTAATGCAAAAATCTTTACCTTCAATTTTGTAGTTTAAAAAATTATTTTGCATTTTTTCGAAAAACCTAGTGAGACCCGAAAATAGGCCTGGCACCACGTTTTTTAATCGCCCCTTATTACAAAAGTGCAGAAAATTTTAAGAAAAAATTTGGAGCGGTTTTAGAGAGACAAAATTTGGTAAATTTTAAGCGCAATTTACTCGAAAACTAGTTTTTTCAACAAATTGTACATGACCTTTCGTTTGGTACAAGCGATTTGTCTGAGGTAAAAATCTCTATCTTCAATTTTGCTGTTTTGAAATTGGTTGTTGCAATTTTCAAAAAAGTGGGGATATCAACGAAAACGATACCTGCATCATTCTCTTATTGGAGCCATATTTTTGAAATGTCCGAGGGGCTTCATGTAAAGTACCCTCCAAAATTAAAATATCGGTTTCCAATTCCAGGAGTCTCGACAACAGTCAAAACGGTTGAGGAATATCAATTTTGAAGAAAATCGACTGAATTGTTTAGGCACTGGCGTTGACCACAGACGGACAGTCGGACGTTTTGCCATCAGTCGATTTTTCGGTATCAAGAAGCCACGAAACATGGTTTTTGGCTACATCACGAGTTAGAGGATTTCCTCCCTAAATTTAGCAAAATAATTTATTCACTTTTTCGTTACCAGACCGCAGCTATAAGAGTTTTTCTGGCGAAAATTTGCCGTTTTCCTGCGCACGATATCATAACTTTCTCTTCTTTACGAATTATCGTAAGGTGAGAAAGTAAAAAGAAGACAATAGAATATTCTTTTTCATAATGAAATGTACGAATAGTAATGAAACATACTGTATGTTTTATATTTATAATTTTGTTGCAGTTGGTTTGTGACCACAATGGATCATTAGTCCAAGTATTGAAATAAGGCTTTGTGTATATTTTTATTTTGTTACTTTTGTAGTATATGTTCAATTTCTGCCCTATTTTGCAAATGTTTGACATTGTTGTTTATTTTTGTAGTGGCATGGTTTACATTTGATCCAAGTCTGGGTCCTTCAGAACTCCATTTCTCAGAAGACAATTGTACTGTGGTTTGTGAAGGTTATGAGCACCGTGTTGCCCTTGGAAGCGTAGGTTTTTCGCGTGGAATACATTACTGGGAATTCTCTATAAATCGTTATGATTCTGATACAGATCCCAGTTTCGGGATTGCTCGCATTGATGTGGCGAAGGATCAGATGTTAGGTAAGTAAAAAGCCTTTGATATGTTGTTAATACACTGTGTAGAATATTTACTGTTGTTCTTGCAACGTAGTTTAGTTAATAAGGCTTGTACAAGTATAATTTTATTCTTACTTACTCTTTGACGGTCCGTGGATTGGCAAATAAGACTCGACAGCATTTAGCCCGGTTAAAACTGGTTTAAAATGTAAAGAATGTCATACTAATACTCTTTTATCTCTGAACAAATGCTAAAGAAGGCGAGTTCCGTAATAATAACCGTAATAGCTCGCATGGCGCATGTTTGCAACCATGTAATAGTTCGCACGTTTGCATTGTGTATATTACACGGATAATTGGTAACGCGATGTTAGAATTAGAAAACTACAAATATTTGATAACTAAATCAAATCAAATACGAGTGTGGTAATGAAATACGTCTTTTGGGGCCGTCCATAAATTACGTAACGCAAAGGCTCTAGCCGGAAAAGGGGGTTTTCCGGCCTTAAGTTAGACTCAGATGTTTCCCACATGTTTGGATGTAAAAAATATTATTTCAAAGTATGACGTACAAATATCCACATGGTAAGTATTTACAGCGATAAAAACAGTTTTTCCTGTTTAAATTAAGAACAATTTTATGGCATTTGTTTTATTTCTTTGCTTCTGATAAGAACTTTGCCGTAATAATTTGTTGGAAAATTGACTTGCAGATGCTTTTCAGTTCATAAATAACGTAATAAATTATTTAAAAACATTTTTTTCTATAAAAATGTCAACCAAAAAATTTAAAATAAAAATTCACCTAATTTATAACTGCCAGAAAAAGTTTCAGATAGTTTCAGTTTAGTGCTCCAACGGGCAAATGTCTCGGATTTGATTTACGACCTAGCGGGCCGATTTTGTAACCATGCTTTTT
Source organism: Acheta domesticus (assembly GCA_031308135.1). Taxonomy (NCBI): domain Eukaryota; kingdom Metazoa; phylum Arthropoda; class Insecta; order Orthoptera; family Gryllidae; genus Acheta; species Acheta domesticus. The sequence continues at coordinate 164,777,052 of JAHLJT010008446.1, read as the reverse complement.
TACGATTTCCTTGTCTTATATAATATAACATGTTTTAATATGATACCATTTGCGTGGTTCACGGGTTTTGGTTCAAACTAATAAGATATGTCAGTTTGCCGACGTTTCGGAGTTTTTTATTACTCCATCCTCAGGGCTGGATAAGTTTAACAACACCGGTTATTACAAATATTGTCACAATAATTACAATTGCATATTAAAAACTAGGTATTAACATTACACATTTTGTACACAACAAAAAGAGCTAATTATATTCAATTGTGCTCGAAAACCAACAAAAAATGTTAATGTATATAAGAGCAATACCAGAATTATTATTAATATTATTCTTATGGTTGTTGTTTTTTTGTAAATAATTTATATAATATTGAATTATAAAGAAATAAGACATCCCTTGCTGTGCGTGGGATGTTAAGTAAATATCATGAAGGTTCACATAATGAGAAACAGCCAAACAAGCTAGCGTGACCATTCATACTGACTACATGTTCATGAATGAACTAGTATTCGACATGGGAGCCAAACACTGGCTATCAAGAAAACAATATCCTGTGCAACTAAAGCCAGCTAAAGTCCCACCATTCATAAAATAATAAATAATTAGTTCATTCAATACTCTACAATTTGTGATTAGAGTAAATTGGTGAAAATCTTGTCAATGAATAAGTAGGATAATTGGAGAGTGTATTATTGTAAAAAGCCCACGAAAGCAATTAGAAGAGCAATACTTGCATAAATAGATGGCATCACTGCTGTGCTCAAGTCCAAACAAGTGCATATTACCAAACATAATAGTACCATTAATGTATTACATGTTGATTGGAGTATTTCATTTTATTGTATGCGTATGCACTGAATTCCAGGGTGAGCGGGAAAGTGATCCCTACTTCGACCCTGATCCTTACGTTTGACCGACCATCCCTCCCGCAAAGGATAATCACTGCTTATTACAACCTCCGTGTACGACAGTACGTGCCGAACTCTTTGCGCTGTTTCAAGTGCCAGAGGTTTGGGCACACCCAGCAGCGTTGTATGTCCGTAAGCACGGTTTGCGGGAAGTGCGGATCATCAGTGCACGACCCACAACCGTGCGCCAAACCACCGCACTGTGTAAATTGCGAGGGCAATCACCCAGCCAACGACAACCAGTGCTCTACCTTTCTCCGCGAAAGAGAAATCCAAAAAACTAAAAGTGACCGAAAAGGTTTCGTTCCCTGAGACGAAACGTAGATACCAAACCAAGAACCCAGTTGACCTTTCACGATCTTTCTCCAGTGCTCTAAAACCTTTATCCCCGGGGGTAAAAACGTGTTGCCAAACTCAGTGTTCCCCAGCTATAGTAGCACACTTCAGTTGTCAGGTGTCGCCGATAGACTTCCCTGAGGATACGGCGTGTATTCAAGGTGAGAAAGTGATCATTCTCACAAAGTTCAAAAAAACCTCTTTAAAATATCTAGCAGCCATTGACGACTTCCACTGAGTCTCTTACGAAAATCGATCCCAAGCAGATACCGCCTCCTCCCCCCAAAAAAAACACGTCATCAAAATTCCGTCCACCTCTTTTTGTTTCCGAGATTCACGTTGGACGATCCTCCAACCCCTGTAGATCTCTGTCACCTGTGGCAAAAAAACTGGGAATCCCGACACACGCGACCATATCCAGCAGCTGTCAGGATGACCACGAGAGTTCCTCTACAACCCTTCAGAAGGTGAGAAAGAAAAAAGCAACCAAAGAAATAATTTCTTATAATGGCTCTCCCATGGAATTTAAATGGTCTTCGCACCGACTCAGGAGAATTAAGATCGCAAATTTTTCGCCACAGACCATCTATAGTCTGCCTTCAGGAAACCTGTCTTCTTCCTCATCATCCCCTGTGACGTCGCGGTTTTAGCATCTATCGGTTCGATTAAGAAGACGAACTTCGTGCTCACGGACGGCGTCGCGGTACTCATCCGTGACTGTCTGTACTCTGAGGAACATTACATTCGAACCAATCTTCAAACCGTTTGCGTTCGGGTACACCTACTGTCCTTTCTCTTACGGTGTGTAGTATATACATTTCTCCTGGCTAAGTCATATCACAATAGGAACTCGAAGATGTGTTTTCTCAGTTGCCCGCCCCTTTTCTTATTGTGAGAGACTTGAATGCTCAGATGTGCCCTCTGAGGTGGCACGAGGACCTGCCCGAGAGGTTCGATACTCGAAAATATTATTGACCAGCAAAACTTAATTCTTCTGAATTGCGGGAATCATACTTTTTTCTCTATGGCTTCAAACACCCCGTCAATCGATCTGGCACTCTGCAGTCTATTCCTATCTACCATCGTAAAGTGTGGACTGTTCTCGATGATCTGCATGGGAGTGACCATTTCCTTACTCTGGTTCACTTTAATATCCCTAATTTAGATGGATTAGCCATCTCGCTGGCTAATCCATCGAGCCGACTGAGATACATTCAGCGAGAAAATTATAATACCACATAATGTTTCAAGTAATATCGATGCCTTTGTGGCCCAATTCACCGCCATTGCAGCCACCATTGCAATCCCGACGTCTACGTATCGGCCACGACGCCTCCTCGTGCCTTGGTGGAAGGCTGACTGCGCCACCGCGGTGCGTGACCGAAAGCGAGCACTCGCGAGGTTCAGTAGGTTCCCCACCGCATCAAACCTTATTGATTACAAAAGAAAGTGGGCAAGGGCTAGATTAGTAATAGTACGGGAAAGTAAGACCGCATCCTGGAGAACCTTTATTTCTTCTCTATCTTGCCATAAAAAAATATTGAATTAAATGTACATGTACAGTGAATTTCATGCACACGTAAATTTAATGTAAAAGTGCAATAGAGTAATTATCATGTGCGTGAATTGAATTTAATGTACACGTACAGTAAATTTGATGTACACCCATACATTAAATTTAATTGTACACGTACATTACAGTTAATGCACACGTACTTTAAAGTTACTGTACGTGTACATTAGGTTTAGTTTACGTGCATGATACTTCTTTGGTGTGCTTTTACATTGAAAGTAATGCAGACATTTCTGACAGTGCAGGAGTGCTTCTGCAATTGACGCAAATAACCGAAAAGTACTGTTTCATCAGCGCAAATTCACACGATTATTTTCCATATAACTGTCAAACACCCTATAATCATTTTTTTTTATTTCTCTAGATTTTACTAGCAACCACCTTCCGTAGCTTTATTAGTTTTTGTGAGAATTTACGCAGGAACTTAACCATATTGTTTCATTTTGTACGAACTAATCAGTCCTCAGATGCACACTCTGTTCTGTTTATCTGACGTCATATTGATAAATGAGGCAAACTCGTCTTTCATTTAGACCCTCCCGAAAACAATGTAAAATGTTTCGAATTCTAGTTGGATTCAGCAACGAGCTAGTTAGCCGTAAGTTTTTGTATGCACCACGGGCGGCATCTGACTCCTCGGGCCGGAGGCTCTGGGGTTAGGGGGTCCCCTTCTGTGCGAGGGCGTCTACTTGGCGCCACAGATACATAAATAACTATTGTATTACTTGTAAGGTACTGTTTACTTTCAAAATTCTTAATTGTATAAAAACTGAGTACTCTTCTATTAATTATTGTATTATTAATATTGTTTATTATTATAACAATCTTGCTTTACTATTGTATAACCTTTTGGATATTGTCTAAGATTATTGTATTTGTAACTTGCCACTGGACAACAGTCCATTTGCAAGATAATAAAATTATTATTATTATTATTATTATACCTCGCCTAAAGTAGTATGGCGAAAGATCCGACAGATCGGTGGAAGATTTTCCCCACCATCTGTCCCAGGACTTCTTATTAATGGAAATCTTATTACTTCTCAAGAAGAAGTAGTTGAGGAATTGGCCTGTCATTATGAAAATACCTCCAGTTCCTTCCACTACTCCCCTAGCTTCTTGAAAACGAAGAGTAGAATGGAGAAATGCAGATTGGACTTCTCAACTTGCCTGGAGGAAGATTATAACGCCCCTTTCTCCATGGAGGAATTTTCCTGTGCTCTCGCCCGTGGGAAAGATTCTGCTCCAGGACCAGACCAGATACACAACCAAATGTTAAAACACCTGCCGGAAGAGGCACGTATTTTTCTCCTCCGTATCTTCAACAAGATTTGGATGGAACATACCTTTCCTAGGACCTGGCGCGAAGCGATTATTATTCCTATTCCTAAAGAAGGAAATGACAGGACAAAACCGTCAACCTACCGCCCAATCTCGCTCACAAGCTGTGAATGCAAACTTCTATATCGAATGGTGAACACGCGTTTGGTCTGGCTCCCAAAACAGAGAAACCTACTTGCATCTATCCAATGTGGTTTCAGGAAGAACAGGTGAACCATGGACAACCTTGTCACCCTTTCCACACAGATCTCCACTGCTTTCGTGCTACTTCAACACCTGGTAGCAGTTATCTTCGATGTAGAGAAAGCAAATGATTCTACCTGGAGGTACGGCATACTTATACATTCTTGAGGTCTTAGGTGCCGGCTCCCCATTTTTTTAGTAACCATTCTTTCAAGATACTTCCGCGTTCACCTTGGTGACAGGGTATCCGCCAGCCACCATTTAGAAAACGGGGTCCCTCAGGGCTCAATTCTGAGTGTCACTGTTTGCCATCGCAATCAATAGAGTAGCGTCGATAATCCGAGAGCCGGTGAATGCATCGCTCTTCGTTGACGACTTTCTAATTTCCTGCTCCTCCAAGAGTATTCAAGTGATAGACAATTACAACTGGTCCTTAACAAATTGCAGGAATGGAGTGACGGGACAGGTTTCAAATTCTCCACATCAAAACCTATCTGTATGCACTTCTGCAGGGTTCATCTCCATAACCACCCCGATCTTTTTCTTGGAAGCTATTTTCTTCCTTTTGTGGAGTCTGCAACTTTCTTTGGGTTTACTTTCGATAAGAGCCTAACTTCGCAAAATCACATCCGTAAACCGAAAAGCCGTTGTCTGTCACCTCCTCCGCACCCTTACAGGCAGCTGTTGGGGAGCAGACCGTGTGTGTCTCTTGCGTTTGTATAGAACCTTCACCCGCTCTATTTTGGATTATGGTTGTATTGTATATGGGTCAGCGTCGCCATCAACACTCCGGCCGCTGAATACCATTCACAACGGCGGTATAAGGATTAGTACAGGCGCCTACCGCACGAATCGCATCGAATGCCCCTTGGCCGAAGCTGGAGAACCATCTCTGTGCCAAGGGCGAGATATTTTATTAGCGTCTTATGCTGCTAACGTGTCAGGACTCTTTGACCATCCTTGTGGTCGACTAATCACCCAACCAAATTATGAGTCCTCGTACATTCTTCGAACATCGTTACCCCATCCCCCAGGTATTAGATTGCGAAATCTTCTGCGAGAACTAAATGTCGATCTTCCCACTCCTGTGAAACCCACAAGTGACCGGATTCCCCCTTGAAAACTCCCCCTTCCCAATATTGACCTTAGACTCTCCAATCTATCCAAAGAAACTACTAGTCCTCTGGTTTACCAGAAGCAGTTTCAGGATATGAGAGAATCCTATCTGGATCATTTATTCTTATACACGGATTGTTCGTCGTGCAGGGACGCGGTGGCATGTGGTTTTTATTGTATCAGGGCCACCAAATCATTTCTGCTTCACTCCCAGTGCAGTATATTCACTGCCAAAATGTATGCAATTCTTGAGGCCCTAAAATAAATCGAATCAGCGACGTTGCGGCGAGTAGTTATCTGTTCTGATTCTCTCAGCTCTCTTCAAGCTGTCTCCCGTCCTTCGTTAGACTACCTGACGTATCTGGTCAAAGTCTGATTCATTGTCTTCTGTCCCGCCGCTGTGACCTGGTACTTAGTTTGGTCCCACGCCACGTGAATATCACAGGGAATGAATTGGCCGACCAGGCGGCGAAATCAGCGACTCGTAAAACTCGTATCGACATTACTTCTGTACCATTGTCGATGTTCTGGCTTCCTTGAAACAATTCTTGTTTAGAGCGTGGCAAACTGTGGCACATTAGTACTTTCAAACTTAGTGCGATTAAGAATCCTGTTCATCCCTGGCGTTCCTCATCACGCTCCTCTAGGCGTGAGGAAGTTATTTTAACCCGTCTTCGTATCGGACCACACTCCTACTTTTCTCAGGGTTTCCTTCTTCGAAGTGAAACTCCTCCCATCTGTGACTCGTGCAGGACGGTTTTTTTCTTTGGAACACGTCCTCCTGCACTGCACGAAATTTGTTGGCAACCGACGAAGACAGGACCTAGGCAACTCTCTTCGGGTTGTGCTCGGGGATGACGATTCAGCGTTCTCAAAACGTTTTTGGTTTTTTGCGGAAAAGCGAAATATATAATTTTATTTGAAAGATAATAACAATGGGTTATGGTTTTTTGGCCCCTTCACAGCCAATTTTATGTTTTATGATAAATTTTACGCGCCCTTTTTCTATTTTCCTTCTGCCATATCTACAAGTATGCTAGTGGTGCTCGGGGACGACGAAGATACATTTTACGCGCCCTTTCTTTTTTTCCTTTTGCCATTTCTACGTGTATACTCGATGCAGAATTTAAGCCTTCTTTTTAGGCAATGTACATGCTTTTAATCAGCGGGTAAATTGCATCTGCAACACTGAATATTTTTTTCTAAATACTTTGGCATGGGCGCAAATGACCACAGTAGTTGAAGCGCCCTCTAAACCTTATTCAGTCAATATGTACCATCGTCTGAGAGGTTTGCTCTTTTATTCAGTTTCATAATTGGAAATGATCACAAATATATGTGCTGCCAAACATTGCCCTTCGTGAAATGGCCTGTATTTAATTTTATGTCAATCTTGATGTGAGAGAATGCTGTCTTAATTTTCTTTATTTTGCTATTATTTGGAGATTATAACAGTTTGGTGAACAATCGGTTATTAAATTGTACATTTTGGTTAGTTAGAATTAAATAATAAAGTTTTAATAATGGTCACTCCTCTCTAAATTATTTCTTAAGCCACAATGAACTTCAATTTAAAAATTCAAAAAAAGAAAATACCTACAATGGTAGATACACAGCAGAGCACAGAAGAACATAGACTGTGAATTATGGCACTTGTAGCTTGAAATACGAGACATCACCTACTTAAATAAGTAGAAAAATGATTTCACAGCAGGGATCATTGCATTAGCCGCCCCGGCATTCAATCTACTCGCCGCGTCGCACGGTGGTCTGAACGGGGTCGAAACGCGCGCATAGAATATTAAGTTAAATAGCTGTATATTTAGTGATTTTAAAACGGTGTTTTGAGTATGAATCTAACGAAATATGTTCTAGATGTGAAATAATAATATTCCACTTAATTTATATAGTTTATTTATTTATTATGCCACCTCTGGCATGACATCCAGCACTGACCCTTCGACCGCTGACTGCACTTCCACAGAGAGGCAATTCCGGGCGACGATTTTTTATTTTTTATTTATTTATTTTTGTCAATTGTTCACTTAATATCAAATATTTATTTCACGGAGATGTGTCTGTATGTTGTTTTATTATTGAGCGTCAATGATCACTTACTTAATTGGAATGGCACATTTTTCAAAGCTCTTCATGTTAAGTTTAAACTTCCGCCATTTTCAAAAAGGCAGGCCAAGGTGACTCTTGTTATCGAAAACATAACACATGTCCACTTAATAACATTTGTTAGTTTCATGAAAGTGTGTTTAGTTGTTTTTGTGTAATTGCTCGTCAAAAATCACTTACTTTTGTATAAGGCTCTTTCTTCCATATCTCGTCATGAAAACTTTAAACGGTCGCCATTTTAAAAGAGGCAGGCCTAGGTAGTTGTTAACCAAAACAATCAACTAATGCCCAATTAATTATGTATATTAATTTCACAGAAATGTTTTTAGTTGTTTTCGAGTAATTGTCCGTCAAAGATCACTTAGTTCTGGAAATGGCGCTTTATTTCAAACCTCAAGTAAACTTTTAACTGTCGACATTTAAAAAGAGGCCAGCCGAGGCGGCTGTTATTGACTGAAGAACATCAACAAATATCCAATTAATAATATTTATTAATTTCATGGAAATGTTTTTAGTTGTTTTTTTTCTTCGTGTAATTGCCCATGAAAATGACTTAATGAACTAAAATGACGATTTCTTTCAACCCTCGTCATGTAAACTTTAAAAGGGGCCAAGGCAGCTTTTGTTAACGAAAAGACATTAACAAATTTCCATTTAGCAATAGTTATTAATTTCGTGGATTTTTTAAAACTTTTTTATGTAATTTCCCGTCAAAGATCACTTAGTTAATGAAAATCCTGCTTCTTTTCAACCTTGTCATGTACAGTTTAAATAGACGCTATTTCGAAAGAGGTTGGCCAAGGTGGTTGTTGACAACGAAAAACTAATTACAAATGTTTATTTAATAACATACTTTAATTTCGAAGGGATGTTTTCAGATGCTTTAATGTTATTGCTTGTCAAATTTCACGTATTGCACGTTTCAGTTCTGAAGATCTCAATTTCATATATTTAAATTTATTGAAAAACAAGGAAATTTGGCAAATTGAAAGAAGGTCTGATTTTTGTTTAACTCTCTAAAATCTCAAAAATTGCAAAAGTAATAATGCGAGAAAGTATGTTCAAATAAATATGCAAGAAATACCATTCGTTTTCTCTCTCTATTAAAAAGTCTGTTTAAATTGAGCAAAATGTGCAAATGTGTTTTGCCAGTGTGTGTTCAATTCTGCAAGCGTTTATGGTCCCGTTAGAAATTTCTCTCACCTGTTGGTAACATTGGGAATTTCTGAGTTAACTGAGCATGAGTTGAACTGAGCATCATATACTTCTTCTGGAGATATTGATATGGTATTGTTCTGCATTTCTGAAATAGATATCTTCCAGGTAAGATAATAACTGGAGGGAGATAGCAATGAATGGAGCCTGTTGAAAGCTCACCATTTTCATTATAATTGAGATCAGAGTAGAGTCCATATTATGAGGTGACTCTCTTGTTCAAAAAAGCTATATAAATTGTTAGCTTGAAATTTGCTGACATTTCTTAACAATAGTTATTCATATTGCAGGTAAGGATGATAAAGGGTGGAGCATGTATATTGATCGTCAGCGATCGTGGTTTATGCATGGAAGCATTCATGAGCAGCGGTGTGAAGGTGGTATTCAACCTGGATATACAGTTGGTGTTCTTCTGGACCTAGAAAGGCACCAATTGAGCTTCTTTGTGAATGAGGAACCTCAGGTATGTACAGCAATTATTTTCAAAATTCTTCTTGCACAGAATTTTTCAAATATAAATTAAATTGTATACATTAGTTTGAGCAAATTTATTCCATTCTTGGTTGAAATAAATTTAGTTGTATGTAGATAGATAAATCCAAATGTAGAAACATTTTAATACACTCTGGTATTCGGAAACTACATTTAAGAAAAAACAACAACAGATTCTATGTTGAATTTCATGAAGAATGGAAGGTTAAGTTTTTACGAAAAAAATTGTCTTAAAGAAAATCGAGTTTAAATATGACTTCCGGGTGCGAAATTAAAACCGGTTGCCCCGTCGCAGCAAACACTGGTGCAACCGTCTGTCAACAGCGCTGGGAGCTACCTCTCTTATGCTGGCACTACTATAATCGGATAACACAAAAAATATGCCACCATTTAGAACTATTTAATTGCCATTTGATTACGAAAGCATATCAATTGCTCTTCAAACTTCCATGTAATTACGGTGACCTGGCTTAAGAAAAATTGGCACCACCGCAATAGGTTAACACAAACAAATATGCCATCATGTAGAACGATTTAATTGCTAATTAATTACGCGAAAATAATGTCATTTGTCTTCAAACGTCCGTGTAATTAATGGTGAGCGGTCGAGAGCTGGCTGGGTGCGGTAGAATTAAATGACTACAGAGAACACAGAGACTGGCCAAGAGCCGACTTCGATATTGTATTTTCTTCGATCAGCAAAGCGGAATGGTCTAATGAAAGTTATGCCAATATTTTTTTTGTTATTTATGGTCGCATCAACTACTAGGTCATTAGCGACCACTATTGGTTTTCACGTTATGGTATGAGGATGAAACGATATGGTGATAATAGGGGGTGAAAGGACGAACACATATAAACATGCCCGAGTCGGGACTCGAACCCGCAACCCCCGTTTTTACTTTCTCGCTGCCACTTACGCAGTAAAGAAAAAGTTATGTAATGCTGCGGAATAAACGCGAATGTTCGGCAGAAAACTCCAATTTCCTGGGTCTGGTAAAGAAAAAGTGATTAAATCCAGTTGCTAAATTTAGGAAAAAAAATCCCCAAACATGGTGTATCCAAAATCCATGTCTTGTGGATCCTTGATATCGAAAAATTTATTCACGGCAACACGTGTGTCCGTCCATCAACAACGCGTAGCGCCTAAACCATTCAGCCAATGTTCTCCAAAATTGATATTTACCAATCGATCTGGCTGATGTTGCGGCCCCTTGAATTTGAAACTCATATTTTAATTGTTTTTGGTGGGGGAGTACTTTACATGAAGACTCTGAGACATTTTCAATATTTTTATAAAAATGGGCTTCAAATTTTTTGATTAAATTTTCTTGTTGGATAGTGTGAAGGACGTTTAAAAGAATGATGCAGGTCTCATGTTCGTTGAAAACTCTTAGTTTTTGAAAATTGCAAACATTCTACATTTTTTCAGCGTCTTCCTTAAACAGTTATGAAGATGCTATGATGATTTTTTCATAATGAAATGTGTTTATGAAAAACAAATCCTCAAATAATGTCATATTCAATTTTCCGATAATATTAGTTTTTTTCACAATTTTACGTCAAACAGGCAATTTTTATTTTTTAAAATCGTTTTTTTAAACCGTCCAGAATTCTTTGATTAAATTTTGACCTCACATAGCAGAAAGGACTCTTAAAAGAATGGTGTTGGTCTCATGTTCCGTGAACTCCCGCATTTTTCGAATGTAAAAATTCAATTTTATTCGGCGTCTTCCTACCACTACAATTATGAAGATTTTTTAAAAAATGAAATGTGTTCGTCGAAAACAGATCTTCAAATAAGGTCATGTTCAAGTTTTCGAAAATAAGAATATTTTTGTGTAAATTGGAAAAGAATTGGAAATGGTAAATTCTCATTTCTCACGATTCGTTTGAGTCTATAAAAGTTGTTTAACTGACAGTTATCAGTCTGTAAAAGAAATTTTAGAGGCACTTGGATGCAGTTGGCTATTCTTGAATTCCCGTCTCATTGTTTAACTTACTAGTTCATTAATAACTTATTAATTAAATGATTAATTAACTTAATTATATTACAAATCGCAAAACATTTAAGTCCGAAAACGCAACTCTAAATTTATATTAAGTTGCAATGTAAAGCATATTACATAAGTGTTACAAATATTGCCAGGAAGAATACGCTTTCTTGCAATCATTTGCTGAGAAAGCAAACAAATTTTGAGGTGATTAATTTGAAATATTTATGGCTTCGAACGTTTCATTCAGGGTCTAGACACCATTGTAATTTCTAAGATTTGTCTTAACGGATATGCGCGTAGTGTTGCCGACTTTTTTTTAATGAAATCTATTCTAAAAAATCAGTTCTTCAAAAAAGGTATACACGTTTTTTTAATGCGCAGTTTTGTGCAATTTTCGTATTCTAATTTGCCGTGCTCCGTTTGCTAGCGTACAGAAAATATCAGATTTCGCTCCGCCGACAATGGCATTCCGTCCCGCGATGCGGCAGTTATTCTGTGAATTCCGTCTTGTTTAGGACATAATCTAGTTGTATTTATTTATTTATTTACGTCAAAAAACAGTTAAAACTGCGTATGACGAGCTATGGGGAAAAGTGAATTTTGTGCACGTTTTCATAATTCTGTGGTCTCTATCCTAAACATATTCTAGTCGAATTTTGAATACAGAAAAGAGAGGTTTTTTTCGAGTTTTGTTGACAAAATATTCGCTCCTGTATAATAAAATATATTTTCAAAGGTAAATTAGCTATAAATTCCTGCCCTGATCCCTCATGTTCTTCATGAAAGAATAATACTTTTTGCCGCGATAATATGAAAAACGATAATTTGAATAACTATATTTCCCACTGAAATTCAGAAGACGTGCACAAATAATGAAGTTACATTTATGTCCAGAAGCAAAACAAGGGACCATCTCAGCATTTGCTCAAGGATCAGGGAAACTGGACGAAAAACCTGATCGAGATGGGGGCCATCAACCCAGAAACAGTGGTACAATACTTGTTACAGGTTCTTTAGAATTATACAGTCCAAATGATAAATAATTACATTAACTATCATTGTTAAAATTAATTCTACTTTCCTTTTTGATGCTCGGTATAGTCTCGAATTGTATAGAAACAGTTATGCAGCAGAAAAGATTTTACTTGGGACTTTAACTTTTCTCTCGAATTTAATCGTTTAATGTCTTCTGGCAAAGTGTTGTAGAGTAATGTACATGAATTGTATGTGAATTTTTTGTAGTGAGCTGTTGATACTGCCACCTGGTGAATATGATTACTACGTCGTGTGTTATACTTATAGACATCGGCGTTTGCTGAAAATATATTCCCGTCCTTAAGTAAGTCATTTTTGACAAAAACTACTGATTCTTAAATCAGGAGACAAGGTAATGGTAAAATTCCTAGATTAATAAAGAGAGACTTACAAGAATCACGTGGGTTGGATTTGCTTATTATTCGTACAATTCTTTTTTGTAATCTGAAAGTCTGTGAACTATAAGATGTGTTTCCCCAAAATATTATGCCATATCTCAGGCGGGAGTGAACATTGGCAAAATATACACAACGAGCTGTATGAAGGCTGACGGAATTTGAAAGAATTCTGAACGCGTAGCATAATGAGCTTAATTTTGTGTTCAATTCATTTAAGTGGGCGTTCCATTTGAGGTTTGACTGAATTGATAGACCTAAAAATTTTGTTACATTAACATCAGTCAATGGCACACCGTTCATTTTCAATGGAGTACAGAATTTTTTATTTGATATGGAAAACTGCATTGAAACAGTTTTATTTTCATTTACTTTTAATTTGTTATTACGGAACCAATTTGAAACGTCTGATATTGTACTATATACGGTTTCTTTGTTGCAAAGAATATTTGTATCATCCGCAAAGAGAACTGTTCTTCCGTTTCGAATCGCTAAGGGCATGTCATTTACGTATAATAGGAAGAGAATAGGGCCTAAAATCGATCCTTGCGGGACTCCATGTGCAATTGACAAAGAACCGGAAAGGTGTGTACATAAAGGTCCATCATTCCAGTAAGGTATTTCTACTCTCTGAGATCGTTGTTTAAGGTACGAACATAGCCAATCTAGAGCAATACCACGGATTCCATACGAAGGTAATTTTGAAAGTAAAATGTTATGATCATTGACGTCAAAAGCTTTTGAAAGATCTAAAAATATTTCAATAGTTGCTTCGTTTTGATCCAATGATGAGGCAACATCCTTAAGAAAAGAAAAAATGGCTGTTTCCGTAGATTTTGATTTCCGGAATCCATGTTGGCAATTTGAAAACGCGTCGTGTTTATTGAGAAAGGTTTCCATTCGCACATAAAAAGTCTCTCTAATATTTTTGAAAAAACCGACAAAAGAGAAATTGGCCGATAATTTTGAACTTCATTTTTGTTGCCTTTTTTGAAGAGCGGCTTAATCTTAGCTGTTTTAAAAATATCTGGAAAAATTCCGGTGCATAAGGATGCATTAAATATGTGAGTTAAAGGGTGTATAACGGCTGGCGCGCACGTCTTTAACAAACAATCCGGAAATTCATCTAAACCGGCCGAATATTTATTTTTTAATTTACCGATTATTTTGAGAATTTCATAGGAAGAGGTTTCGGAAACGAACATAGTGTCTAAGAATTTTAGGGAAACGTCAGATGTTGAATTTTGTGGCTGAAAACCCTTAGTGAGATCGACAGCAATTCTCGAAAAGTATTGGTTAAAGAGACTAGCCACTGTTGCCGGATCGTTCACATCTCTATCGTTATCTTTTAAAACAACATTCTCTACAAGGTTTCTAGTTGGTTTGGTCGCATTTTTTACTATATCCCACATTGATTTTGTTTTGTTATTTGAGTTCAAAATATCCTGATCGTGTTTCATGATTTTAGCCTGCCTTATGACTTTTCTTAACAATGATTTGTATTTTTGAAAGTACAGGAGGAGATCTTGAGATACGTTATGATGCTTAGAAATGAAAGAAAGAACTCGTTTGTTTTTACATGATCCCTTGTGTTATCCAAGAATTGCTTTGGCGTGAAATATTTAATTTTCTTTTCTGAAGAGGAAAGCAAGTGTTAAAATGAAATGAAAGCGTTGAAAAAAAAAGAATAATATTTATCGTTTGTATCAATAGTATTATAAACCGCGTCCCATGACTCCTGCAGCAAGTAATCAATAAATAATTTTATTTTACTTTTAGAAAACACTCTACTCATACGTGTATTATTTATTGTGTCATTGTTCGCATTTCGTATAATGGTAAGAATTTGTGCATCGTGGTCACTGTGCATTGTAAGAAACGCAGTTTTAATTGTCGAATTTGTGTTATTTATTTGAAAATATTTAGTTTACGAACATTATGTTCTAAGATGTGTGACGAACTTTACAATAAAATGACTTAATTCGGATAGAAATTGCAATATAAATAGTAAACCTGGTAGGCGTTGTTATGCCCTTCATCTCTTTCTTTCCCCTCCCATCTCTCTTTCTCACTCTCCCTCCTTCCCTCACCCTGTCCCTGTCTGTCTGTGTGTCTATGTCTCTGCCGCTCGCTGTCCCTCTCATTCACATTTACTGGCAGATTCTGCACGTCTCTTAGCAGGTCAGGCATTATCGGGAAGCGCCGGACCAGCAAAAATGTAATAGAATGTTCAAGAAGGGCTCATTCTGTAGATCACGATGTGAGAAATGTTTCATTGAGGCCTTGGGCCTCAAAATTTTCGATTTTTAAGGCCCTAGAACGCTTCGTTTAGGAGTTATTTAACGATATGTGTGTGTGTAAATATATACAAAATGCTTCCGAGTGTGTTGCGGGTTGCATTTGACGTGAATATTTAGTTTCGTTCTACAGCTCCATGAAGTGGAGTTACAACAGAATTAACAGCACATAAAACTTCTGGGTGAAAAAAAATACGTAGAAGTGCCAACTTTCATGGAGATCGGTCTAACGGTGTCGGAGTATATGTATGTGTGTGTGTGTGTATATATATATATATATATATATATATATATAGACACACACACACACACACACACGAAGGTTGAATGAAAAGTAATGTCTCCACCTTCATGACTTGGGTTTGGACGATAATATTTTAATAAATCTAACTGAGAAATAATGTTTGGAATATGATCTTTAATTTCTTTAATTTACTTTTCCACATAATTTCCAGACAAATGGATACATTTCTGCCAACGATGAACACGTTTTCTGAAGCCGTCACGGAAGAAGTCAATACTGTTTCCGCAACCAACGTCTTACAGTTCTCTTAACATCAGAAGCATAATGATGTCCCGCAGATCTTTCATTATCAGGAACAGATGGAAGTCGGACAGTGCTAAATCTGGACTGTAAGGAGGGTGCCGTACGGTGGTGAGATCCAGTCTCTGGAGTTCTGCTATGGTGGCACATGAAGTGTGTGGTCTGACATTATCGTGCTGCAGGAAACTGTTTTCCTTTTCCTTTCGGTCCATTTTCAGCAGTCGTTTCAAAGTTAGAAGCATTGTGATGTACCGCTGTGAATTTATTGTTGTTCCACTTTCAAGGAAATCAACATGGATAACTCAATCTACATCCCAGAACATTGGTGTCATGATTTTTCCTGCTGAGGGCTGTCTTGAATTTATTTTTCTGGAGTGAGTCTTGGTGTCGATATTCCTTTGACTGACGTTTCGTCTCTGGGTCGTAATGGTGTACCCAGGTTTCGTCTCCTGTCACAATTGAAAGAAGAAAGGCATTACCTTCATTCTCATACTCCGAGAGGAATTCCTGGCAAATTTCAAGTCTGTGCGCTTTCATTTCAGGCGTCAGCGTCCTGGGTACCCATCGTGCCCAGATCTTCCGATAGCCAAGCAAATCAATAATGTGTAACCCACACGTTCTTCTGAAATGCCGATAATGATTGGAATTTCTCTCTGAGTGATGCGACGATCGTCCTAAATCAGTCTGTCAACTTCTTGCTTGTAAAACTCGGTGGTTACTGTCACAGGACGTCCAACCCTTTGTTTGTCACACAAGTCAGCCATTTCCACCTCAACATTTTTACACTTACTCGCGCAACGACGCACAGTACTCGCATCGACACAATCACCATAAACAGCTTGCATTCTTCTAGGATTCCTTTGAGATGACTCCTTCTGCTGTCAAGAATTCAATGAGTGCACGTTGCTTAAATCGCATTGACCGACCGTCTGCGCAGAGTTCCATACTTTACACTTTTACAACACAACCGTTCAATGCTAATACTTCCCGACATCTGGAACTATAGCGGAGAGTCTACTGAACGATCCAAAACCTGCCGCGTACCAGTGCTGCCATCTGTTGAGGAGTTACGAAGGTGGAGGCATTACTTTTCATTCAACCTTCGTATATATCAACATCCAGTTTTATATACATTCATCGTCATAAAAAAAGCTGCACCTCGAAGGACCCTACTGCACCTTTAAAAAAATACATTCGTGTCATTTTTGAAAAGAAAAAATACCTCATCATGAACTTTACGTCGGAGTGTACTTAGCACTATCCGTTCGAAAAGTTTGAAGAAAAAAATTGGAGCCATTTATGAGAAAAAGGCGTTTGAGCGTTTCTGAAAATGCGGAATTTGGACCTAGTTTTCACAGAAAACGGTTGAGTTCTGGAAAAACTTTACTTGAAATTATTTAAAGCGCATGTACTCATTAATATACAATGTGAACAAATCGCCGCTAATGCAATTATTTGACGCCGTGAAAGGCAAAAAAAGTACATTTTTGCAATGTTTGAAAAAACAAAAGAATAGAGTAATATGGCGTTTTTGTCATCTAATAGAGCACATTTATCGCTATCCCTACCAAAAGTTTAAAGAAAAGTTTGGAGCCGTTTTTTAGAAAATCTTATTGTATTTTTTAAAATTGCACAAATTACACGAAAACTATAAAAAATTTCAAAAAAAAATTACATGACATTAAACAAAGAACTAGTGAGTTCTTTTGTTCTACGAAGAACAAATTTTATTTGAAGAAAAAAATCTCTATCTGCAATTTTGTAGTTGAAGGAACACACCGAATAAAATTTAAATTTTCGCAATTTTCGAAAATTCAGGTTAATAATTCTAAATGAATCTGAATTATTACAATTATCACAATGCAGCTTTGGAAACTTTCGGTCATGACCGGTTTGTTAATTGGAATGACAGTTCAAAATTTTCTCACGTACGATTTCTTCGCGAGCTTTCTTCCTCTCCAAATACGATGGCGCCACGAAGAATCTTCTCGGATACCCCACGATGTCTTCTTTCTTCTAATACCTTTATAGGCGCGATATTTAACCCCTATTGTCTACTGAGTTATATTACTACTAGTTTACCGACTGCCCTATCACTCGCGTCACGGATGGACGCCTACACATGTAACTGTACTTACTACTACAAACAAACATTTTTAATCTTTCCCTAATACTGTGTTTTCCTCTATCTCCATATGAAGGGCAAATGCCTTTGAACACAACGCAATAGAATCCAAGTTCTATTTTAATGTATACTTATTCCCAATCTGATCAAAGTTAATGTCATTTAACCAAAACTGATTCTCTTCCCGACCACAGCTATATATTCGATCTAATCTCTACCACGTCTCAAGAGATGAATCCGGCTATCGTTTTTAAAACCTGAAAGCTCCCCTTTTCACTTATTATAAAGTGTTTTCTTCTTCAACTGATCACTCGCTTGTATATCTTATCTCCAAAAATGACATCAAACGTCAGATTGTTTATTTTCTACGCCCCCATTATTGTTCGCTCACCTTAATATCCCCGGCTACTGAAGAAATGATATTCCCCTTGCGTTATTCACATTTCTATTGTTTTTATCGATTTCCATTTTGGTATATTATATATATATATGTATAATTAATTATATATAATAATAATATATAATTAATTATATATTATATATATAATTATATTATATATGTATAATTATATTATATATGTATAATTATATTATATATGTATAATTATATTATATATGTATAATTATATTATATATATGTATAATTATATATTATATATATACATACACACATTTGAAAAAACAAAGTTACCTCAAATATCTCGTGAAATACATATCACAAAATAGAAATAAATACAGTTATCAATTTGCCCCATTCCCTCATGCACTTCCGTGAAAACTGCATTGCAATATCTTCAACCGTTCAAAAGTTATAGGAGGTGCTAAAGTTACGTGACTCACTGTGCGTGTGTGTGTGGGTGCGTGGGTGCTTGGGTGTGTGGGGGTGTCCGGGTAGGAAACGCCGAAAATAAGCTCTTAAGACAATTCTAAGCATATTTTGTCTAATAAACTACGTGGATATTCCGAATGGTTAAGCCGCAATAAGCAC
The DNA here is from genome assembly GCA_031308135.1 of Acheta domesticus. NCBI lineage: Eukaryota > Metazoa > Arthropoda > Insecta > Orthoptera > Gryllidae > Acheta > Acheta domesticus. The sequence goes on along the minus strand of JAHLJT010008446.1, from coordinate 164,758,385 downwards.
TCAAATGTGGGTTTGAAAAAATGATTTCTACGCAAAAATTTGCATTATGGAAGCATAGAGACACTCCAGAAACATGTAAATTGTTTATTATTTACAAAGGAAATGAATATACTTGCTCAGATAGAAAAATTAAGCGAGAAATAAAAAAAGGAGTCGAATTGTGTAAATTTGGTGCTTTTTTATTTCTGGCTTAATTTTTCTATCTGAGCAAATATATTAATTTTTTGTAAATAATAAACAATTTACATGTTTCTGGAGTATTTCTGGCTTCTATTATGCAAATTTTTGTCTAGAAATCAATTTTTCATACTAACTTTTTAGTGCTTATTGCGGCTCAACCATTCGGTTACACAATTCGACAGCTTTTTTATTTCTCCCTTAATTTTTCTGTCTGACCAAATATATTCATTTTTTTGTAAATAATCAACAATTTACGTTTCTGGAGTGTTTCAATGCTTCCATATGCATATTTTTTCCTAAAAATCATCTTTTCACACCAACTTTTCAGTGCTAATAGCAGCTCAACCATTCGGAATATCCATGTAGTTTATTAGAGAAAACACACTTAGAATTGTCTTAAGAGCTTATTTGCGAAGTTTCGACGTTTCCTGCCCGGACACCTGTATATAGCTCCTTCTGCTTGGCCATTTCGATGCCGATTGTTGCCTACTGTCGGAATTATCCCTACACAGCACATTGATACCTAGGAAAACTGTCAAGGGCCGACTAACTCGATGAGGAAGAAGTGCGTGTTACCACTCACTTCGACTGTACGAATAGCAAAGTTGGAACGAAAGATATTTGTTTTATTCAATATTAATATTACGTTAAACATATATTCTTGTAATAATTTTATTGGCGTGTATTCGCTACTAATGCAATTGGTGCACAATTTCAACAAAGCCTTTTTAAAATATTTTATGACGAGATACGATAACTTTTTGTTGATAAATCTGATATGAGTGTATGAATAATAATGTTAAATACTGGGTATATACAGTGCGTGATTTCTAAAATTTTAGGTACCGAAATACGTGACTAATTTAAACTAAATTTACTAAAAATTTTTGTTTATTAATTTGTCGATCAATAATTAAAAATTAACTTTATAGCAAATAATAACTGACATTAATGTGTAATTAACAATTAATGTTGACATTTATAAATATAATTAAAAACTTACCAAATAGACGTAACTTCAAAGAAAAGTACAATTGTCTAGTGCAAGAATCTCGAGATTTATTTTACAGAAAGTTGTACTAGTATAACAAAGTAAAAATGAGAAATTTTCGACGCGTTTACATTGAGAACTCGGCGAGAAATAACGTGACCTGTTTCATTTTCGGAAGTATGTCAAGTCATCATCTAAATTTGCCGGGCGTTTGCCTGTCACCTGTAGCCAACCTTCGCGGGCCGGTGTTTCCGCCCGCCCGCCTTTTCCCATGCTCGCAGCGCGGTGCCGAGAGGATGGCGGTGCTCTCTCTGTCCGTTGTCAAAAGCTCTCATCTATCAAATATCTCCATGAAAACAGAATGCTATTTTATACAGTCGCTCTTCCATATGTAGAAATTCTATACATCGAAATTTTCTATAAATCGAATAATTTCTGTCCCTTCAAAATGCCGTTTAAAAACATTTCTTGACCCTTATATATCGAAAATTATATCTCTATATCGAACTCATTTTTTCACGACTATTTTTGTGGTGAAATTAAAACGTTCAGAACATACTATAAATTATGTTTCTAAAAAATTAGTATCGTCCAAGGTAACGCACTCCTACTATTCGTCCCCTGGGAACTTGTCAGTCGTGGGAATGCTTTCGCCAAAGCGATATGAAGGTCATTTGCGTGCCCCTTTGAGTAATAGCCCTGCTCTACGATGTTAGTTCCTCAGTATAATGAAAAATAGTCAGGACATTTTGAGCGCTAGTAACAAAACTAAAGCAATGTGGGATATCGTAAAAATACAACCACATCATCTCGATACCTTGTAGAAAATGTTATTTTAAAGGATAATGAAAGAGAAACGAGTAATCTGGAAAAAGTTGCCAATCTCTTCAACAAACACTTTTCTATAATTGCGTCTGATCTCACGAAGGGATTAAAACTACAGAATTCAACATCTTATTCTTCCCAAAATATTTCCGATACTATGTTTATTTCCGAAACTTCTCCCAACGAAATCCTCAGAATAGTCAGTAAACTAAAAAATAAATATTCATCTGGTTTAGATGAATTTCTGGACTGTTTATTAAAATCTTGTGCACCTGCCTTTATACAACCGTTAACTCGCATTTTCAATGCTTCTTTATGTACAGGAATATTTCCAGATATTTTCAAAACAGCAAAAATTTAGCCACTTTTTAAAAAAGGGAACAAAAATGATATTCAAAATTACCGGCTAATTTCTCTTTTGTCAGTTTTCTCAAAAATATTAGAGAGGCTTTTCTACTATCGAATGGAAACTTTTCTCAGGAAAAAACGAGTTTTCAGACTCACAACACGGTTTTAGAAAATCAAAATCTACGGAAACTGCCATTTTTTTTCTCAAAGATGTTGCTTTATCAATAGACCAAAATGAAGTACCCATTGGAATATTCTTAGATCTTTCGAAAGCTTTTGACGTTATTGACCATAACATCTTGCTCTCAAAATGACCTTCGTATGGAATTCGTGGTATTGCCCTAGATTGGATAACTTCGTACCTTAAACATCGGACTCAAAGAGCAGAAATACCATACTGGCACGAAAGGACATTACATACTTATATTTCCAATTCTTCGCCAATTGAGCATGGGGTCCTGCAAGGTTAGATCTTAGGGCCTATTCTCTTTGTGTTATACGTAAACGATATGCCCTCGTCGATTAAAAATGGAAGAACGGTTCTGTTTCCCGACGACACGAATGTTCTTTGCAAAAAAGAAGCAGTAAATAGTACGATTTCAGAAGTTTCAAATTGGTACAATAATAACAAATTAATTGTTAACGAAAGAAAAACTGTTTCAATGCATTTTTGCATTTCAAATCGGAAATCGCATGTTCCATTGAAAATGAACAATATGCAATTAGCTGATGTTGAGGCAACAAAATTTTTAGGTCTTTCAATTTAATCAAACCTCAAATGGAATGTACATATAACAGAATTAAACACTAAATTAAGTTAATTATGCTATGCATTCAGAATTCTTTCAAATTCTGTCAGCCTTCATGCAGCTCGTTGCGTTTATTTTGCAAATGTACATTCCCGCCTGAGGTATGGCATAATATTCTGGGGAAGCTCATCCTGTAGCAGTGGCGTAGCGTGACTCGCACGTTTGGAGATGCTCAACAATAACACACAAAATGTCACTATCAACTACTTCATCGAACAGGCGAATGCAACACAAGGCAGATACACTGGAACTACTTCCTCGATCTCGATTGCTTTACTGCTCGTGCTTGTAGGCGCTTCACACAAAATCCTCACAGCTGCCAGGACTGCCGATGTCTTGAAAGCAAATTATACAATGGCTCACCTTCAATTCTTAAACGCGAATGGCAATGAGACCACTTGTTAATTTGTACATTGCAGACTAAAATAATATGTAATCTATTTAAGGGATAATTCAATTTCTTGGATATTAATTAAGAAATAGTAGATGGGCACTATTTCTACAGTTTGTGCCCATGACCAAGCGGGAACTCCCGAGTGAGAGAGAGAGAATTTACTGACCGCCTGAAGTGTGCTGCGCTCTCGTGCACAAACGAGTTTCTTTCCGCAGTGGAAGCTAGCGTAAAACAGTCGGGTTTCCCTGGGTCAGGGATGAAAAGGGGAGAGGGGAACCTCGCCATCTGCGCATGCGTCATTGCTCGTCGCAACTCGCGGCAGACGCTAGAAGCATTTTAGTGTCCAAGCAATCACAGGCCAGCTTCAACAACCCGCCGAATTCAATCATAGGAAATCAATTTAAAATTAATACAAAACGTGTTTCGCTCAACGGACCACTTGTAAGATTATCAATACAGTGTTTAGGGTTCTTTATTAATATTATACACGGGAATGTTCAGCATCTCAGCGTCCCCTGACGCTACGCCACTGCCTGTAGTATTCAGACCTTCAGATTGCAAAAGAAAATTATTCGAATAATGAAAAAATGCCTTCCACGTGATCCCTGCAAGCCTCTTTTCATTGAGCTGGGAATCTTACCATTGCCTTGTCTATTTATTTACGAATCTGTTATATTTGTCAAAAATGACCTACTTAACGGAGGAAACATATTTTCATGCAATATTGATATTTATAATTACAACACACGCCGTAGAAATCACGTGCATCAAGTGTCAGTATCAACAGCTCAGTACAAGAAATCAACATACAATACATGTACGTTACTTTACAACGCATTGCCAGATGACATTAAACAATTAAGGCGGTACACAAATTTAAGTTAAAAGTAAAATCTTTTCTGCTGCAAAACTTTTTCTAAACAATTAGAGACTATACTGATCGTGAAAAAAAAAGTTTAATGTAACAAAACAAAGATATATAATGAATTAGTTTATGTTTGCATTGTATACATTTTAAAAAAATATTTAATACGCCTGTAACAAGTAATGTACTTCAGCTTCCGGATCAATGACCCCCATCTCCATCAGGTTTTTGTCCAGTTTCCCTGATCCATTGAGCAAACGCTGAAATGGCCCCTTGTTTTGCTTCTGGACGTAAATGTAGCTTCACAGTGCGCACGTTTTGTTGACCACTCCTTTTGCTTGTAGTTCATTTACCGTTGAAATTAATTTTCTATAACTCGGGAACAAATATTTTTCAAATATTTTTATTTTTCTAAAATAATTATTTTCTAAATTCATTTTTTCGTTGTTTTTTTATTTATTTTTTTTTTTAAATTCTGGCCCTCAAGAAAATGTGCGCAGGTAAATCTGTTTCGCCACACGTCATATACAGTTTTTTACTGTTTTTTTGACAAATAAATAAATAAATAAGTTCAGAGCAAGTTCAGTTTGCTGTTATGCGCTTAGGAAGTGTGTTTGAAATGGGAAATAAGAATCCTTTAATGGCACAGAAAACACAATATTAATGTCCTGTTCCTATTCATAAATATGTGATACGGATGATTGAAACATTTTTAATTATTTAATCTTTGAATTTTCCATTCTACCCAATTTTTTCAAAATTATTGTAGTAGCAATTGCTAAAATTTCATAATTATTTCTGTACATCGAAGTTTCTATAAATCGAATATTATTGAAAGAACCGCCAGATTCCTTATAACGAGGTCCGACTGTATATTAGTTTATCGCGAACATTGTATGCACGAAATAAAATTCAAATTGAATTGGATTCTTTACCAAAGTAGAATAATAGAATTAAATTAAAATTGTGCAAATTTCACGGGGTGCAAGTTTACTGAGATAAAATATTCAAATGTTTCCTGTTTTCATTTACTCATTGACATAATGACACAAAAACAGAAAATTACATATATCTTTGTAAGAACTTCAAAGATTTTTCAGAATGTAAATGTGTTTTTACATACAATTTGCATTCATCTAAAGATCGAAGTACTGAATAAAATCTTTGTTGGCTCATTGCTATTATTCTGAACCATTTCCTACGCGAAGAGGTACCGGAACGCCGTGTGTGTATGTGTGTATATACACACCACACATAGATTCAATATTTTTCATAAATGTTCGATGTGTTCATTGTTTATGTTTACGCCGCCGTGTACCGTGGCTATCAGTTTGAACAAAACTGGATTTTCAATAAGTATATTTAAAATATTTATTGAACAGAACGTACAAACATTTGATACTATTAACGTATTCTAGTGTAAGCCACGTGATGCTTTCCTTAGAGAATATTACTCGACTGTTTCACCGTTTACGCTGAGAAACGAGGAAATGTTCCGCGCAGAAGGAGACGCAGCCGTCTGGCGTCGTAGCGGCCGGTTCGAATTTCGCGGCCGGAAGAGATTTTTAAACTCAATTTTCTCAAATTTCCCACGCACCTTTGATATTGCCTGTGATACATTTCTTACCCATTTCATTATGTGTATTATGAGCAATATTTGTGACGATGAAAGATGTAAATGAAAGAGTAAGAAATTAGACGAAAAAAATATCAGATTGCATCTTTTCCTTTTCCTCGCCTCATCTTTTGTATTACTTATTCATAATACTACAGTTGTTCCAAATGGCTTTTTCTTGTCTCATGAGGTAAAATTCTCTTTTCTAGGGTCCTGTGGCGTTTCAAGACCTCTATGGTGTGTTTTATCCAGCAGTGAGCTTGAATCGTGGTGTGTCAGTAACCTTACACACAGCCATTGATCCACCTTCTGATGTAGACGATAGTTGAATTTTTTATTGTAATATTTAAGTTATCAAAGAGCACTTCCATTATTCATGCTTAACTCAAGTTTTCCCTCACACATATAAAGGCGGTATCGAAAATATAGAATTCCAATGGCGTAGTGAACTAAGTTTTTTGAAGCAACAACAACATAGGCACTAATAAAACAGTTTTTAAAGTGGGTTTAGGGGTGCCACAAACCCATAAACAACCCATAATTTTTATCCATTTTTTTCGACCTTTTCGCAACTTTTTAGAAAATAAGGAATACATATTATTTAATGTGACTCTTATCAACGGATGTTTGGCTGAGGTGGTGCCCACGTTACCCCGCAACAATTTTATGATCATCAAACAATACTTATTTGACTCAACAGTGTGCCACATTGATAAAACCATAGAAATAGACATTTCAATTGACTACAGCTCCGTAAATATTTATCCAAAATACTTTTAATTTAGATAAGATTAGAGCTCGAAATCTCTCCTTTAAGAACTTGGCTTCGCACAATTTAACTATTTCACTGCAATCGGCTAAAATTTCGCCGCGCGCCATCACTATTTTCGACCCACTTTTGTGCGCACCGCTGTACATGATTTTATTATTCACTATTAGGCTGCATTTGTAGAAGATATTTGTAGAGGCTTGGCAAAAGAAGGTTAGATTTCGATGCAAGAATAACATCGGCACCAATAAAACCGTTTTGAAAATGGGTTCAGGGGTGCCACAAACCCCACAGACATTTTTCGGCATTTTCGCTACTTTTTAGCAAATAACGAATAAATATAATTTAATGGTATTTTATCAACGTATTTTTGGCTGAGGTGGTGCCCACGTTATTCCACAACAATTTTATGACCATCGAACATTACTTATTTGACTCAGAGAGCCACATTAGTCCAAAATATGGTCAATTAAAACGGTATAGACACTTTTCAATTGGACATAGCGCCGTACATTTTTATCCAAAATATTTTTATTTTAAAGAACATTAGAGCTCGAGAACTCTTCTTTAAGCACTTTGCTTCACACAGTTTACCTATTTCACTGCAATCGGCTAAAATTGCGCCGCGCGCAGTCACTAATAACAACCCTCATTTGAGCCGGACTGCTGTGACTGATTTCTTTATTCACTATTAGGCCGAACGAGCTTTATTATTGCATCGAAATCTAACCTTCCAAGCCAAGCCAAGCCTCCACAAATATCTTCTACAAATGCAGCATAGTTAATATTGAAATCATATTCAGCAGTGTGGCACAAACCTGTGTTGTAAATAGCGATGGCGAGGGGCGCAATTTTAGTCGAGTGCAGTGAAATAGTTAAATTATGTGAAGCCAAGTTGTGAAAGTAGAGATTTCGAGCTCTAATCTTATCTAAATTGAAGGTATTTCGGATTTTACGGAGCTATGATCAATTGAAGTGCCTGTGGTTCTAATGTAGAATTGGCCATATTCGAGCTAACATGGCACACTTTTTTAGTCAAATAAGTATTGTTTAATGATCATAAAACTTTTGGTGGGGTAACGTGGGCACCACCTCAGGCAAAAACCTGTTGATAAGAATCACATTAAATAATTTGTATTCCTTATTTTCTAAAATAGTTTGCGGAAATGGGGGTTTTTATGGGTTTGTTGCACCCCTAAACCCATTTTTAAAAGTTTTATTGGTGCCGATGTCCTTGCATCAAAAACGTTTTGTCACTAAGCCATTGAATTCCATTTTTTTGATACAGCCTAATACACACACACACACACACACACACACACATACATACATACATACATACACACACACACACACACACACACACACACACACACACACACACATACACACACATACATATATAATGTGTGTGTACCCTATACAGGTGTTCAGGGAGAAAACAACAAAATTTCGAAAATGAACTCTTAAGACAGTTTCAAGCATATTTTGTCTAATAAACTGCCTCGAGATTTCAAATGGCTAAGTTGCAATAAGCACCCAAAAGTTGATTTGAAAAAAGGCTTTGAATGCAAAAATTAGTTTTTTAAAAACACATCAACATTCACAAACACATTTAAATTGTTTAGTATTTACAAAAGAAATTAATATATTTGTTCACAAAGAAAAATTACAATTTACATGTTTCTGGAGTGTTTGTATGTTTCTGAAATTCAAATTTGGTATAGAAAATATTTTTTCAAACCAACTTCAGAGTGCTTGTTTTGGCACAAATATTTGAAATATCGATGGAGTTTATTGGACAAAATATGCTTAAAATTGACTTAAGAACTTATTTTCAAGGCTTCATTGTTTATCCCCTGGGCTCCTGTATATAGCGAGAGATATGTACAAAGTGCATACGGCTATTGTGATGTTTCATATTTAAGTTATTTTTGTTTTTATGTTATAAAATAGAATAACAATGTAAAAATTAAACTTAAACTTTTATGCTAATTTTTACCCCAAATAACAAAGTTTTGGGATGTAGGACTGAATAACATTTGAAATATTTGTCACAATACTTGTATTTCAACAACTTTTGTTTATATTAGTTGCGTAGTTTTATTTCATATAAGAAGAGAAGTCTGTTAATTGGAGTTGCTTGAGCCCTGTTTGGAATATTTTTACTGCTAAATTCGTGAATTATGTTTTTGTGAAACTGCCCTGAAGTATTGTTTAAATATAATATTTTGAACATCTCTTTGGATTGGCATTTTAAGGATGTCAAATTAATGTTTTCAAAGCTCCAAGTTTGGTTGGAAAACAAATTTTACATTATTGTTGTAATTCACATTTCCTCTCATAATAATTTAAAATTGAATATATTCTTGTTCACTGTTATTTTCATCATTGATCTTACTGCAGGACCATTTATTTCTCTTTCCCTTTCTAACAACATTGCGTATATTTGTGTTTTACGGTTTGGAATTGCTATGAACTGCACTTTACTCTTTGGAATTGCTATGAATTGAATATTGGCTTAAAACTATTTTCTGGACTGTCAATAGAAATAATTGGTGTGTTCAGGAGCAATATCTGTATTTAAGAAGATATATGTCAGAATTTTTTGTTTCAAACTGTCTTACTAGGAAAACAGTGTTTTTTCCATCAAGTAAAAGCTTCACTTATTGTAGTTTTCATTCATATGAAATATTTGTTTTTCTTATGAAATATCTGCATGTATCAGGAAAAGTTAGTGAAGTTTTATTACAAATGAGTCAACTGTACTAAAAGATTCCTTTTAGAGCAAAGCATGTCATGTAAAATTGGTTTAAGTCTCTTTTTTTTTTGCAAACTGGAAGTTATTACTATGTGCAGATTAGGCAAATTAAAATTTTCATTCAATTTCAACAATTCAATTTGTTCACATATTCCTTCTCATTTTTGGTTAATTTTTTTTATTTTTTTATTTTTTTTTACAAAGTAAGTCATTTTATCTTTATTTCTCAATTTGCATTTGGTAATGAAAATAGACAATAGAAATTTACAATATTTTATACTTTATGAGGTATGCTACTGTTCCTGAAACAATGACAGAAGACACCAAAACAACACACATATCAAGACCTAACTACCACCAAGGGAAATGGATAACTTCACTTCTACACCATGACTTTCAAGCAAGGAACACAAATGACAGCATGTGAAACAGAGAAAATAAGTTAATACAGAAATGCTGATCAAGAATAATTTGTCGAAAAATAACACAGTAAATGCTGAAGTCAAGGGTCAATTGACATCATGCCACATGAAATTCTAAGAAAACCCAGCAGACGTTGTTCTGCCTTTCATCTCCCTCTTTCCCCTTCCATCTCCGTTTCTCACTGTCTCTCCCTCCCTCCCTCCCTCCCTCACCCTGTCCCTGTCTGTCTCTGCCGCTCTTTGTCCCTCTCATTCACATTTACTTGCAGATTCTGCATGTCTCTGAGCAGGTAAGGTAATATTGAGAAGCGCTGTACTAGCAAAAATGTAATAGAATATTCAGGAAGAGTTCATTCTGTAGATTACGGTGTGAGAAACATAATTTTAGTTTCTAAGGCCCTAGAACGCCTCGTTTAGAAGTTATTTAACAATAGAGATTAAAAATGCTGCCGAGTGTGTTGCAGGTTGCATTTGACGTGAATATGTAGTGGATATGTAATGAATATGTAGCACCATATAGTGGAGTTACAACAGAATTATCAACACACAAACTTTCTCAGTGAAAAAACACGTAGAAGTGTCAACTTTCACATGAAAATAAGATCTTCACAATTTTCATAATCTTGTTTAAACTGAAGAATGTATGAAATAGTAGAATCTTATTTATATTAAAAACTAATATAAATGCCATAATCAGAGGATTTATGGAATAAAGATGAAATTAAATGCAAGGCTCAAAATGGTTTTAATTTTCAAGCAATACAGTGTAATGAAATAAAATTATTCACTGAACTAGAAATATCTGTATCAATGATTTTATACATATAACATTAACACATGACTGTGATGAAAACTTATCAAAGGAATGATCATATTCATTGTACTGAAATTACAAACATTTGAAATTTAGTGAAAATTGAATGAATCTGAAATCTGAATTCAGTTAACTTAAAGATTTAGTAAAGGAATAACTTATGCACCACAGGTGGGTTAGATTTTAATAACAAATTGCAAGGGCTGTCATTAAAATTTCTTAAACAATGGTCAACAGCAATTATCTTCACTTTTATCATTGAATTTTTACAAGAATTTTAGTGCCAAATTGCCTCTGGGCTTACATACATACATTTCATTTTTGCATTATCTTAAGCGATTGGAGAACACCTGGGAAAACAAAGAAATAAGTATACTACCATTATAACATTAATATATATACAACAAATTAAATAAAATAATTAATCCTAAATTGGATTTTCTAAAAATTATCATTAAAAATAATCATCTAGCAATTTTACTGACTATAAATTAATTGTAACTCATCCTCCCAATCAGTATTATGACTGAGGGCCAATTTCTAGCATGCATACAGAAGTATGTCAAAATAATGGAGGTATAGAATTTTACAATATTGATAATAAAGAAATAATTCCAATTTTATAAAATGTATTTTATCAATTCATGATAAATTCAGTAAAAAGGCTCTCTCTTTCATAAGAACAAAAATATTTGAGCAAATAGTAACATCCAATCAATAATGTTCATCAAAGGAAAAAAAAGAAATAAAAAGGAAATTTGGAAAAATGTACATTAATAAATAAAAATTTGGATTCTCCTTCTCACAAACCTTTTAACATAGCAATTCTATTCAAAATCTCTTTTCAAATACAAGTTTACTATGACACCTCCAACATATAATCACACATAATCTATATTCTCTTACTCTGGTACATGAAAACAAAACTCTTCTACTTCAAATTATACATCTTTAATTTCCAACATAGTTAAAGAAAGTTTTTCTACAATTATCCCACAAATTCTGACTTTATTACATAACATCTTTCCTCCACTTTTTAACGTCTATTAATACAAATACTATTACACTAATAAAATGGAATTCTAATGGTCTAAAACTGAAACAAAATCTTTTTCATCCCTTTTTTCATTTCATAATATTGACACGGCATGTATTTCTAAAACACATCTAATCCTGAAAGAAAAAGTGCACTTAAAATATTATAACTAGGGCCCGGATAATTATGTAATTATATATTTTCCTAATTTAACTCTGTCAAGTCAAATCTACCATTTATTCACTTTTCGTATCCGTTAGTGCTTAAAAACGTTGATTTTTTAGTACATGTATTTACATATTTTGCTCAAAAGTACATATTTCTGAATATTTCCATTTTCCTGCAATTTTTTTGTATAATTCTTCATTAATCCTTTAGGTTTCTGAAAGAGATTCGCCCAGAATAACAATTCTGCATTGCCAAATCTTATTCTACAGCCTCCTCTAAAGCGGTGCTATTGCATGGTGTTAAAATGAGTCTGCCGAAATACGGGCGGTATTGCAAAACAAAAGGGCAAGGCGTCGATGCAATCGAGAGCTTCCTCTGTTAGTTCTCAGTGCGAGTATTGCAAAGAATAGATTACAGCTCACAAAGGAAGTTGGGGTGTGAAAATGATACGTCTATAGAGAGTCCGAGGTTAAGAATATACACGGTGTAAGATATATAGGTGTGTCAACAAGCCGCCTTTGGGGCAAATTTTCTATAGCAAGTTTGAGGCTGGTTCCTCGCTTGTCTGTACGGTGTCCGTACGCTTGTCCGGCACGATCGGTTTGGGTCACGGTATTAAATATACATCTTAAGATGACATCTTAAACTGTGGATATTACACAGTTTTACAAAACATTTCCTACCCATTTTCGTAACTGCTCGCTTTAGAATTTACCAATTCCACCGCGAAGCGACAAATCACTGGCTTGAAAAGCTGATTTACACGCTACTAGTACTGGTGTGCCAGTTACGAGTTTGCCAGCACCTGGACAGCGCTGGCGCTCTGTGCGACTGGCGATAGTTGTTTACACAGTGCTAAGGTCCGTTTGCTGTAACTTCACTCCGCATGTAAACAAACTTTGAATGTATCCCTCCACTCTGTAGTTCTTGATTGGCTAGGCCATTCGCGCCACGACCATACTCAAATGCCGGCACGTGTCACAGTCAGAACTGTCATATCATATTATTTTCACTAGTACTTCTTAAATACGCCCAAAATTCCAGCCAAAATATGCAGGTCTTTTGTTGAAATAACACAGAACTTACATTTACGTGTGTTCTTGCAAGGTCAATAGTAAATTCCCGCCCGAAGCACAAATCTCAATAGAATATACAGTGACGTTCTTTTAAAATTTGGCAGTCCCGAATCTTCATTAACCACATCCAGAATTTTATGTTGGAAATTCGTTTCGAAGGGAATTCGAAGTTAGATCGAAAAAATGTGCACATGAATGCGAATGACAGATTAACAAATTCATCGTACCCGCCCTCCAACTGTCTTGCTCTACATTTCTTCTTACGTGGAGAAGTTATCTTTCCAATGACTTAATTCATTACACAGTTTTCAAACACTTCTGACACCGACACCTGCAATTCAGCAGTCTTTTCTTCCACCTGCCACAAAGTCATTGATGGATTTTTAGCCGCTAATTATTAAAACACATTAATACCACCTTTTTCTCACCTGTGGAAGAAGTGTGTGATGTGGAAACAAAAAATCAACGCGATGAGCAAACATACCTTTTACTAACCAAACAAAATACAGCATTCTTTTAGAACTTTGTCATTCGAGAACGGAACTGCAACTGATAAAATTTGGCAGGAGCGGCGCCGACGGCCTGGCGAACGAACGTTATCTCAAAGAGGTCCGTTGGCAGCTGAAGGTTGGCACGCTCGGTGTCTGATTTTACTTTAAGGCAAAGGAGAAAATTATTTCGACTGTTTGTGTAGAGAGTCATGAAATAAATCAATTTTGAAAGGGACCTAAATCCTATAGCGCACGACGCCCTGAAGGGGAGTGTGGTGTCCGTCAGCCAATGAGAACAAGTGACAACCACGTGCATTTGTTTACGTGCTGAGTAAAGTTAGAGCGAACGGACCTTAGTAATGGCATGCAAGATGAGATATTTTTCTCGCTGCTGTTAGCTTATGTGTACTTTTTGCGACGTGTTGCTGATAAGTTTTCGGCGCTCAAACAGTGTGCAAAGCAGAGGCGTATCTACGGTATGGCAGACATGGTACGTGCCATGGGCGCCATTCAAATGGGGCGCTATTTATTTATTAAACCGCTAAAACAAACAACTGCCCTAATTGGAAGTATCCTGACAGGGGGCGCAAATTCAATGCTTGCCAGGGGCGCCTGAATACCTAGATACGCCTCTGGTGCAAAGCAGATGTTCCGTAAACATTTTATCATAGTCTCTTAATCTACCTTTGAGAAGTTATCTATCCCCATTTTATTTCCAACTGCCAGAAATGCGGGATTTCTGGCCTCGCGGTTCGGGTGAAAACTACCCCACAAATGTTCCGATGCTGTATATAACCAGTCAAACTTATCATTTCGTTCTTCCGTTATTAAAGAGGACTTCTGTTCCCCAATCACTTTTATAAATAATAATATTAAGCTTACGTTGATCACCTTGCAAGAATAAAGCAGTGTAAACACGTGTTGGAACCCGGGGAGGATCGCCGTGGCAGACACAGTGGTGGTGGAGGAGAGCGTGAGCGTGCTATTAAACCAAACATTCTTGTTCAGCTGGCATCGCCAGTGACTGGCGCGAAGGCCTTGCCAGTCACTGGCAACAAGGCGTTTACAAATTGCCAGTCACCACTTGCCAGTTGCTGGCAACCTCAACTGGCACGTTTACTGGCAACGTGTAAATCAGCCTGAAATTAGAAATCCAAAGATCGCAGCGCTTATATGCGAGAATGCCTCACATAAACTTCAGTTTTATACTGGGAGTGAACACAGTTATATATCTTTGGCCCGGAACAGACTACACCGAGGAATGCGCAGCGAGAAATGTGGAAAGAGGCCGCGACGCTGCGTCCACACACTATAAAGAGGTTATTCGATGTCTTGAAATGCCTTTATGTGCCACAAGCCGAGAGTGATGGCAGCAGTTTTAGCTATGGGATGATCTGAGAGTCCCATTTCTTGTTTTATTAAATGCTCTTATGTAATTTTTACTCGTGATATCCTTGTTTTGTTACAATAATCGTAAATCATTTGTTAAACGAGTTCGTATTATCTAGAAAGAAACACACTGCTACATTTCATACAAATCATTATTTAATGTAAAAAAACAGGAAGTTAAGTGACTTATAAGGGAGAAGTTGTACATCAGAAAATTTTCTTGAACTCCGTAATCTCTATCACGCTCTCGTTTACTATATTTGTTGGTTGAATAGTGAATAGATAATGAATTATCAAATAATTGATAAAATTCACAATTAATAAATTCATTCATAACTACCATTTAAGAAAAGTAATAAATTAATTCAATTATTTCAAAATACCCTTTCAAGTTTCTTGCTTAAAATTTTTAATTTTATATTACTTATTATGAGCGGGTTTCACACAAATAAGAATATCTTCCATACAAGTTTTTGTTTGTTCATTTCCGTTTTAAGAGAAAATTCAAGAAAACAATTTAAAAAAACTTATCGCATCTTTTACTGGTAAATGTTATAACCTCACTCAGTTCTATGCACTGTTTGGTGTTTTCCTGCGGCAGCGAACGCCTAAATGTCGTATAACAAGTGAAAGAGTAGAAATGTGTCCGAGAAAACTCGCTCGCCTACCGACTCGAGCGAGGAACTCTTTCGCCTCCGTAGAGGCGAGCGAGGAAACTCTTTCAAGTGTGTGTGGGTCCATAAGAGTCCCTTGTTACGATTTTCCACATTTCTCGTCGCACATTTCTGGAAACACATTCCTCGGTGTAGTCTGTTGCGGGCCTTACACCGTGGTATAAACCAAAAGTTATGTGCTCGATGGTGCCGACGAATCCCGCAATGCGGCGGAGCGCTATTTAAACGCTAAATTAGTTTGTCTGGAACCTTTCTAATGTTATGAAAGCGTATTTTCTTCCCTTTCCTCAAATCTAAAACTATTCTTACGAGATTCCTGTACACTGTAAAAGGATTTCTGTTAAGCTTCTCACCTTCTTTGTGCTTCGAAATGTGTAATAAGAAATCAAAAAGAAATATTAATTTTAAAGTACGCCACTATTTTATACAACATCTGAAATTGAAGCCGACTATTTGCAGTTCCAAAAAGGTCAAAGCTGTTGTTCCCTTATTATCAGCAGAGAAATAGCTAAAGTTTTGATTACCAACAAAATACACTAAGTCGAGCCCACGGGAACAAACTGATGTGATTCACGGAAAACCGAGCTGCCTCGCGCCAGGAAGGCGGCCAGTCAGCTCCCGGTAGCAAGCAAACTGCACATTTATTCGGCACCGGGCTTTTCTGATTGGCTAGCGGGCGCGGAGCGCGAAACCGCGCGAAATTCGTTTACGTTCTCTTACTACAAGTGTTGTAGGTTCGTTTTAAGCGCTGTTTTCAGGGGCGTAGCGTCCATGGATGTGGATGATGTGTTACATACCCTGACAATATCAGTTATTTTATTTAAAAATGATTGTAAATTGTCCATTTATTATTTTCTTTTTCTACTACAAAATATTTAATTATATTTCAAACATTGCGCCTTGAGAATTCGATTCTTCACAAGGATGAACGAATCAGTCTGAAATGCCGCCTAGCCTGCGCACTGATTCAGATGCACAGTGACCCATTACATCCGGGGTGCCTACCGTGGTGCCTACAAAAAAGCTGTCGTTTTACGAAAATTCATTGTTCTCTTCGGTGTTTGTAAGAGAACGAGGTTAATTATGAACATTGTCATTTTATTTAAGTTTTATTACCTTATTTTAATGCATTTAGCAACTATATATTTGTAGCTAATTTAGGTTAGGGATCGAGCTGGTTGAATGCACAAAGGTATCTGACTGTGCATTCCACATCTGTGCCCTGGAATGGCGAGCACCACGCGATCCAAAGTGCCTACATAATTACGGAGTCGTAGTTTTGTGCCGTGGACAAATTATAGCACGTGAGAAACAGTTAAAAATATTTGAAAAAAATATGAGAGGATAGAATTTTATTTAAACAGCCAACACAGGCTATGTTGAGCAATAAAACAGTGATATAAGGGAAAATAGGGAAATTCTGTCACACTTCATTCGAGTTGTATGTTTTTTTGGGAGACAAGGGCTTGTATTTTCTAGCCATAATGAAAATAGGGGATCATCAAATAGAGAAAATTTCATGGAATATATAAGTGAAATAATGAAATATGATAAAACTGACAAGGATGATATGAAAATTCCAGTGTTTCGTGCAATCTCGCCAGGAATTCAGATTGATTGGATTTGAAGTGTGAGCACTGTAATGTTCCATGAAATTAAATATGATTTTTCTAAAGCCTCTTTTGTCTCCACCATAGTGGATGAAACCCTTCTTGTAAGCAGCAAAGGACAACTGTCAACTATTTTTCATTAAGTGTCTGTAAATTGATTGATTTTCTCTTTCCTATTATATTTTTATTATTGATCATTGCTTTCCATTTTATAAATTATACCAATTCTACTGGGGTCGAAATGATATGAATTGGACAAGTTTGAAAATCATTGGGTTTGATAGAGCTCTTCTTATTAAAGTATGAGGACACACATTTATATTTTGCTAGGCCGTGAACTTCAGTCAACTTTTTTTAACTTTCAACTAGTAAACTACATGAAGTATGTGAGCCATTATTACTTTTACTGGATCAGTTTTTATTTTAAATATACAAATTATTTGTGTGCTTTAATTGATCAAAGTGACAGAACTGGTAATGGTGAATGAGAAATATTTAGGAGTTTTAAATTATTTTCTCATTTCTCGAATTACATATCCTAAGCCAAAACTCAGGCTACACCACTGGCTGTTTTGTCACTTTTTAAACTACACAAATGCTTTTCATTTTATTACTATTTACACCAGGGGTGAATCCAGCCTATCATTTGGGGAGGAGGGCATCATAGATTTTTGTTAAGTAATAAACACATGTTATTATAATTATTCATTGACACAGACAAATCAAGGATTTTATTCTGTTCATGTCTGTATGTCATGTCTGTCTTCATGTATTGCGCCATTAAAAAATGTTTAGTTAGAGGGGAGGGTAAATGTGGCAAAAACAAAGGAGGCTCAAGGAATTGATAAAAACCGAAAGTTTTCTCAGTATTATTTCCAATTTTGAGCAGAATTAAATTAAAATTAACTTAGATTGCAAATTGAAAATTTTATTAAAATATCTACTGCACTTCACATTTTGTAAACGTTTTTACATTATTAGAGTGTATTATAATCTTATTGAAGGTAATTTGATTTATTTCAGGAGGATAAATAGGTTGTAATAGAAGGGGTTGTAGATATTCAAATGTCTCAATGGTTTTGGCCAACAACTCATTTTTTTTAATTTTTTGATAGCATATAATGCATCTGAATGAAATGAACACATTTATTAAGGACATTTTTATAATGGTTTTAATGCTTGAAATCTTTAAAATCTGCACATGTGCATAAAAAGAGGCAACTATAATCGATTCATCATGTATTTCATACTATTGAAATGACTTAATTACATTACACAGTGAACACAACCAAAAAGAAAAAACAACAAATAGGCAATAATGTAAATATGATACACAATGACTAACTGTGAGACTTCACTTTGGCGTGACCTAGGCCCTAGGTATGATCAGTGAGTTGGACACGCACACAAAAACCCTCACCAAACGGGATACTGTAATTATCATAGGAGGGCAGAATGACATTAATTTGGGTGGTCACTTTACGCCTGAAGAACATGTTGACAAATTACAACGTGCCGCCCAAAACACGAACATTATAGTGTCGACTCTGCCCTTCTGGTACAACAAGCCCACACTATGCAAAGAAATTAGTCACGCAAACAACCAATTGAAACTGCATCTGAGAGACACACATGTTAAATTGTTTGAGCTAAACTTTCTCTCAGAAAAACACTTCACCCGACATGGTCTTCACCTGAACCTTGTCGGAAAACATGCACTCGGTAGTGAGCTTGCAAAACACATCATTTCACAAACTTGACAGTGTCCTGCCCATGACCCATCCCCACCCACATCTAGTTCTCTTCCATTCCCTGGGACCCCTTTGGACCCAATTACCCTATCCCCTGAACCTAATCCGTGTATTACCTCTCCCACTATTCATTCCTCTACATCTGTCACCCCTCCTTCCTCACCTCTTGTCACTGCTGAGACACGATACTTCCTTCGACCACGCACTCGAGGTAAAAATGAAATAAATAAATAGCAACTACAGTCAGATGCAGCAGAAAACATCCGTGTAGGTACATGAAAAGATTCGAATAATGCATCATAATGTGCAATGTCTTTCAAATAAAATTGAATTTATCGAGGCAGCATTACAATGTGATCTAAGACAAATAGATGTTTTTTGCTTTACAGAACATTGGTTGTCTCAAAATGATATAAACACACTCCAAATTCCTAGCTTTTACCTTACAGGATCGTATTGCAGAGCGAAGGAATCAAATAAGGGCCCTGCTTACGGAGGTTCGTGTATTTACATAAGAAATTATATTGATTCTACCTTCTTGTCAGAATTCAATTTATATGCAGTTGAAAAAGTTTTTGAAACAACAGTAGTACATCTTACTACGCTCAAAATTATCTTACTTTGCATTTACAGACCTCCAACAAAGCGAGCTTCAGATTATTTCACTTTCTTGGAAAATCTAGAGATAATTCTGAACAAAATTAGTAAATTCTCTTTTAAATCCATTGTTGTATGTGGAGATTTCAATATTGATTGTCTGAGCGAATCCCACGAAAAAGAGCAGTTTCTCAATTTACTTCATTCTTTTAATTTAGACATTACAGTGAATGTACCTACACGGAATACGCTTAAATCACAAAAAGCATTAGATCAAATTATAATTAACAAAACCACAACTACATATGAAATAATAACGAATAATCTAGGATACAGTGACCACGATGCACAAATTCTTACAATTACTAAGAACATAAACACTGACACAATAAATAATACACGCATGTGCAGAGCATTCACTAAAGTTAATATAAAATTATTTACGGACTACTTGATGAAGGAATCATGGGACGAAGTTTATAACGCTGTTGACACAAATGAAAATATAATTTATTTTTCTCCAAGCTTTTAATTCATTTTAACGCGTGCTTTCCTCTTAAAAAGAGAAAATTAAACATTTCAAGCAAAAGTAATACTTGGATCACACAAGGAATTAGAACATCGTGTAAAAACAAACGTACGCTTTATTTTATTTCTAAACATCATAACGTATCACCCAGTTTCCATATACACTTCCGAGAATATAAAAGAATTTTAAGAAAAGTAATAGTTCAGGCAAAAATAATGAAAAATAGTCAGGACATTTTGAGCGCTAGTAACACAACTAAAGCAATGTGGGATATCGTAAAAAATACAACCACATCATCTCGATACCTTGTAGAGAATGTTATTTTAAAGGATAATGAAAGAGAAACGAGTAATCTGGAAAAAGTTGCCAATCTCTTCAACAAACACTTTTCCAGAATTGCGTCTGATCTCACGAAGGGACTAAAATCACAAAATTCAACATTTTACACTTCCCAAAAAATTTCAGATACGATGTTTATTCCCGAAACTTCTCTCAACGAAATCCTCAGAATAGTCAGTAAACTAAAAAATAAATATTCATCTGGTTTAGATGATTTTCCGGATTGTTTATTAAAACTTGTGCACCTGCCTTTATACACCCGTTAACTCACATTTTCAATGCTTCTTTATGTACAGGAATATTTCCAGATATTTTCAAAACAGCAAAAATTTAGCCACTTTTTAAAAAAGGGAACAAAAATGATATTCAAAATTACCGGACACTGCCATTTTTTCTTTTCTCAAAGATGTTGCTTCATCAATAGACCAAAATGAAGTACCCATTGGAATATTCTTAGATCTCTCGAAAGCTTTTGACGTTATTGACCATAACATCTTGCTCTCAAAATTACCTTCGTATGGAATTCGTGGTATTGCCCTAGATTGGATAACTTCTTACCTTAAACATCGGACTCAAAGAGTAGAAATACCATACTGGCAGGAAAGGACATTACATACTTATATTTCCAATTCTTTGCCAATTGTGCATGGGGTCCCGCAAGGTTCGATCTTAGGCCCTATTCTCTTTCTGTTATATGTAAACGATATGCCCTCGTCTATTAAAAATGGAAGAACGGTTCTGTTTGCTGATGACACGAATGTTCTTTGCAAGAAAGAAGCAGTAAATAGTACGATTTCAGAAGTTTCAAATTGGTTTAATAATAACAAATTAATTGTTAACGAAAGAAAAACTGGTTCAATGCATTTTTGCATCTCAAATCGGAAATCGCATGTTCCATTGAAAATGAACAATATGCAATTAGCTGATGTTGAGGCAACAAAATTTTTAGGTCTTTCAATTCAATCAAACCTCAAATGGAATGTACATATAACAGAATTAAACACTAAATTAAGTTCATTATGCTATGCATTCAGAATTCTTTCAAATTCTGTCAGCCTTCATGCAGCTCGTTGCGTTTATTTTGCAAATGTGCATTCCCGCCTGAGATATGGCATAATATTCTGGGGAAGCTCATCCTGTAGTATTCAGACCTTCAGATTGCAAAAGAAAATTATTCGAATAATGAAAAAATGCCTTCCACGTGATTCCTGCAAGCCCCTTTGCATTGAGCTGGGAATCCTACCATTGCCTTGTCTATTTATTTACGAATCTGTAATATTTGTCAAAAATGACCTACTTAACGGAGGGAACATATTTTCATGCAATATTGATATTTATAATTACAACACACGCCGTAGAAATCACGTGCATCAAATGTCAGTATCAACAGCTCAGTACAAGAAATCAACATACAATACATGTACGTTACTTTACAACGCATTGCCAGATGACATAAAACAATTAAAGTCGGTACACAAATTTAAGTTAAAAGTAAAATCTTTTCTGCTGCAAAACTGCTTCTAAACAATTAGAGACTATACTGATCGTGAAAAAAAATGTTTAATGTAACAAAACAAAGATATATAATGAATTAGTTTATGTTTGCATTGTATACATTTTAAAAAAATATTTAATACGCCTGTAACAAGTAATGTACTTCAGCATCCGGGTCAATGACCCCCATCTCGATCAGGTTTTTGTCCAGTTTCCCTGATCCATTGAGCAAATGCTGAGATGGCCCCTGGTTTTGCTTCTGGACGTAAATGTAGCTTCACTGTGCGCACGTTTTGTTGAGCACTCCTTTTGCTTGTAGTTCATTTACAGTTGAAATTGATTTTCTCTTACTCGGGAAAAAACATTTTTCAAATATCTTTATTTTTCTAAATAATTATTTTCTAAATTCATTTTTTCGTTTTTTTAAATAAAATTCTGGCCCTCAAGAAAATGTGCGCAGATACATTTCTTTCCCCACACGTCATATACAGTTTTTACTGTTTTTTTGACAAATAAATAAATAAATAAATAAATAGATCATGTCAGTAGCGCACAGTTCTTTCTGTTGAATTTGTACAACGACTGGCATAATCGTCTTCACAAATATCTTCAATATATTCAGGAAGGGTCTAGTGATATTTGCATGATTCTGCAATACTCATTTCAGTTTAAAATATTGAAGGAATGCTCCCCTTGTAGCTTTATCAGCTGGCAGGAACCGCTGTTTCAGCAGTTCTTACACTGTGTTTATGAATTTTCTTTATTGTTATAACCCGACACAATCCTATCTGAAAATAAAAATTAATTATTTTAATTGGTTATAGGCTTATGATTAATTTTTAACATTAAAATTAGTGTAATTACAGATTATAAATTACAGTAATTTAACAGCATTCTCAAGTTTTTGATTATACCTTATAAGAAGCCATAGAAGGTGTGTTATTAAATGTTAATATTTAATTATTAATTGTTTAATTAACAGATGTATAAATTTAACATTTAACTTTTTTTCATTTTTATTGATTTCTACTAAATTTTGGGTATTTACTTATGTTTTCTAACTTAAGTATTTATATTTATTCTACAACTGCTAAGTAGGATTTTGAAAGGAAAATTTGTTTATTGATATTTTTATTTGTGTATGTCAATTTTATACTTCTTATGATGTTCAGCTTGCTAGACAAAAAGGATAAATTTTTGTACACTCAATTTCCTTGCACTGGACTGAAAAAAAGCAAGATTGGTGTTCGGGGATATATAAATGATCAGTCGAACTCACTGTTTCCTTTTTGTTTTGCTCCAAGAATTACTTGATACGCCGGATGTTGGCAATCTGAAACGCCTTATTGCGCATCAGAACGTGGGAGACGTTTCTACGAATGCAGTGATACCAAACCTGTTTGCACACGCGGTTTGATTTCGATAATACTGTGTGCATATACTTGGATTTTTATTCCTTGGAAAGAAAGGGCCTATCTTCACGATGGAATATCTCAGGGCATTTCGCATCTTTCTCGGCCGTGCCGCTAGATGTCTCATGATTACAAGAACTGGTCGATATGTTCGCGATCATGTGACATTTAGCGGCACGATCGAGAAAGACGAGAAATGCCGTGATATGTTCCATCATGAAAACGGGCCCTCACGCGCCATGAAATAAAAACCCTAGTATAAATCACCAAACCAAGTTTCAGAAAAACTAAATTGAATTCCTCTAGGGGACGATGCAAATAATGACAGTAACAAAGAGCCCGAATTTTTAATGAATTAATCCTTTCATAATTCCTTGGAGAATCGCGGGCATCAGTTTTAGAACAACTATTATAACTCGAAATTAATGTTCTTGTGCTCACTAACACTATGTGTGGCAAAGTTTTGTTTTGAAGCTGTTCAAGAAGTCTGTAAACAAATTTAAAATCAATATAAATATACAAATTGAAAACCCAACGTTTCTTAATAAAGGCATCTTTTCTTCTTGTGTCTGCAGTGTTACGTTTTATTTTTATGTAGCTAGGCAGCCAGTATTTTTAGAAAGTCTTCTATTTTTCGCCCCAACTACGTTACTTTTCTGTACGTACTATAATGGCATACACCTTTCTGAAAGTGAAAGGACAAATTTTACTATCTCTATAATAAAATTAGAACATAAGATGTATTTCTATCAACTTACGAACAAACAAATCATTTTCCTGAAGGTTTTTATGATCTGACATTCCATTTCGTTTGGGTGATCTTCGCACATTTCTCTACCCAAATGTCTTCAGTCGAATATATTGCAGTTTTTATTAATGTTTCTTCTTCACTATCCATTAAAATTTCATAGCTGTAATTCGCTTGGAAAGAAATATGATTTAGTTTCCTAGTTCGCATTTATACAAAACCAAAATATAAGTTTAAGTATGTACTTACTGACAAAACACGCTGGATTGTTAAGATAGTTCCCATAACGGTAAAGGCTAACATAACAGCTGTCAGATAAAAACGCCCGAAAACGCAGAGTCGATCGCTTTGCCTACGAACACAGTAGCCGAGTCCACGTGCACTCGCTCGCTGTGGCTCTGCTCTCCGTAGAAAGAGATACGAATTTCGCGCGGTTTCGCGCTCCTCGCCCGCTAGCCAATCAGGGAAGCCCGGTGCCGAATACATGTGCAGTTTACTTATATGCCTCCGGGTAGGCATTGAGTACGAATCTCGATCGAAAATATTTACTTCAAAACACTCATTCACCAGAAAAGTGATTTTGAATTACGTGCCTTAATATTGGTTCTCTTCCGTCCGCAATGGCTCAATCCCCTCCAGATCGTCGGTGTCACTGCTGGATTCCTCGGAACTTCCGTCATCGAGATTAATTTCAATATTACTGATTTCATCCTGCAGTTCATCCACTTTTCACATTTCAGTTTCCAGTTTTTTTACACCCTCAACGTAATTGCTCCAATGCTTTTCGCTTACATTTTCGAATGCATCGTGAACGATACGTTCCACATTCTTTATTTTAAAATCAGTGTTGTTCATTCTAACATACTTTTTCACACTTTCTCAATAGGATCAGCCCACACTTTCTCAATCGGATTGAGTTCGCAATGATAGGGAGGTAATCGGAGAATAGTGTGTGGCCATATCATCGATTACGTACCCGTCATATTTATCTTTAACAGTTCTCACAATTTCCATCAAATCACTTTTTAGAAAATGATCTTCAAAACCAATATTATGAGATCAAAGCCAATCTTTAATATTATTTTTCTTCCACGACATGTTGGGGATTTTTCCCCTTCTGAGACTGTGATACGAAGCATTATCTGCAACAATGACAGATTTAGGAGGTAGGTTTGGAAGCAGCTGTTCGGCGAAGTACTTCTTGTATTTGTCAGCATCCATTTCTTCATGTATGCCGTGTTTCTTCGCAAAGGAATACATCTTTGGCTCCTGTCACGAAACCATGTTCAGTGCCCGCGTTTACAAGAGCGAGACGCGGACCCCGAGAAGTTGGTGCCTTCAAACCACATGACAATCCGGACATAAATGCTTGCCTGGATGTTTTTACAGTGATGTCTTGCCGTTCCTTGTTAACGGAAGTTCCAGCGTTAATCCACGATTCATCAGTGTACACAATGTTCCTTTTTCATTTGTATTTTTTTAAATTTGGTACAGGTACCTATGTCTTCATGAAATAATATCCTCTCGTTCAATCAATAATGCCCGGTTGCCTCGTTTAGTGTATGTAAACCCAATTTCTTTTAGTAAAAGATGAAAACTGAATTTCTTAAAATTGGGGAAATCATTGTCATTGTTCACTGCCGCAAGTACACTTTTTAATGTTGACGGAACATTCTAGGTTAGTAGCACAGCAAACAGGCAAAATAATACAACTTATTCTAAGTGCAACGAAAACTGTGTGTTGTCCCCTTTGAATTTTGGAGACATTTATTCTCCTCTCGACTTGAGAGGAGTTACTTCACGTCTACATCTGGGTAAAGAAACACAGTTGCTTTCTTTCCAAACCTCTTTCGCGGTTCTTCACGGTTAGTAGGGATTCAGAGGCAGTAAGAAGTTTCCCTATGAATCTCGTTTCGCTTATTTGTGTGAAATTTGTGTCAGTTTGTCTAATGCTGCGCCCTCTCTTCCCAGCAACAATGGCTAGCTCGAATTCATCCTTGCTCCTCTTTATGTAGGCTTTCCCACGAGGATCAGAGATATAATTTCGAGGCATTTTAACTACCCTGTAAGTTTAAACGAACAAACAATTCCAACAGATTCTACACAACAGGAAGTATAATTCGACCATCTGCGAGTCTGATTATAGCCACTTTCCTCTGATCTCATTCACCCCGTTTCTTTAGAAAGTGTGTTCATTCAAACAAAAAATATTAATATTGAGAAATTTTTTAACAATTACCAAAATCGGAGAAGCGGCTGAATTCAGGATAAAATTCTCGATAGAAACACGCTTTTTGATAACACAGAAGTCCAGAACACAGTCCACAGTAAACAAAGTTTTGACACCTATGTAAACATGGGATTTCCCGCCCAAACGTGGTCAGCACGCTGGAAGTCAGGGTGACCACAATCGAAACACAAAATAGCCCTCAGTGCATACCACAAAGGCTAAACTGATGACTGGCCCTCTGATTTGCAATTTTTATTTCTACTCTGTGTACTTTTACGGGATTTGAAGTTGTTCGCCGGATTTGATCCTATTCACCCCGTTTTACGGTAACCTTCCATTGAATTTTCCCACATTTCTGACGTGACATGATATTATACGCCCAAGTTCTCTTGAGCCCTCGCTTCCCTAGTTGTGAGAGGAGTAGTATGGTAATTTTGACGAAAGGTATTTTATATCAAATTTGAAGTTGGGTTTTCAATGCAAAATAGTTTCTATTACACGGGAGCGAACATTTCTGGTTATGAGTTCCCGTCTGGCAGCGGAGATGAACGGTCGTGGCCGCTGCTTGCTGTGTATCGTATCGCTTGTTCGTATCTCTACGGGCAGAAGATTAGCGAGCTCAGAGTGAACGAAGTGTTTAGTTAAAAATTCTTTTTGGTGTGCGTGTGGATCATTTCGGTGTAGTCCTCAGACAGTGCACGGAAATTGAACATATTTATTGCAAATTTGTTAATGATTGCAGTGTTCTGTGAAAAATTAGTGCCAATAAAATAACATGCTCTGACCTCGGACAGAGCATAGCTGCAGCTATGGAGGTAGTAAATAGAACCCCGCCGGCAACGGACAGTTTATACGAGTACCAACTGAGTGTAATTCAACAACAACAGCAACAATTACAAGAACAGCAACGTCAGCTGCAGTCACAACAGGACCAACTAGATCAACTACAACAACTCCTGAAGCAGCAGAAACAGTTTCCGCCATCAACAACCACAACTAATGCAACAAATCCAGAACTCAATCAAACATCCAGCAGTAATTCAAGTAGTGACAGTAATACTCATAAATGGCAATTTGTTGTAAACAAGCGCAAGAGATGTAAATCAAACAGCCTTGAAAGACAAAAACAATCAAAACATCAAAGTGCAAACGTAAGTAGTATACCAACAGGCAATTCAGTTTCAGGTCTCGAACTAATTAATGACGATGAATCTAATAATAAAGTAACTGATGAAAGTCACAAATCCAGCAACTTTCAGAAAGTGCAAAAACCACCGCCAATATTTCTCCCTGGAGTAAATGACTTCCACGCGATGTCAGAAACGTTACAGAAAGCCGTGAAGAAGAAAGAATTCTGCTGCAAGCTCGTGGGTCAAGATAAATTTAAAATCTTACCGGCAACAACAGAAGCTTATCGATCACTAACTAAATATCTTATTAAAGAGAACATTGTGTTTCATAGCTATCAGCTAAAAGAAGAAAGGGCATTTAGAATAGTCTTAAAAAATATGCATCCTTCAATAGATATTGAGGAACTGAAAGCAGAAATAGAAGAACACAGTCATACTGTAAGGAACATTCATAACTGCAAACACCAAGTGACAAAAGCTTCCCTACCGGTATTTTGTATTGATTTGGAACCAAAAGATAATAACAAAGATATCTATAAACTGCAGTTCCTTCATAACACCAAAATAGTAATTGAAGCTCCAAGAGTAAAGCGAGATCTTGTGCAATGCCATCGCTGCCAGCTGGGAGCACACGAAGCACTACTGCAACCATCCTTATCGCTGTGTAGTGTGCGGTGAGAATCACGATAGCAGAACCTGTGATAACACGAAAAGCAAGACGACGCCCCCAAAGTGTGCTCTTTGTGAAGGTCCGCACACGGCGAGTTATAAAGGATGTGAAATTTACCAAAAAATACGTAATAAAAAATATCCACAAGCGTCTAAAACTCCCAAGATTCAAACGGCATTGCTTCACAAACCAAGATGAATACAGATCAAGAAAATTTCCCACAACTGAGACGTACTTCGAGAAATAATTTACAACAACATGGTACTTATGCACAAGTACTGAGTAGCTCACAAAATACGGATAGCCTCAACAACAATGCAGCAAATATGGAGTCTAATACTCAATTATTTTCAATAATACAAGTCTTTCGAAAGATTTGAAGCTATACTCAAAAGACAAGCAGAACAAATAAGTGCACTTTTGAATCTTGTGTCAAAACTGCTAACTAAACTATGAATAAACCCTCCATGGACCGATAACAGGAAGTCCAAAGGTTCATGACCCTTCCCTCTCTGCTTACTTCCCACTCTCCTCAAAATGGAGTACTTCTTCGTCGGACCCCTCACCTTCAACCTATTCAGCAAGGGAAGCCCTACCAGTAGCTAGGCTACCACTGACAAAGCTCTCAGGCTCATGGGGGTACTCAAGCTCCACCACCAACTCCAAGGTCGTGTACTCCCTAGGTGGAGTTGTTGTTGTTATTATTATTATTATTATTATTATTATTATTATTATTATTATTATTATTATTATTATTATTATTAATACCATTATGATTAACATATCTTCTGAGGTAATTAGTAATATATTAAACTATCAAGTTTTTTCATTTTTTTGTTCAATGTTTCTATAAAAACATTCTGCGTAATTTTTTCGTTGAGGCAAATAAAATAATTCTTAAACATCTATTTTCCACAATAATTTTACATTATTTTCAATTCTACAAATTTTAATTTGTAATTAATTAAGTTCGTAATGTTTTTCATGTGTGTGAAGATTAAGTATTTGTCGATCATGATTTCTGGTAAATCGTATACATGAATTTCTAATTTTGAAACATTTGAAGGCAAAAATAGTTTTTGAATTAATAATAAAATTTTGAATAAATTATATTTCTAATAATTTGTTACAAATATGATATGAGCACCTGTTATTTTATATCTGCCATTACATTCATCCCATTTTTTATATTTCTTGTTATACATGGAGGAAGTTTGCTAATAAATCCTTGATGAGGTTCATTTAATGGTATGAATGACATTTTGTACTTCTTTTTTGACCACACTTTACAGGACCAATGTGGTATTTCAGTTTCCTTAAATAGGAGTTCTTTATGGATTAGTAGATCAATCATTAAAACTCTCTGAACCATTTTTTCATCAAAAAATTTGAATATTGTAAAAAAATATTTTAATACTTAACAAGTACCCACACTATTTTATTAATAAATATATGAAGAAAAGAGTAAACCATATTAAATTAAGACAAATAAATCGGAATTTCATTTAGACAACAAATAATTTCACAATATATTCCGCAAATAACTAATGTATTTGAGAGAGAAATGTTCAAGAAATGTGAAATTAGAATAATATACAATATATTTAATAAACAATGTATAATTACTAATAAAAAAGATCCTATTCCAGAATATGATAGAGATAATATTGTTTATGAGATTAAAGTCAAAATTGTCCAAAAACATATATTAAACAAATAAAAAGGAAATTTAAAACATGAACAGTTGAATATATAAATGAAACATTTGAGAATTGCCCCTTAAAATGAATTCAATATTGAAACATAGGCTAAATGAAAATCGTAAAATTGATTTTGAAAAAGTAAAAGTTTTAGAACAAGAGAGTAGAAAGTTTCCCAGACTAGTAGCAGAAACTTAAACATTAAAAAAAAAAATACAATGAATTCAATGATAGAGTAATCAATTTACAAAAATATATTTACTATATTTAATATATTTACTATATTTAGTATGAGTAACATAATAACAGTAAATATTTTAGATGCAACTCACATACTCTTTGTCATTCTTCTTTTGTTACCTTTCTCTTGGCAACCTTTAATTTAATTAATCTCTAATAGCAAAAAGATAAACAACAAAATTCTCATAACTGGTATGTTATATGAATTACACATGTTATGAAACGAATTAATATTTGAATTCAAGAAAAAGAAAATTACAAATATATTGATGAGCACCATCATCATCTGCTACAAATTTATAAAAAAATATTTATTTAATTATACAATAAAACATACGAGGGTTGGGGCATAAGTCATGGCAACTATTTTTTTCTTGTAGAAAAGTGAACAGATCACAAATCGTGACATCAGAACCAAAGGGTTCTATCTGCAATTTTGTCATTTTTGATTTTATTATATAGATGTATAGAGAAAGCCTATATGTTTCAAATAAAAAAGATGTTATAACTAAATTCGCATTAGTTTCAAAGTTATAAACAGGGAAATATAGTGCTATCTGCATAATTTGGCAATCCTAAGAACCAAGACAGTTTTATCTGCAACACCTGTTGAAAAAAGCTCAAAGTTGAAAGAGTTGAAATTATATGATCACATTGTATTAGATGTTGGTATAGAGTGTGTATGTAAAGTGATCATAATGGATAAGGATACTATAAATAAGTAACTAAATGACAGATCTGATGATTGTCGAAGTTCAACAGATGACAGTAGTGGGGAAGAATAAACATCTTCTCTGAAAGAAAAAGACTTCCTAAAAGGTAAGGAGTTTGCTTTATTTATGCACTGTTGTTGAGGTGGTAGTTGTGGCTAGAGATAATGTAATATAAACATTCATTGATTACAGTAGCGTTTCCTAAAATATATAGTTTGGTAGGTACGGCTTATGTTTTATAATCTCATTAATACAAAAGCATCTTAGTCATATGAATGTCAGTAGAATGTTTGACGTTTACCTTTAATACTGTAATGAAATTAATGTTAAACCTCTTTTAATGTCAATGTACTGATCAATTTTCAATGATGAATATAATATCGCTTTTTTGTTACCTAAGTCTGACAGACGTGACTTATGCGAACAATACATAATGGCAAATAAAGAGAACTGTGTATCTCATGAGCTTGTTATGAAATATGATTCTCACATGTTGAATAAAATCTTTATGAGAGATGAAAGAAAAAATGTTTGTGAAAGGAACAGGGTTGTTGTATGTTTTGACTTGCAAAATGTTATTGCACTTCCTGGAGCTAATGCTAGTTGCTATTTCTATAGATGAAAGTTTAAAATAAGATATTGTATATTGTGGGATGAGGTACTCTGTGGTCGTTCTGGGAATGACATTGCCAATGTAGTAATGAAAATAATGACCAAATAAGTTTAATATTTCCTTTAATAATGTTAGGGGGTATATTTTGTGAAATGATAACTGTGTTACTCAAAACAGGAACTCCATTATTTTCTTATGCTGTTGCCTCTCTTTTATCCAAAAACGAACATGTTAATCAAGTAATAATGAAATGTTCTACTCCAGGGCATTTATACTTACAGGAGATGGATAACATACATTCTAACATTGAGAAGACCTTAAAATTATCTGAAGTTTGGTCACCAGTTTCCATCTTAAGAGTTGTTCTAGCATCCAATCAAAAATCACCTTATTCTGTGATCCAAATGTCATCAAATGACTTTCATGACTTTCAACTCACACTAAACATTATGACTACCAACGCTTCCCCTACCACTCAAGTGCCCCAGCTTCAATTTCATCGTTCGGATTTGCTAAAATTGCAATTCAAATCCAGTCCTGATCCTTCAAACCTTGGAATTGTATCATTTTGATAAAGAAATCAAAGGCTGGGAGATCAAAAGGATTTGTATCACCTATGCCAAACAAACACTGGGGAGCAAATGTTGTAAAAGGGAAGAAACAATATCAAAGGAGAAAGTGAAGGACATAAAGTTAAGGATGAAATGGATGTTGATGAAGAGTATTTTCAGACATTTCTATTGTAAAACCTTCTGGATCTGAATTTTACTGTTATGCTTGGAGACAAAGGTTCTATCTGCATTTTCAAAGTTTTAAAAATTATGTTAAAAAATTGTATGTTGATAATTTATTAACAAGATATGTTTAGTACACTTGTCCATAGCCTGTTCATTCTATAAAACTTCTTTTTCCATTAATTAAAATGTACAGAAGGCCTACCAGAGGGAGCAAACTTCAAATTGCTCTCCTGTAAAATGACAAAAAGTGTAGATAGAACCCTCTGGTTCTGGGGACGCGAAATGTGTGTGTGTCGTATGGAAGTTCTGCAGGCATAGTGTGTATGCACGACAACAGATGGCTCTGTGATAGCTGGTAGTAGCGCAGCGAGGACTGTGAAATCAGTCAGTTGGTTATACTGCGATTTTTGTAGGAAGAGCTCTCAAGATAACTCAAATTCCATCTTCGCGATGGAATATGCCACGGCATTTCGTATCATTCACAGTCGTTCCGCTAGAATTCGCACGATCGCGACCGTATGAAGCAGTGCTTGCGATCATGCGACTTCTACCGGCAAGACCGAGAAAAGACGCGAAATGCCGTGACATATTCCATCGCGAAGATGGGATTTGAGTTATCTTGAGAGCTCTTCCTACAAAAATCGCAGTATAGTGCTGTGCGAGATGGAAGTAATCCGTGTTGAGCAGCGCGCTTACGTTAAAATAACCGTTCTCCGAGGGAGAAATGCGATGGAATGTCACAGTGAATTAGTGGAAGCCCTTGGGAATAATGCCCTACCATACCGTACAGAAGCACGGTGGGTAGGAAAGTTTCAGCAAGGACGTGTGCCAACCAGTGATGAGCAACGTTGGTCCAGTGTGTCAACCAGTGATAAGCAACCTGTCAGTGTGCGGACCGACGTGACACGTGCCATCATCAAGCAGCTCCTGGTTGAAGAGAGACGATGGACGCTACTGGAGTTAGAGAGGGCAAATGGCATCGAGAAACGCACCGTCCACAGGATATTGCGTAATGAGCTGCACCTACACTAAATCGCATCGCGGTGGGTACCCAATGCACTGACGAAAGTTCAAAGGTGGGTGCGCTATGCAATATGCTCCGATCACGTTGCACGCTGGCAAGAGGACGGCATCAATTCTTGTCACGAATAATCACTATCGATGAATTTTGGGCCAGGGATGGCATACGAAACAGAACTGAAACGTCAGTCTGCGGAAGTGGCGTCATGCTGGATCACCAAGGAGGCAGAAGGAGGCAGAATCCTTCTCCAGACAAATTGACGGTGATCGTCGCGTATGACATTAGGGGTATCATTGTTTGCCAATTTGTTCCTGATGGTAGAACAGCGATCGCACAGTACTTCAGGAACTTCCTGGTGTACGACGTGGCGTTCGGGTGAAACGTCCGGATCCTGTGGACAGTGCAATAATCCTGCATGAAAATGCAAAACCATATAAAGCAGAGCGTGTAGCGCAGCTACTTGGACGTTGGGGATAGGAAGAATTGGAGCACCCTCCAATTCTTCACTGTACTCTCCCGATATTCCGCTCTGTGACTTTGATCCCATTCGCAAGATTAAGGAACCACTACGTGATAGGCGGTTTGCAGCACGAGAGGACATTGCTAATGTGCGCCAACAGGTGACCCTATTTACAAACTGCGGCAAATGCTGAGGCTCATGGTATTCAGCGCCTCCCACATCGTTGCCATTGTGTGGTGACAGTAGCAAGGGACTACTTTGAGGGTCTTTAGGCCCAGGTTTGTCATGTCAACTTCATGTGTACTGTGTTGTCGTTCATTTGCACCGTGAAGGCAATATTGCCCTGTACACTACCGTAACAAATTAGTGTGTTACAATATTTCAGTGCTATTCATTGTCCACACATGTAGTTAACACCTTGTCCTTTCGTCTGTATATGGCACATTTTCCAACCGGACTGAAATCTTCAAGAAAAAAAATAGTTGCCATGGCTTTTGCCCCAATTCTCGTATATGCATTTATTTTGTAGTACCTGACGATGGGAACAGAATGCGTTTCTGAAACGTTGTACAATAAAGGAATTAAGTTATTATTTCTTAAATTGACTATCTCATATATATGTATATATATATATATATATATATATATATATATATATATATATAATAGTTATTATTAAACACTATGGTATTGATATTCTACAAATATTACATCTCCGCCGTTCCTTTTATTTATAAAGAAATATAAAAACCAATATCTGGTTCTCCCTTTTTAATATTATTTCAAGGTCGGAAGTTCCTTCTATACAGAAAAGAGAACTGCTGGTGCTACGGAATGGCATAGACTTTCCCTTATTATTATTTTCTATTTCCTTGGATCTGGGCTAGCTATTCGGAATTGCCACTTTCTTGTGCCAGCTGCCATCTATCGCCGCCCAAAGTACATCTTTTTGACATTTCTTAATTTTCGGTTTCCTAATGGTAGGACGGAAATATTAATTTTAGAATATTAAAGAACAGTAAAACCTCGTCCCAAATGGCAATTTTCTTTGAAAAATTTGGAGCCGTTTTTAAGAAAAATGTCGTTTAAGCGGTACTAAAAATGCGTAATTTGAAGCTCTTTTTCACAGAAAATTTTTGAGTTTTCGAAATGCTTCATTTGAAGTCATTTGAAGCACATTAACCCACAAATACAATATGTATGTACTTGGCGCAACATCCCGTGAACGGGCTCAAAGCCTACCGGCGACGTCCCTGCCTCGCGGCCATGGGTTAAGAGGGTACGTGTGGTTAGCACGTAGACACCCCACGCCGTATTCCGGTCTTCTCAACCTAAGAAATGAATTTTCTCATCGTCAAACAGCAACATACACTGGGGCATTGCATGGAAAACGCACACCATAGTCTTGACTCGACCGGAAATCGAACCCGGGGCTGCGTACTGGAAAGCGAGCACGCTGACCAAGAGCTGCCACGAGGCCACAAATATATTAGTGTTTACAAATTGCTGGTAATGTGTATATTGAAGGTGTGAGAGATCTTTCACAAAAATTCCATTTGTGTAATTTTTCAAAAAAACAAAAAAAATGAACTTCGTCATAATAAATAGTGCAATTTACACTAACCGTTCGAAAAGTTTGAAGAAAAAATTTGAAGCCATTTATGCGAAAATGGCGTTTGGGGCTTTTTCTGAAAATGCAGAATTTTGAGCTAGTTTTCATAGAAAACGGTTGAGTTTTCGAGAAACTTTAATTGACATTATTTAAAGCATATGTACTCATAAATGTAATAATGTGAACAAATCGCCGCCAATGTAAATATTAACGAGAGAGACAAGTCACAATATTATATTTTTGTAATTTTTGAAAAAAAACAAAAGAATGCAGCAGTTTGATGTTTATGTCACCCCATAGAGTACATTAGGCACTACCCTTACTAAAGTTTAAAGAAAAAGTTTGAGCCGTTTTTGAGAAAATCTTGGTTTTGCAATTTTTTAAAATTGCACATATTGCATACAATATTACGCGAAAACTACTAAAATTTTCAAAACAATGCACTTGACCTTAATGAAAGAACCCAATATGGAGAAGAAATTTCATTTGAAGGAGAAATCTTTAATTTTGTAGTTGTAGGAAGAGCCCGAAAAAATCAAACTTTTGCAATTTTCGATATTCAGAGATAATCGTGAAAATCGGACCTATGCCACCTTATAAGTGTATTTACTGTATTCTTACAAGAAATTTAAAGAAAAATTTATAGCTGTTTTTGAGAAAATTTTGAAAATTCCGGGGGTCTTCATGAAAAGTACCCCCAAATTTGAAGAATGTTTTTCAAAATCGCGGCGCCTCGAGTGGAACCAGATCGGCCAGGGAATCTTCATTTTGAAAGAAATCGTATTACTGTTGTAGTGGTAATCGTACTTCTGTGTAATGGTTTCGGCGCTACAGTTGTTCACAGACTGACGGACGGACGTTTTGACGAGAACCACTTTTTTGTATCAGTGTATTTCCGTTGAAATTTCGAAATCGATTTTCGGCATTTCATAACTTTCCCAATACTACGTATATACGGGAAAGTAAAAAATGTATCATCAGCGTAGGATTTTTGCACGAAATTATCCGTCCTTATCCCAATATTGAAAAAAACACAAATCAATTCTTGACAAATAGAACCGTCAAATGTCGGTGTCGTTTATTATTTCCGGCGAGATCTATTGTCGTTCGCCCATTGTTTCATTCACAAAAAATAACATATGAACAATATATCTAGACTGCACAACAATAAAACTCGAAATATTTGCACACATTCACCTTAAAATAATTGCATTACTTCATTCACCCAATGCGTATTTTTTTTCCAGTGTCCATGGTTTTACTACATTGTTATTGGGTTTTCCCATGAAGAATTACAACTATTGGCCTTCTTATATGTACGTACGGAATCCAAAAAATCGACAAATAAACATTTTTAAAAGAGCCACTTCCCTTTGGAAGTTTTCGACTACTGGCTGCTATTTCCATTCGCTATTTAATCATACCATTCCATTAGAGAAAAAAACTATATCCGCATTCATTCCAATTCCATCTTTAAATCTCCCGCGGAATATTGCCACGTCACTCCGTCGATGTCGTCTCCGCGAATGACAGTGAAGGTCGATTTTTTAAAAAACATGTTAAAACGTGTAATATTTATTTATATTTTAAATGCCATATATTTATTATAATCAACACTTTGATAAATTCGTTAAATTAAATCAAATTCTGGTTAACTTGGTGTTGAAAGTTCCTCCACTCCGTGAAACATTACGATTTTGGGTAGTGTTTATGAACTTTTTATGTTTATGAAAGATTTTTTCGAACACATATTAAAGTTTAATGTACGTAATATTTCTCTCAATGATAATAATGAATACTATTTTCTAAAACAAATATTTGAAGAGCCGACAGTTTGTAAAAATATACGGAACGCGTCACCTCA
>JAHLJT010008446.1:164557842-164721188 GCA_031308135.1 Acheta domesticus | reverse complement strand
TTTTTATCACAATACCTCAAAAAAGAGTATGTTTGCTAAATTTCTAATAAACATTTCAAAACTGTTTTTCAAGCCACACGGTTTTCAAAACTAAATAACAACTTGTTACTTCATAACACTTGTCACTACAAAAACAACAAATTTTCTAAAACGAACGAACGAACAAACAAGCAAACATTCTTCCCAATACTCCACTGAGTGTAAACAAGATTCTCTCAAACTTCTTTGGAATGATCTGCTGATCTTTTTTCGTAAGTTTCTGTCCATTTAAAGAGCACAAAACACTTCTATTTAATTAGAATCAAGAAAGTCAACTTATGTGTAATGTTTCAATCTGTCAAATGTGAGAGGCTGATTTATTAAGATCTTCTTTTGTTTTTTTTCTGCAAAACATGGTTTATTCCCAGTTGCAAAAGGCGTTGGCTTGCAGTAACTTGGTACATGTTATTTCCAGAAAACTCCAGATTGCTTTTCATAGGTTATATTACGTAAGGCATGCACTCTTAAGTTACAAAGTAACACTTACGTTACTCTGAAGTTACAAAATCGAATAACTGCAACTGCAATGCATAATACAATAAAATAAGATCGAAAAAGACTCAACGTACTAAAAGTAATAGTGATGTCTTATCTTACAATAGTGAAAACGTAATGAAACACTCGGCAGTTCGTCATAATTTTGTTCTACTAACACCAAAATAAACTGAACTCTCTTTCCTTTGGCTACTGCATTTGAAACAAACACTGAAACAAATTATTTTTCATGAAAAACATAAGTCACAAGAATTATGCACAAAATAAGTAGCATGTATGACAGTCATACGCTGAAAGGCAACGAGGCAGAGCAAAGTAAATGTATTTAAATCTTGTTACCAAATGTAGCGAAGAAATAAATAAAATGTTAACGATATTACAACAAATATCTGCATCTTTTTTCACGCTTTCTACGTATTT
This sequence comes from Acheta domesticus, assembly GCA_031308135.1. NCBI lineage: Eukaryota > Metazoa > Arthropoda > Insecta > Orthoptera > Gryllidae > Acheta > Acheta domesticus. Next base: position 164,720,234 of record JAHLJT010008446.1, on the reverse strand, counting down.
TCTGTTCGTGGAGAGTGTCAAGAAATAAATCAATTTTGGAAGGGACCTAGCTCTTATTGCGTACGACACCCGGAAGGGTAGTGTGGTGTCCTTCAGCCAATGAGAACAGGCGACGACCACGTGAGTTAGTTTACATGCGGAGTGAAGTTACAGTGAACGGACCTTAACTACTGAGATACTAAGTCATGTTCAATAATTTCATTTTATTTTATTTAAACCATCTTTCTTACGAATGACACCCAATGTTTTCATTAAGAGTGGACATTGGATAGCGTGAAGGACGCTTAAGAAAATGATACAGGTCTCATGCCTAACTTTTCGAAAATTAAAAAAAAAAATTCTGCGTCTACCTACAACTACAATTGTGAAGACACAGCGAATTTTCGGCAGAAAAACTTTTATTATAGGACCCTGCTAACGAAAAACTGGATAAATTCAGTTGCTAAACTTAGAAAGTAATCATCTAACACGTGCTGTAGCCAGAATCCCTGTTTTCTGTTACCTTGATACTTAAAAATCGATTGACGCCAAAACATCTGTCCGTCCGTGAACAACGCTTGCGGCTAACCCGTTCAGCTGATTTTCACCAAAACTGATATTCCCCGATCGATCTGGCTGATGTTGCGGCCCCTTGAATTTGAAATCGATATTTTAATTTTTGAGAGTCCTTTACATCAAGCCATTGGGACATTTTCAAAATTTTCAAAAAATGGTGCCAGCCATTTAATTAAATTTTCTTGTGAGGTAGTCTAAATAAAGTTTAAGAAAATGGCGCAGGTCTCATGTTGGTTGAAACCCCTGATTTTTCGAAAACTGTTAAAATTCAAACTTTTTTCGGCGTCTTCCTACAATTCCTACAATCTATCCCCATTTTCTCCAAAATTGCACACAATTTCAAAACTGCAAACTGAAGATAAAAATGTTTGCCTCAAAGTCTATTGTACGAAATTAACTCTTTAAAAAAGTCCTGTACAATTTTCTGAAAAAAACGAGAATTTTATGCGTAACATGCGCTTGAAATTTATGAAAAAAAATTCTCAAAAACCGCTCCAATTTTTTTCTTTAAATTTTGTTCACCTGTGTAATATAGAACGGTAAATAAACTAATGGTGCTATAGAATGACACAGACTTCTCGCAGTATTTACTTTTCAAAACACTTTAATCTGGTCTAACATTTCAATTACGCCTTATGCTCACGGCTGCCTTTCTTTGTTGCCCAAATACTTTTTTTCCACATTTTCTTAATTACCGGATTCCTAATTCTACAGCTGATACAACTACGTCTTGACTAATATATAAATAGCCAGTTCGTAACTAACCGGAATGGGCGAGGTGGTTAAAGCAAGCCCAGACAGAATCCTACAAATCGAAAGGAGGCGGGTTCACATGACAGACGGATTTTAATTTGATGAAAGTGTTTATATTGAAGAGCTAGTAACTAAGCGCCGCCGCAAGATAAGAATATTAGAAGGGGCTATTTCCCGCTTTGGCCAAAAGCCCAAAAAGTAAGTTTGCAGTACACTCTAGCGCGTAAACAGCTTTCCAGAAAATTAAAATAAGCATTTCTTAGGAAATTTTATCGACTTTAATTTTGTAAATGATGATTGTTTCCATGAAACTCGTAGTTTTGATGATACAAGCAAAAAACTAAAATCAGGACGAAATTTAAGGGCTTTTTGAGATTTTCTCTGCGAAGCCGGCCTTTTTTGAGGTGGCAAACATCAACTTCGAATTCAACATACTCTGAAAATATAGAGCTGTTGAGAAAAAAAAAAATTCTTCCAAAATTTTTTCCTGGGTCAGATACCTTTTGACTGGAGCAGTATACAGCCAGTCACGTTGATATTCGGGCAAACGTAGTTATCGCGTTTTATGATTTGAAGGAAAATCCGTCAGTACAATAAATATAAATATTCATTATTTACTAAACAAAATGAAATTATATTTACATAATACTAAACAAAGTCATGTACATAAATTTGTACAAATCTTATGTGATACATAATTTTACAGCCACTTTAATATAGGAAAAGGTACTACTTAAACTACAACTTAATATTTTGTAGTTAGTCCCTTTTACTTAAACACTTTTTTCCGTCTTCTGGGCATTGAAGTTACTAATTTTGGAGTATGCTCCAATTTTCCAACATTCTTCTCATAATCTTCTTCTAAATCCTTTTTTGACCCAATGCTGGTTTGGGAATCCTTATTTCTGATTTATGCCAAAGATTCTCAATAGATTTTAAGTTTGGAGATAGGGGTTGCATATGATTACCTTGGGACAATTGTAGGGAAGCCATTGCCTCACAAGGTGAACCTTCATTTTAGGGCTGTCTTGATAAAATTTATTTTATTAAATTAAAAGTCTTGATAAAATTTCTAATCCCCAGCTTCTGTGCAAATTGTCCTTGAAAAAAATCAGATGCAGCATATTGTATGTGGTACCTTGTGCAAAAAGCAATTTCTCCCATTCCACTAGTGGCTACGCAACCCCAAATCATTATGTGCCCACCTCTGTGTTTTTCTATTTTTTTTTTTTTTTATTTCACAGTTTACATTGTTATAGAAAACAACTTTCTGTTACCCACAATTCTAATAAATTACATAATTTTAATTTTGTTTCTCCATTGTCCCGATCTTCATAATCCTTGTCTGTTAAGTTCTGTCCTTCAAACTTCCCTCAATTTCTCTCAACCAGCTGTGTTTACGTCTTCCTCTTTTCTTCCAACCCACCGGAAACCACTCTAAAATTATTTTTGGAATTCTATTTTCTTTCATTCTTTTCACTTGACCAAATCATTGTAATTGCTTGTATTGAATCGTTTCTGAAATTGTATGTACTTTATTCATTTTTCTATTTTAAATTTCTTATTTTTTCTAAATTTGATATCCTGGATGATCTTCTTAAAAAAGTTCATTTCTGTTGCCAGTAATTTTAGTTTTAAATTTTTCTTTAATTTCCAAATTTCCAATGCATATAAAACAATACTTTCTACAATAATTTATATATCCTTAATTCAGTTTCTTTTGTTATATGTTTATCCCATAATATTCTATTTAGCATTAATGTTGCTGATCCTTTGTTTATTCTTTGTCTTGTCATCTTCTTGATTTCCATCCTTATTTATTTCAACTTCTATATATTTAATTCTGAACATTTAATTTTTCTTTTTCCAAACTGTTAAATTAAATCTCTCTTGTTTACTCCACATCCCATATAAAATGTTTTTTCCATCTTAATTCTTAGCCCCCATTTCTGATATTCCTCTAATAATTTTCTAAACATATATTCCCCATCTTCAGCATCCTGTGCTATTATTTCTTGGTCATCTGCAAATAATAAAATGTATAAACTTTATTTCCAATAGGAACACCAACTTTCTTTTTCCATGTTTCTAGCGATTTTTGTAAGTATATTGTAAATAGAGTTCGAGACAAGCTGCACCTTGTAGCAGTCCTTTGGTAATGAAAATTGATTCTGAGAGATTTCTGCATATTTGGACCTGCGAAATAGCACCATCATATAAATTTTGTATTGCCATCAAAATGTTTTCATTTATGCTCATTTCTTTCATATTTCCCACAATTTTTGTAATAGAATACTATCATATGCCTTTTCTAAATCTACAAATATAAATGGATTTATTGACCCACTTCATTAATTTTCTCTATTAGCCATGTTATTACAATATATGATCAATGGTCGATCTTGCCACTCTAAAACCTGCTTTGAAATTCATCTTCTCTACTGTTATAATTTTCTTCTAAAAGATAATTTTAGTATTCTTCAGTAAAGACGGCTAAATACATTTAACACAGTTATTCCCCTATAATTTGCACATTCGTCTCGTTTTCCTTTTTTGTGAACAACTGAAATGATACCATTTTTCCATTCTTGAGGGGGATTTTCACCATTTAAGCATTTTTCAAGTAAATTCCTAATTAATTCCCATAGCTTCTTTGTTCCACACTTTATTAATTCTGCATTGATCCCTCCTACACCAGTTTCTTTTCCATTTTTTAAAAGATTTAATGGCTATTTCTAAAGTTGACGAATGTAAATTTAAAAAAATATTCTCAAATTCTTGAAATACATCTATAGCTGTTAAAAAACTGACTTCTCCTTTAACTAACAATTCTTCAAAGTACTGTTTCCATTTTTGCTATGAAATTCCCTCTAATCTTATTTTGTTATTCACATATTTTCTTAAATTTTTTAATGTTTTCCAAGCTTCTGCACTTTTGTTCCTCCTGTATAACTTTGTAAATAATCACATGTTTTTTCCCAGTATTTATTTTTCTCCAAAATTACGTCTTTTCTTACTTTAGCTTGAGCTCTTTTGTAATCATTTTTATCTTTTATTTTCTTTGTGTTCAGCCACCTGAGGTACTTCATTCTTTTATCCTCCACATCTTCTTTAATTTCTTCACTCCAATAGTATATAATATATGTTTTTTTTCTCTTTTTATGCTCTTTTTCACCTAACGCTTCTTTTGCTGCCATATTAATATTCTGTACTATGTATCTGTACAGTTCTTCCACATTCTTAAGTTCAGTTTCAATTAGTTTTTCATCCAATCTTTTTTGGTACAAATATAAAATACTTTCATCTTTTAATAAATTTACATTATATTCAACACAATTCCTTGTAGTTATCACTTCTTCAGTTTGATTTATTTTTGAATTTTTATGTACGAAAGGAAACAATATCTTTGAATTAACTAAATAATGGTCTGTTGCCACAACTTGGATCTCTGTAAGCTAAGCTCTAACATCTTGAACCTTTAATTTTGTATTTTTCTTATAATAATATAATCTATTATTGATGATAATTTTAAAGAATCTTGATGCCATGTGTATATATGAATAGCTTTGTGTTCATAAAAGCCATTGTCAATTATTTTGATCTAAAATATCTATCAATCTTTCACCATTATTATTTACAATCTCTTCTCCAAAAGGTCCAATTATTTCATTTTTGTTGTTCCTACCAATTCTAGCATAAAGTCTTCTAACATTATGATATCTTTTGAATTACCTATTTTGTTTTATTGTATGGTTTATTTCTTCATAAAATGTATCCTTTATTATAGAATTTTGATTCTCACTTATTCCATAAATACCAATTATAGTAATTTTATTTTCAAATATATCCATGTTTAACAATTATCAAATTTGATTTTTTGCTTCCCAATTTGTTATGAATTTTTTAAGATTGTTATTTAGTAGTACTGAAATACCTCGTTTCGCGCGTTTATCTTTTGACACTCCGCTATAGAGATGGATGTATGATTCCTGCCCTTCAACACCATTACCTTTCTTTTTCGTTTCTGTTAAGACCAGTATGTCTTGATTTCATTTCTTTAATTCCGTAATTACATCTATTAATTTATTACTTAAACTCTTCACATTCCATGTACCAACCTTTAAGTTCTCTTCCGAAGTCGATGTCTATTAAATCCCTTTTGTATTAGAATCTTGGGCCCATTAGCTTGAGTCATGGTTGTTGATGCGCAGGTAGCTGACGTGATGCATCAATCTCCAAATCTGGAGATCTGTAGACTTCTAGTTGTTATTAATATTTGAATTAAGTAACACATATTCTTAAAGACGTGGAGTTCTCAACCACGGCCACCTGAAGTCCGTTTTGGCTGTTGTAATGAGATTATTATTGAGCGACTCATTGCGCTTTTTCCTCACCATTAATCCGAATGCCTCAAATTTTCTCTCGCCCACAAATATGACACTTTTATAACATTCTGCATGTTTGCCCATATATTGCTTTTGGCAGGGGCGTGTCGTTACATTTCCAATTAGAGAAACAATAGAATAGCCTAAAGCTTCAATAGGTTGTCTCAAACTTACCCCTTTGAGCACAAAATTCAATTTATTGTACGCTCCTTAACTGAAAGAATATCACCACAGAGCTAAAATTATGTAATAACTATCAAATTCCTAACATTCATTCCAGCAAACATCAGTTATTTACAACTTCTTTGAAGAGAAGAGCGATTCTTCTCTCTTGTTTCGCCAAGTCAACTATAATTTGATCCTAAAAATCTGTTGGACAGTCCTTTTATAAACGACCTTTCAGTTGATAGAAAGGCTGTTGGACAACCTGTTTTGGTTAGTCTAATTTCTCAAGTATGTCTTAACACGTTCATGAGATGAGAAACTGCATTCAGCAGATGATGCGGTTGTTGAAATTGCCATAATAATAGCAATTTTTCACAGTTTCAGATTTTGCAACATCAAGACATTATTTTTTATGCATTTGTGAAGTTCACAAACGTTATCTTTATTCATTCCGTCTGATGTCTCGAATATTACAGAAAGTTACAATCGCAAAGCTACTGCATCGAATGTGGTTTCCATGACTTTCAATTAATAAAGAATACGCTGCTTGAGGAAATGCCTCTTAAAGTTTCCAATTCTAAGAATTATTGCCTCTTAAAGTTACTGATTATTGTTATTATTTTTATTATTATTGTTAAACCAATGTACAAGTTTTGAGTCGCTAATGACTTTAGCTGTCGATGCTACTATAAATAAATGAAAAAAAGTTACTGAATCTTGTAACCAAATTTTGTACAATGTTGTCTATGACTTCGATGAAAAATCGTCGATACGTTCCGTATCACTACTTTCACTGCAGCGTAATATACCCTTTTAGCTGCGATATACCGGTGACATTCCCAATGTTTCCCAAAACGTTTACAAATCATTTCGCTTTTCTGATATATTTCTAAATTTGACAATTCTTTCAGCTCAGAAGTGTTATTTAGTATTAATGAAAGATGTATATCGTAATAACATTCAACAAGACCAGGAGTTTATTCTCATACAATACATACTTCGTGAAATCAACTGATCACTATACATATCTAGCAAACATGTACCTAGTAACCCCCTTCAACTGTCCAGTGCGCCGGGGGAGCACAACAATATCGGGTGACGCCGTCGACGACTTCAATCAGTGACATCTCCATCTCATCAAGAAGCAAATGCCATTGGTCTTCTTTTGCAATACATCTAACATACTTTCCGTTAAAGGAAATACTTCACAAAAAGCTTGCAATAAAAAATTTACAGGCAAATCATCTCTCAATGAACCTCTTGATAAATTCCGTGTTTCAGGTCAGTGGATCAGATTGGAAGTAATTTGAAAAACCATTGGCATTTTGGAGATAACTTTGTAAAACAGGATCGTACTTTGCGATTAAGTCAATCAATCACGGTAATTACCTTCATCAACTGAAGAGTAGATTCATCGTGGCCCCTGAAACTCAGTTCATGGATCCCGAGCAAACAATCTACGTCAATTAATCTGCGTAGAATTTCGCGTTTTTTTCATGTCCATTGTGCTTTTGATGGTTGACTCAGTAAAAGTTTCATCTAATGCCTAGTTAATTCTTTTGAATTTATCAAAAGTCTTTAATTTACAAATACATTGTAAGTGAACTTTACAAGTAGAATGCCTTTTAATAACTTTGAAAAACATTATTCAGAATACAGAAACAAGTCACATTCCAAATAGATGTTTCCAAAACCGAAGAGCAGACAAGACCAACAAATACACATTGCCAATTGTTCACATCCTGTCAAGCCATTCAATGCTATCATACAACTCAACTTTGAAATATCGCGTGAAATTTTATTTGCAGACGTTAAATCGTAGAGCTGGTGTTGTTTTACTTTAAACAATAATTTCTTTCTTTGATGCATGTCTAAAACGAATGTCCTCTATTGAAGATCATATATACGCTGCAATGCTACCGAAATAGTAGAGTTCCCAGGCGTTGGCTCAGTATTAGAGCTTTGCGGTCAGGCGAAAACAACCGCTCGGGACTCTCGGGCTCCGTGCCGACACCCGGCGGACGGGTGGGGTCCTTGCTCAGGGCATGAGCCCGCTAGTATGCATTAAAAGGCCGCGGCGCTCTGACCTCCTCCTTGTTATAGCTAAAAGTTCCGCTACTGACCGCTGGCGCGCTGCTCACCGACCATTCCTCGATCTGCTGCTGCATGCAAATGTATGGAGATCCTCATTACAAACACAGAACTTTTCGATTTAGAGGCTTTGAATTCAAGTATTTAGACATCTCCATTACTTATTTAGTAAGAGCAGCAATGTTCTTCACGACCTCTGATAAAAAAAATATCCACAAATTATGTCAATGATCGTTATTAAATGTACTGCTCTCTCGTCACATGCAAGGAAACTTTCTTTGCAAACCTGGCTTAATATATTTTTTGAAGGTTTCGTTTCACAACAAACCTTGGAAGTTGTGGTACAGCTTTCACCATAAATTGCTCTACCACATGTAACATTCAGGGTTATTTAAAGATGAGACTGATTTATTAATTTATGTAATAACTACCCGTGCTACGTATCTTCACATAGGAAATAAATATTAACATACATTCTTAATGTACCTGAACATTGATAAAATATGTAACCCTTACTTCGGTTACCTGACAATTCTGTTTATTCTCAAAATTCGATACAAATTTTGAAAAAGCACTCACAAATACGCACCAACAATTTCTTTTTACGTTCAATAAAAACGTACTGGCTTCAAGTACTGGGAATGATCCTCTGAGTCAGCTTCGGATATTTCTCGTATTGTAACACTTTTCAATAAAAAAGGACACATTTTCTCACAAACGTCATTGGAGATTACGAGATGTCTGATTGTTGATTTTTATTTGTAATGTTTGATTTATTGTTCTATCATTGTTGTGGAATTTGGAAGCGGACTACGCAAAGAATTAGAAATAATGTCTACATTGTACTTGTAGTTAGTGCCTTATTTTACGTGGCGAGACTCGGGCCATCAGGCCCGCTCTTCCGTCTGACCACGCAAATTTCGCTACGCTCCTTTCACCTAGCGGAGAAAGAAGGTATTATCTCGGGCGACGAAACAGGCGATTTGAATTTAGCTCAGAGGCGTCATTTAGGCTTGAGGATCTTTTACATGCAAGTAAATCTACAAACATGGGCCAGCCGGCTTTACTTCCCCTCCGCGGAAGGCGTACGGAGGATTTTTTCGCCCTTAAAAATCCACGGCTTCGATCGGGTTTGAACCCGCGAACTTGGGTATGACAGTCCGGCACGCTAACCGTCACACCATCGAATCCGCATTGTAATCCGAATCCGCATCGAATCCGACTTGTAATATGGATTTCGCTAGTCGTAAGTAACTTTCTTATTCTATCTCTATGTGAGAACGTTTTTACCAGGGCAATAGTGATTTGGAGTACTTTTTGTTGAGTGAATTTTCCTGAGTATTCTTTACAGCAGCGTCGATATTTATTTATAACAGCGTCTGTCGTCCGTTTTAGAACTAGTTTCTTCCAGTTATTAAGCGATTTTTTTTCTTCTCGAACACTTCTATTTTGAATTTTTACTTTTTTGAGCGTGTAATATAGATTAAATAATAAATACAGTTTGAAAATAAAATAGAATAAAAACATAAAATAGTTTTCTATTTTTCCATTTTCATCCATTGTCTTTAAAAATCGTAAACACATTAGGTGCATTATAGTTCTCTTTAAAATACCTAAATGTACAGGTAAATATCAGAAATAATTAAGAATAAGTATTGTATTTTATAAGTGAAGAATCACTAGTGGCTGACTAACCAAATAGATTTCAGGCCTCAAATACATTTTAGGGTTAAAATTGAAGTATTCACTCCACAATTTCTTTTAAGCAAACTCCACAGTGAAATATAATTTCAGTATTGTTTAGTATTACCACCAACACGAGTTTGCTATGCCTCATATCACTGAACGTGACCAAAATTGCCAGAAATAAGGCATTTCCACATGTATTAAAGCGGTCCGAAGGTCTGGCGATTGGTCGGCGACCAGCGCTCCAGCGGCCACAATGTGAATCTTTGTCCGTTCGCTACCTTTCATAAGGATCGGCGAAGAGCCGTGGCTATTAGGCATATTAGCGGGCTATGCTCAGTGGGAAGGAGATAGCTGTTTAAGGGACATTTCGACCGGCCGCCTTGCAGCTCCCGCTTCTCTGCAGAACAGTCGAGCGTCGGCGAGACTCGGGGAGCGCTCGACCGCCGCCGGACGCTCGGTAGCTCCGCCACTCAACGCATGCACTGGATTTGAAGTTGCCGCGCGTAGTGATCGCAAAACACTTTCAATTAATTGTAATTAATTCATTATAATCGAAAGAAAGTACATTTTCAACTAAACGATTAATTGATTGAAAAGTAACAATTTGCCGAATAATTCAAATAATTCTATAGAGACAAAACAACACAATTTTTCAAAGAATTAAAGGCAAACAAAGAGTCTGAAAAGAAATTTAAAACCAACTTGTTAGCTATATCAATAAAATGAAAAAACTAAAATAATGTTCATCAATTCTTTTTACATTGCAACTTTTACACAATGTTGAAAAAATAAAGTTTATTAATTGGGATCTCTAATAATGTAAATTTGGACCTGTAGTATATTTTTCAAATAAGCAAAGAAAATACTATAATATAAAAATAAGCAAAGACAATTCTATAAAAACTAAAATCTGCGTTTTAGGTGCCTGAAAAGCACAAAAATGAAAAATATGTAAATATATATTTTGTTATTTGTTATAAGAAAATTAAAATGTCTTCAATACACATTTTTAACCAAGACTAGAAGAAAATATAAATAAATTTCAAGAAAAAAGCTTAGAAAATTAAATGTCTTAAGATACATTTTCCTGAAAATAACCAAATTAAATATTCGTCAGAATTGTTAATTTTTCATAATTCCTGCATCTGTACCAAAAGCATTTACAAATGTTCATTAGAATAAAAGAGGCATTTTCCTAAACATCCATCATTAGAAAGAAACGAGATTTATCTCGAAAACGAAAACTCGTTAATCGGCCCTACACTTTCTTTGAATTCACAAGTAGAACTGCAGTATATCCACTTCAGGTTCGTCGGGAAGTCGAATTTTGGAGTTGTAAATAATTTTAAATATAAAATATATTTCGTTTATAAATTAAATTTTGAAAATGGAAATTATTGGTCGTTTATTTAAAAGCCATTCAATTCTCTTTCCTTTTCCTGGAACTTGGCATCCGATATTTACTCCGACGTGGCGGCCGATTGTTGCGAGGCACAGTTCGCTTGAGCGGAGTCCGCCGGTTATCGACAACCGACCGATTCCCGGTCGGTCAACGGCCACCGGTTCCCAACCGGCTGCGAAGGACAGTAAAGCGCGTGGTCCCGAGAGAAGAGAGGTGAGCGAGCGCTGGTCGGGAAAAATCGCGGAGAATGGAGACCTCTACTCAGTATACTGCGAAGTATTGCTTCCAAACTCCTTTTCAATGCGCGAACTTTTCAGTCGTTTGTCTAAATATTCTTCAACAAAACGCCCTTTTAGATGCAGTGTGTATTAAAATATTCGTTAATAGTATAAGACGCTCGGCAACACAATATGAAATTTTATAATTCTCATAACCTACTTACACTCCACAATTTAAAAGTCACAACCGAGGCCCTTTTGGGAGCTGGCGGACTGGTGCTTCCAGCTCTCTGACAGTGGTTCCTCTGTTCTGCTCTAGGGCACAGGGGTGAGCAGTTGAATCCCGACTTGTGCTGACGTTTGCTGTCAAGAAAAATAACTAGGTGCAAAAATTCGCGACAGAAAATAGAGTATTCACTTCCTTTTCAAAGTATTTTTAGTATTTTGGAATTCAATTTGGAAAATTTTTTGTCCGAAATTAAACTGGAAGTAGCGCTTCCTTTACTTCCTAACAATAGTCCCTCCTTATATATAGGTAATTGCAATCTCTTGTATGTGCTTCGCTGATGATGGGCTTTCCTAGCAACTCGCTCATTATATCCAACATTTATTAGCACTCTGCGCACAGTTTCTGGATGCATGTACATTCCAGTTGAAATACGCATTTGGGCAGATAGTTCCCGAACACTGATCCTAGGATTTTTCTCTACCCGTCGCAATAACACGCTTTCTTATCGCAGTAACATGCGTTCCATTACTGACGTACACTGAACGCCCTCTCCATTTAATCGGTCTTTCTTATACCTCTACATTACGTCATTAACCGTACTCTTACAAATATTTAACATTTCTGCTATTTCTCTTTGTTCATCACACCAAGGGCCGTACGCAATCACCAATTGTCGCTCCTTGAATTTAGTGTTTCTAATTTTGCGGTCCATCACTCTTAGATCTGTTACTTCTGCTGTCAAAACAGTTACTGAACATAAACTGAGATATTTCGGTTCATGATTAGGGATGTTTTGACTTCACCTCGTAGCAAAGGCCAATTACTAGGGACATACAGAATTGCCCGAATATTAAAGTGGAGGTATATCCTCCTTTCCGAATACACCTGTAGTGTTTTCTACGAATTATTTAAACTTTCAGTGCTTAAGTTGACGCAATCATTTACAATAAAGGTATAAATGTTTTATGTCTAAAAATTTCGTGTATTTTAAGTCAATATGCACTTGAAATGAGGTTAAGAAGAGGAAATAGCTATGCCCGAAAATTAATGTGACTGTATACACTCACTCGGGGATGGGCGAGGAACTCCCTCCTCACTTTTCTTTACTTGGATCTTATTACCAATAATACATTTGCTTTGGTTTTTAGGGAAACATTCACAATTTTTGAGTTGATGACTTAGAGGAAATTCATTTTTATGGAGTTTTTAAAGTATGCGCTCTTTAAGTTACATGAGAACGATGGCAATCAATCGGCTGAGGAGGAATTCTTAAGATTTCCTCTCGTGTGTTAATCGCCCATATCTCTCAGCGCTGTTGCGTCGAGAAGGAAAGCTTTTTAATGGAACTATGTGGCAGTAGGAGAGGATCTTCTCCTTTGAAAGCCAATATACGACAATCTAATGACTTTTTTTAACCAGAACGCGCTAAGGGCGGTGAGTAATAGAACACTCCGGTAAGCAAGAGTCAGAAGTGGCCAGAGCAAAAGGCCGATCTTATCTTAAAATTTGGGCTGACAGAAACCACACGACAATCAAAGTGATAGGTCTTTTACTTTCTCGACCTTACTTTGTAAGAGAAAGTATTGTAATCACCCACCGAAAAAGGTGAAGCTGTCGAAAAATCTCTTGAGCAAAACGACTGTCTGTCCATACGTCCTTCGTGGTCAACGCTAGCGCATAAACGTTCCGCCGATTTTCTCCTAAGTTAATATTCCTCGATCAATTTAAAGGAACTCTAGGCGCTCTGAGTTTGTAGCGGATATTTTGATTTTTGGGTGTAATTTACAAGAAGCTTCAATTAAATTTTCAAAATTTTCTCCAAAATGGCTCGAAATGTTTGGATTATTTCGTTCTGGGATAGTGTAAAGGACGCTTAAGAGAATTGTGCAGGTTCATGATCGTTAAAATTCGTATGTTTTCGAAAGTTGCAAAGTTCAAATTTTTCGGCGCTTTCCTACAAGTGTAATATTGAAGATGGAGATTTTTTTCTGAATGATATCTGTTCTTCAAATACAGGTCTTGAAATAAGTCGTATACAATTTTTCGAAAATCAGAGTACTTTTCTTGTAATTTTGTTTAAAATATAGGCAATTTTTAATTTTTAAACGACGTTTTCAAAAAACTGCTCCAATTTTTTTAAAAATGTTCTCCCCGTATTTATCAAAAGACGATAATAAAAACAGTGATAGTCTTATTTCCGTAAACTATTTTCGAAATTTGCAAGAAGTTAACATTTCAAACTACAAAATTGAAGCTAGAGATTTTTGCATTAGACTGTTTTAGCCTTAATATGTTCTAAAAAATCAGTTGTGTATGAAAGTTCGAAGTTTTAAAAAAAGAGTACTTTTGCGTAATTAGTGTTTGAAATTAATGCAATTAAATAAATATCGAAAATCGCTCCCAAATTTTCCTTTAAAATTTTTCCACTGGTAAAACAAAGGACGTTTAAAGAGTGGCATAGGTCTCATTTAAAACTAAATTTTTGTAAATTACAAAAATTAGAAAGAATGCGAGAAAGTGTCTGTTGTTGTAGCTCCACCAGTTACTTGTTCGCCTTACTTCGTAAGAAAAGGTAAAGAGAACGTCACAAACTTGAAACCACTGATCCGCCATATTGCTGTGCCCAAAATGCTTGTAGGCGTCCCAGTGTTGAGGCGTGTTATTTGTCGTAATTTTTAATATTTAAAAGCCTTAATCAACTTAGCAAGATTTCGTAACACTTCTTCATGGCTAGGTATGTGGCTTACTGCTGTACAAATCGTTCGGGGAAGACTAGAAATACTTTTCTTATGTAAGTATAGCAAAACTTGCTCATTGCGGAAGGTGTATAATGCGGAAATGTAATGTTGGACAGATATTCGCGGTCGGGGTAAACATAAACTCTACAGAATTACATTGTATAATACGGAAACTTATCTAATACGAAAAAAAACTTGGTCCCTTGAGATTGCGCATTGAGCAAGTTTTCCTGTACCTTGTATGATTTGGAGAACATAGTAAAATTTGAAGATAATGGTTAATTTTCGTGATTTTTGTCTTCATACAAAAGAGGAGAGCGTGTGGATTATTGGGCGACAAGACAACTAGCCAGCCTGTCCGTCGGTCCGTCCGCCTGTTTGTCCGTCCCTCTGTCCGTCCCTCTTTCCGTCTGTCCGTTCGTCCGTCCGTCTGTCCGTTCGTCCGTCTGTCCGTTCGTCCGTCTGTCCGTTCGTCCGTCTGTCCGTTCGTCCGTCTGTCCGTCGTCCGTCTGTCCGTTCGTCCGTCTGTCCGTTCGTCCGTCTGTTCCGTACGTCCGTCTGTCCGTTCGTCCGTCTGTCCGTTCGTCCGTCTGTCCCTTCGTCCGTCTGTCCCTTCGTCCGTCTGTCCGTTCGTCCGTGTGTCCGTTCGTCCATTTGTCCGTACGTGTGTCCGTTCGTCCGTCTGTCCGTTCGTCCGTCTGTCCGTTCGTCCGTCTGTCCGTTCGTCCGTGTGTCCGTTCGTCCGTTCGTCCGTGTGTCCGTTCGTCCGTGTGTCCGTTCGTCCGTCTGTCCGTTCGTCCGTCTGTCCGTTCGTCCGTCGTCCGTTCGTCCGTCTGTCCGTTCGTCCGTCTGTCCGTTCGTCCGTCTGTCCGTTCGTCCGTCTGTCCGTTCGTCCGTCTGTCCGTTCGTCCGTCTGTCCGTTCGTCCGTCTGTCCGTTCGTCCGTCTGTCCGTTCGTCGTCTTCCGTTCGTCCGTCTGTCCGTTCGTCCGTCTTCCGTTCGTCCGTCTTCCGTTCGTCCGTCTGTCCGTTCGTCCGTCTGTCCGTTCGTCCGTCCATCCGCCCGCCCGCCCGCCCACCCCGTCGGTCTGTGCGTGTGTCCATCTCTCTGAGAAAGTTGTGTAATCGTGTGTTGGAATACGGCGAAGTTTCGGTAGAAAAACTAGAATTGCTGGGCTCTGATTACGAAAAGTAGATATATACTGGTTCCTGAATTTAGAAAAAAAATTCTGACTTGTAGTGCAGTGAGAATCCCTGGTTTGTTTGCTCTTGATACCGAAAAATCGGTTGACGGCCAAACGTCCTTCTGTCCGTATGTGATGAACGCTAGCGGCCTAAATTGTTCCGCCGCTGTTTTTCAGAATTGGTATTTCTCAATCGATCTGAATGAACTCGTGCCATGGCTTTGTGCGTGTCAAACGGATATTCTAATATTTGTGTGTTCTTTCGTGTGAAGCCTCAAAATATTTTCGAATTTTTTCAAACATTACACCAAATTTTTTTATCCATTTTCGGATAGCCTAAAGAACGCTTAAGAGAATGGTTGTGGTCTGATATTTGTTGAATCACTTTTTTTTTTTGTAAATTGAAAAAGTGCAATTTTTTGGAGCGTATTCCTACAACTATAATATTGAAGATAGTTCCTTAAAGACCTGTTCCTTAAAGGCGGATCTTTAAATAAGTTCAATATGTTCAAAAATATAAGTAGTTTCCGTGTAATTTTGCGCGAAATATAGGCAATTTTTTCTCAAAAACCGTTCCAAATGTTTTTTAAAACTTTTCTTATATGTAGTAAGGGACGGTAAAAAATATGGAGCTAGTCCCATTTTCGGGGATTATTCCGTTTTTTTCGATATTCAAAAAAAAGTAAACATTTAAAAACTACAAAATTGGAGATAGCGATTTCCTTAAACAAAATCGGTTGTAAAAAATCAGTTCTTTAAAAAGGTCACATTTTGAGAAAACGATCTGATTTCGTTTAATTATTGTCTGAAATTGATGCAGTTTGTAAAAATATTATTTTCTCAAAACCCGCTCGAAATATTTTCATTGAAGTGTCTCTTTGTATGTAGCAGCGTACGGTAATAAATTAGTGGTGCTGTAAATGGCACAAACATTCTCGGTCTTGTTAGTTTTTTAACTTTTAGTTTCGACTAGTTTTTGGGTTAGCCTTATTTCTTTCCCAGCTGCTATCTTGTGTCGCCGAAGAGCATTTTTTTTCCATTTTCTCATTTTTTGGCTGCCTAATGCTAGAACTGAAACACCATACTCGTATTACTGCTATAAAGTGTGAACCACCATGTCCACCCGAATGGCCGAGGTGGTTAATTGGCGGTGCGAACTCAGCTCTACGGAGGGAAGGTTTGCTGGTTCGAGTCTTGGTCAGGGATTGTCGTTTGTCACAATTCTCTGTCGGCGCAGAATATTATTGAGAATTCCAGAATTTTATTGAAAACCACTTGAATCAATTCGACTCACAAATACATTTAAGGTAAATATGGTGTAATAAGGTAAGGAAAACCCCGCTAGTCGACGGTAGGTTGGTGCCGGATTTAGTCATCTGGGGAGGAGATCACCGCTTACCTCATGAACAAAAACATGTTATACACTTACGGGACTAATTACGTTACCCGTTGACATTCCCGGAATCACTACAATCAACCTACCAACCTAACAGCTATCAGTCCGTCTGTGGACAACCGTAACGGTTAAACTTTTCCGCCGATTTTCTCCAAAATTGAAATTCCCCGATCGATCTGAACGGACTGGAGGCTTTGGAATTTCTAACGGATATTTTGAGTTTTTTTTCATGAATCGGGCATTTACTTTTTTATGCTTCTGGCCTATTTGTCAGGTACGGCGCTTGTGTGACGTAGTGATATGAGTGCCGGCAAGTTAAATCTGAGGATCTGGGTTCGTTTCTCGGAAGCGGAAAAATGTTGCTGATTGAAAACACTTTTGCTGGTTAATGTAGTATGATATTGCGTAGCATTTAGAAGCAATGCGAGAAAGTATGTGCTTTGGTTACACTATTACTTTATACATTTACACCTTAATCTTTTGGAAATTATTTAAAATATATGAAAAAATGCTAGCCATGAGGAAATATCAGATTGGAATGCAACAATTACTCGGGCGATACGTTTTTGTGAATTACGTCTTATTGTTGGGACTTGATTTACCTGTATGAAAAGCAGTTATAATTGTCAAATATGTGTTGATATTTGCTTGAAATATTTAGTTTTTGCACCAAATGTTGTACGATTTGTAATGAGTTTTTTCACAAAAAATGATGACAAATGTGTTAATTGGAGAGAAATTGTGGTATAAATAGTATTACATAACCATTATTAAGGTGAGAAAGTACGGGCTGCTTTGGCACCACTAGTATTAATCATATGGTTAGTATTGTATTTAGTTCTTTAATTTGTTGCATTATTCTACTGTACAAAGGTTTGTACGGATGGTGTCTATTATAGATATTCTGAAATTCGGGAAACATATTAGTTAGTAGACGATACGGCTTTAGCAGCACAATTGAGGCTGAGGGTTTTCCTTCCGTGGTCTAGTGAAGATTCTTGGGTTTCAATAAGTATGCTTCCTGTAGGGGTAGAATGGAAGCATCCAATATATATTCTAAGCCCCTGGGTAATGTATTGATTTTATTTTTCCTCAGCTCTTTATTAGTAGATTGGTATATCAATGAATCATATACGATTTTTGTACGAACGAAAGGTTTATATGTTATTAGCAGGAGGTTGTTATTATCTCCCCAGTTGTTGGAGAGGTATTTAATGTTAAGTTTTGTTCTTGGATTCCATGGTCAATTCTTGAAAGAGATTTGTCCATGTTAATTTTGGATCAAACTGGAATTCAAGAATTTTCATTATGTTTACAAAATCGGATTGTATTCCAAGTTGACGTTTAGTGGTTATCAGTTATATTTGAAAACACAGTAATTGTTTCTTGCCAGAAAATTAATTCCTGTGCTCAGGAACCACTCAAAAAGTGTAGTATTTAGCACTTTTTGCTTTATTGTTTGAGTGGACGAGAGAGATTTTCCTTGCGAAGTAGTTATATCATCTACGAATGTTCTAGAAATTACTGGAAGTTGGAACTTTTAGAGTCACTCTGAGAACGGAAGTCACTCTGAGCGATCTCTCAGCCTGTCGAGCAATGGTGAGGGAGACTCTGCCTCGGAGGAAACTTCAGCCGGGGTGGACACTCACCCCTTCGGGCAGCAGAGGTGGAAAAGGCAAAAGGAGAAGAAAAGACCCCTTAACGACTTCTTAAACTGCAGCTCTCTTACCCCGGAATCTTAATGGATTTTCTCTGACGGGACGAATTAAAACTCTTGTTGTCCCGTTATACTACCCTCAATTTTTTGTTTACAGGAAACGCATTTTTTCTCCACCACGCCCCCTATATACTTTCGCGGTTTTACTCCTTATAGGGTTGAGGTCGATGACGGCCTCCGTGCTCACGGCAGAATTACTACTTTGGTCCAAGATTTGCTGCTCTCTGCAGAAGTCCCCGTTCAGACCGACCCTCAGTTGTGTGCAGGTGTATCTCCCGTCCTCACACTCACTGTATGCAAACATCTATATTCCCCAAGACAAACGGTGTCGGTTGACGACCTCCTAGGTCTAATAAACCAATTGCCCACACCTTTCTTGGTTGTTGATGTAAACGCCCACACCCCTCTTTGGGGTTCTTCTCGTAATTGTCAAGGAAGTGTTGTTTTGGAATTTGTCATCGACACCACAAATTTGGTGATTCTTAACACTGGGGAACCAACACATTTTGCCGTAGCTACGAATTCGAGCACGACTGTTGATATAGCCCTTTGCAGTTCTTTCACTTGCTACTTCTATGCGGTGGACCATATTAGAACTCTATGGAAGCGACCATTTCCCCACTTTTATTGTCCACATTGATCATCTTCGACGTGGTTTTGCTCGCCCCCCCCTCAATGGATCGTGCAACGGGCTGACTGGTCGACATTCCAAAATAATGTTAACCTGTCAGATGATCTCTTCGGAAATGTGGATGAAATGACTGTACATTGTAATAGCGCAATACTCTCTGCTGCCTCTATCGGTGTTACGAAATCAACCGGGAAACCGCGGTTACGAAACCGTCCCGCGGAAAACACCCTTTCGTTCCGTGGTGGAATGTGAACTGCTCTAGAGCGGTCAGTGCTCGAACAAAGGCACTGGCACGTCTCAGACATTACCCAACTGTGGAA
Organism: Acheta domesticus; assembly: GCA_031308135.1. NCBI lineage: Eukaryota > Metazoa > Arthropoda > Insecta > Orthoptera > Gryllidae > Acheta > Acheta domesticus. The sequence goes on along the minus strand of JAHLJT010008446.1, from coordinate 164,700,763 downwards.
AACCTCATAGAGTATAAAAGATGCAGGGCGACGGCTAGGAGAACAATTGAATCGATAATTTCACAAAGGACATGAGTCGCTAAAACAGAATTTTTCAGGAGAGAGAAAAAAAACAATTTTATTCTATACAAGAAGACTTTCAATATTTGGAAAAATATACTACTGTAATGCCCTAGTTTAGATAAATATTAAAAATTTGTCAATTACTATGTTTTGTGCAACAATTTCCCTGAAAATAAATTATATTGTTTTATGACTTACGCCCTTTATGCAATCAACTGACTTACACCTCATTCTTTTATGTGGAAATCATGTACTGAACTGCCAAAAAACCGCACTTTATTTTTCAATACATCAAATTTAACACGTGTTAACATGTACAGTCTGTTCTTTAGTCAGCTTCATCCCAATTTTCAGTAGAAATATCTTGACTGCTGACTTCTTCCACACAGGCTGTCCATTCTATCAATTCATAATAAAAAGGCATGTTTCTAGTGTAAATACTGGAGGTTATTCTTGATGTATTTTTTTTCTACTTGGAGGAATCTTTTTTTCATAGGATCTTGCTGGATCTCATAGAGATGTTGAACTCCAGCGCTCTCTTGCACGTAGAAAGGAATGTTCAGCTATCCCATCAATAATTCAATTTTATTTTACTTCAGCACGATGTTTATTAGAGTTCACAAATGATGTAAACAATGTTGGTTTAAAGCTCTTGAATTCATTAAAGTTTGATACGATGGAGTGGAAACTTTTTCCATAAACTTTCTTTGGAGAGATTTTTGTTTTAAATAGGTAGTCTACTAGCTTCTGAAATTTAGAATTTGTGTTTCATGTTGAACATGTTTTATGTTGAATCAATTCCCTGCTTGCTGGATAACAAGAAATTTCATGTGGAGTATATAATATGTCATGCGTCCATAACTTTCCATTCAGTACTTCAAATCCCGATCACAGGGCAAAAATGTGTGTCCCCGCATTTGAAAAATGTGAACAGTTTTTTCAAATTTGTTATTCGTAATAAGATTCAATAACACACGAATCATCTATGATTTTCGTTTTGGTCTGGACAGCCGTCACTGAAGACGTAAAGTTATTTTATGCTTTCTGGAATGTTTGAGAAGTAGTCCACCAGGAATGACCAAACCTCATTGGGGGATTTTCTTGCCTGTCCTTCATTATACTGATACAGGTTTGTATTGTCAGTGGCCAAATTGTGAATGCAGAAATTACTAACTCGTAATTGTAGTAAAAATAATAAAAATTCCTGCATAGGTATGCATGATAAATAAAACACCCGCATGTAATCAGAAGCAAGCAGGAGCTTATACATAATCTTTCTCCTTGCACATTTTTACCTATTCCATTTTTACTTCTTCCAGCGTAAGTGGACGTACATATTAGTCTGTAAATTAATAATTGTTACTTACTCAGGTAACTGAACACAATATAAAAAAACGCGGCACAAATACAATCTGCAAAATAAACATGTACTCCTAGCCTCTACCACAACAAGACCCAATAGTCGATTTTGTGCCGCGAATAAGAGAATGTTCTCTTATCAAATCAGGGAGCTACCAACTGTTGAGAGAAGAATGGGCATGAGACAGCGACTCAAGTCCTTTGAACAGTCGACGAGAATTTGACACGTCTGTAACTAAGACTGAGTTAACATTACTCATGTTCGTTGTGCACCCAACGATGTATCGACCTTCAAGAAAATAGAAAATATTAAAAACTCAATTTGTGAAAAAAGGTGACTCTTGCCCTTTATGAAATCACCGATTCAATTTTAGAGAGCAAAAGTGCATCATGGAGAGCGTACGTCTCCTATCTCAATTATCATATGCCACCACGCCTGGTATGGAGAAGAATTTGGCAGATAAAGTCTCTTCACTATATTATTTGACAGATAAAAGACTCTTCACTATATTATTGACAGACAAAAGACTCTTCACCATATTATTTATTTATATACTTCAAAGCAAAGTAGTAAGCTTTAACAATTTCCAAACTTACATGTTGTGGTAGAACGTTTAGTGACAAGCGCGCTTACTAGGCAAGGCTGCATGATTGATACAATAAACAAATGAAGGTTGAACTAGTTTAAGCATTACAAAGTATTCTAGAGCTTTTGAGGCAAAAATGAATGCTTAATCCAATAACAGTTCATGACGTTACAAAACAAGGCAACACTCTTAATAAAATTCTCATCTCTGGCTATAGCTATCCAGTAGGGGGGTCTAAATGCAATCGATCGCCGAAACAAATACCCGCGAGATGGTTATCTCGCCGTGAACTGCACATCCGTTGACACGGGGTTCACATACGCCCTGTCCCTGTATACTCTCTGCCCTGTCCACTGCCAGCTCGCCCGCACGCACTCCCCTGTTCTCCGCGCTGCAAGTTCACCACCTCATGCCCCGCCAATCACACTCCTCCCGTCCCGCCCCGTGGCAGCAAAATGAGCTCTCTCCGGGCGGGCGGCGCAAGGGGCAGCCGGTCGAGCGGGTGGGTGGCGGGGTGCCACGTCTTCTTCTCCAGCCTCCCATGCGGGAGCGCAGATACTCCAAACTCAGAAGCCGGAAAATCAAATTTATTATGAATTTTTTGAAATGGGACGCGCGAAATACATATTCTCGCCCCCATAACACACTGCTGCACCTTGGAACTCCCATAACTGGAGGGAAGATACCACAAAGAGCGCGCAGCTGGGCAACAGTTACTGTTTATTGGGAGAGCCGGGAAAATATGCTAACACAAGCAATTTGTAACATATTTGTGAATGTAAGTACTTCAAATGACTTCAAATGAAGTTTTTTGAAAACTCAAAAATTTCTGTGAAAAAGAGCTTGAAATTTCTCATCTTTAGTAGCGCTTAAACGCCATTTTCTTAAAAAAGACTACAATTTTTTTAAATTGCCATTAAGGAGGTTTCTGTGTTCTTTAATATTCTAAAATTAATATTTCCGTTCTTCCATAGGAAACCGAAAAATTAAGAAAATGTGAAAAATGTCCTTTGGGCGGCGATAGATGGCAGCTGGTTTTCTCAATATTTATCAAAAACATCTTCAAATGAGGTCATGCTTAATTTCTTTGAAAGTATGAGTGGTTTTTCTAAATTTCGTGACAAACATAATAGCCCTCTGCAAATTTACTGTGCTTCAGACAGCCGGATGCGTCGTAAATTAGAATTTGCAATTTTGTATATTATTTCTTTGTTTGTTTTTACATTCGACCTTATTTATTTATTTATTTGTCAAAAAAAACAGTAAAAACTGTATATGACGTGTGGGGAAAGAAATTTATCTGCGCACATTTTCTTGAGGGCCAGAATTAAAAAAAAAAAAAACAAAACAAAACCTTTTGTTATACATTTACTTGGTAATCTTTAAAGAAAGTATTTCTTTTCAAATATTGAAAATAAAAATTGCTAGCTCTTTAAGGGAGTATCGACAATGCAGGGAACGCAACAATTCAATTCCGTTCCGCTGTCGCGAATTTCTGTGAATTGCGTGTCATTGTTGTGACTTGATAAATCTGTATGATATCAGACTCCTTTTTTCTAATACAAGTTTACAAAACTTTTGTATTATATTTTTATGCAGTTGTGGAATTCACATAGTTTGGACAATAGCGATGGAAACAGTGAGTTTTTCGCACTGTGTAAGATATATAGGTGGGTCATTCCATGCAAAAAAGTAGGAAATCTGACACTACATCTCAGAATTTAAAAATATTTTGCCACCTTACTTATCATGATACTTGGCATGAACCAGGTACAATATTTTTGTCTCATCATCCATTGTTTAGCAACAATGGGCACTTGAAATATTAGGTTAGCAGTCTGTAGACATTCCGTTATGATTTTTTTCCGATCATATGCAAACAAGCAAAAATATGAAAGTGACACTATTTGTAGAAGAAATGTAAAGGATAATTTTACACTAAAGATATTTTTTTACCATGAGTCTTTAACAATTTAAAAAATGCAATAAATGGAAATGTAATTTTTTAAATTCTTGAATTTGGAAGAAAACTTGCTGAAACTACTTTCAAGCTACTATGTAAATTTCATCATGGAATCTTGAATGGTTTTAAAGTTATGAATAAAAGTGTCTTACTGGCGCTCCATGAACGAACTCATCTCAGCTGCTAGAGCCGCCGCGCCCCAGCCCTCTTCGTCAGCATTCGGCGTTTCTTTTTTCCTCCGCGGCGCGATGGTGTATTTCGCAAAACTACTTCTCTAGGTGTTTTGCCGTACGAGCTACATGAAAAGATACGCCAAATTCGACCATTATTTTTTGTTCACTCCAACTTTTGGCAAACACGTTAAAATCATATATTTCTCATTAGCTGTTTTCACATTTGAAAATTTTTCTTTGAATTGTGTCAACATTTCTTCTCCGTCATTGCTTTCTGTACTCACATGAAATAATTCAGAAACTGCTTTATTTACGGCACTCACCTTCTGCTTGCGTGCGATTTCTCTCGGGTTTGTTTTCGCAATGACAATGGTGATTGACCCAGAGGATTCAAAATGTTTACATTACTAATAGTGGCTTCCTCTGCAACTCCTGGGGCTACGTACTCCTCTTCACTTGACGTTTTCACTTCACCCTTTCAGTTGAGTCACTAAGATCTGTATTGGGCATTATGGATATTTTGAAAAGACACAGATCGCATATTGCTTCACCTACCACTAAATTCGATATTTTCTTCCGCATCGCCTCTGTTATCTTTCTCTTACCCACACGACTTTTGTGCTTCTCAATTCCGAATGGATTGCAGCACCAAAGCCTGTTAAACGTATTCACAATCTTCGGCGTTTTCTAACACGATGTATCATTGAACAGTAACACGCGAAAACTAAGCCTGTAAACTTCGAAGGCATCGATGGATATCCCTAGGGAATGAACTTGGCGGTGCCTGCCTACGACCCTTGCCTCACTCCTCGCTGGGCAAAGGCACGCGACTTTCAACCTTAAGAGCAAAATGAGCGTATACTTTTTATTTAATAACTTAGGCATTTTTTAAGATTCCATCGCGACAGTTTGCAAAATTGTTATTTATTGGTTCTTCTTGCAGTGTGTAAAATATGAAAGAAAACAAAATATTACTTTTGAAGAAAAATGTATTTGTTTAATTTATTAGCATTTTTATTATAAACAAATATCTCAATCCTTAATTATTATTAACTGCTTAAAATATGATCATTTATCTTCAAAATAGTGTGCCCGTTTTTTAAGTTTTATTCATTTTATGAACGTCATAATTATCATTATTGAGTACATTGTGTCATCGGCCATGTTTAACCCGTAATTTTTGCTAAACTGCTGAAGATATTAATTCCATAAATTGTCTTTTAACTGTTCATTATTAGTAGATTAATGTAATAAAATATGAAAAAAAATCTGAGACTCACTGTCAGAAAACCTGAAATTTTGCATGGAATGACCCAGGTATGTTCACTCCCAGTCTAAAACTGAAACTTATGTGAGGCTAATTCTCACAGTTCTCGCATATAAGTGCTGCGATCTTTGGGTCTTATTTGGGCAAGGTCGTTAGTTGTCGTGTAATGTGTAACAGCCACAGTTTAAGATGTTATCTTAAGATGTATATCTTATACCACGACCCTAACCGATCGTGCGTACGTGATAGTAGGGATAAGCGTGGAACTAGCCTCAAACTGGCTTTAGAAAATTGCCCCAAAGGCGGCTAGCTAACACACCTATTTATCTTACACCGTGGTTGATCGCTTCTTGGTTGAATTGGACGTTTTCAAATAATAGCTAAGATGTTGGTAGGGCAGAAAGTGCAATATGTCAATTCTACGTAGCTGCTTCCAATAATACGGGAAAGTGTGTGCTGTTATAACACCACTGGTTTGGTTAACTGTATTACGCAGTTTTGTATATTCAAGTTTGAGAATGGCCGTTTTTTCTCGTCGGGTATCGTTTCTGAATTAGGTCGCGATGCTTCATGCAAGCCCGGATTTCATCATTCAACCATGGTGTTCCCGGACGCGTAACTGGATGTTTTTAGCGGAGCATGTTTAGCGAATAAATCACTTACGATATTATTTAACACATGAACTTCGTCATCAATAGACGTCTGTTGGTTTACTTATTGCCACGGCGCACGGATGCTGTCAGAAAGAAAATAAACCGCATTGAAATATTTGTAGTCACGGTACGAAATAAATTTTGGCTTACACTTAGAGCAGTTCATTGAATATGACAAGTACAACAAATAATGCGTGGATATTCCAGTATCCGTATCTAGCCGTAAACTATTGCCGTATCAGGCTCCGAAACAATGACATGATTAATCCATCTTTCACTCTTTGAGGAATAATGAGTTGGATTTAATTTGAGAATATGCAAATTCAAGGATTCAGAAGTTTTCACGAAGTTACGTACAGTGTGGTTGTCTGTATTTAATAAATTACAATTGAGATCGCCCATGATGATGACGCTATCGTAATGACATAACAGCGGAAAGGTGTTCTTCTAGCACTTCCGGAAAGGTGTTCCGGTTTTCGGTGGCCAATGCACTACTATAGCCATGCAACGTTTTACACCTATCCTAATTTCTACAAATAAAATTCAATACCAGTCGACTCTGCAGCGGATGAATGTACAACTTTGTATTTTACAGTGGCGTAGCGTCAGGGGACGCTGAGATGCTGAGCATCCCCGTATATAAGAACCTTAAATACTGTATTGATAATCTTACAAGTAGTCTGTTGAGCGAAACACGTTTTGTATTAATTTAAATTGATTTCCTATGATTGAATTCGGCGGGCTGTTGAAGCTGGCCTCTGATTGCTTGTAAGCTAAAATACTTCAGCGTCTGCCGCCAGATTGCGACGAGCAATGACGCATGCGCAGATGGCGAGATTCCCCTCTCCCCTCTTCACCCCTGGCCAGAGAAACCCGACTGCTTTACGCTAGCGTCTACTGCGGAAAGAAGCTCGTTTGTGCACGAGAGCGCTGCACACTTCAGGCGTTCAGTAAATTATCTTTCTCTCTCTCACTCGGGAGTCCCCGCTTGGTCATGGGTACAAACTGTAGAAATAGTACCTGACTACTATTTCTTAATTAATATGCAAGAAATTGTATTATCTCTTAAATAGACTACATATTATTTAAGTCTGTAATGTATAAATTAACAATGGTCTTATTGCCATTCGCGTATAAGAATTAAAGCTGAGCCATTGTATAATTTGCTTTCAAGACATCGGCAGCCCTGACTGCTGTGAGGATTTGTGGGAAGCGCCTACACCGTCGTAAGCAATCGAGATCGTGGAAGTAGTCCCAGTGTATCTGCCTTGTGTTGCGTTCGCCTGTTAGATGAAGTAGTTGATAGTGACATTTTGTGTGTTATTGTTGAGCATCCCCAAACGTGTGAGTCACGCTACGCCACTGGTATTTTAAATCATTTCGTATATACAAATGCTACACCACCACCCGATTTATTAGTGCCTTTCTCTGTAAGAATATTACGATCTTGGTATTTCGTATTGGTACTTGGTATCTCTGTATTTTGTAATATTATACCGAAATAAATGTATTTAGTGTATTATTTTGGCCGCTACCGCAATCGCGTGCATGGATCAACTACTGTAAGCGGTGTCCTCCGTCGTTTCCCTGATTTCTTCCGGGCGAGTGCCAAAGCAGCATCCTGTACAGCGAGCTATCTTTCATTCCTTCTTCATTATGACTTCACTCTCAATCTTACGGCCGTACGATGAACAGATTTCCCATGCTCGTGACCTCATGAATATCATTCTCCATTGATGTAAGAAAATACAAAGTTGGATATCAGGGAAAAATCTAAAACGGAATCAATTGGTTTCTTGTTAATAACAAAGAGAATGCATATATGTTTTTAAAGGATCATCAATGTATTAAAGCAAATGTTTTCAATATTGATGTTTTGTGCTCTGTGTTTTGTTTGAGAATGAAAGTCCTACAATCACAATTTTGTAAAATTTGAAGTATGAAATAATATCTGTAATTGTCAATGTTCAAACGACAGGAAAGGTGTTTGTACTCCCTTCATCGAGCAGAATATCTCTCACAGAAGAAATTATCTCGATGCCGTGCTTCTTACGCCTTCCTTCGTATTTCATTCGGGGAAGCTGGCCAACCCATGCGCTGCAGCGCGCTGTGGAAGTGGGGTCTGCTCCCTCTCTCTCACACTCCTCTCTCCTCTTTCTTCTCTCGCTTCTCTCTCTTCTCTTTCCTCACGTCTCCTATCTCTCCTCTGTATCCTCTCCCTCCCTCTCTTCGCTCTCCTCTCCCTCTCGTCTCTCTCCTCCCTCTCTCCTCAGCTACTCAGAAGTAGAAGCGTCTTCGATTATTGAAAATCTAGATATTTACGAAGATATTGGTGTGCGATATTGCTATCTTTAAGGCATTTACTTGCAATTCTTTGTGTTACGATTATGTTTGATATATTGTACAGACTAAGGGAGTTGATGGCAAAAATTCCTTTAAAAGGGTCGATGAACGACCCTTCTGTAGTCTTCCGTGAACATAGTGTAATGGCTATTAAAATCTTCAAATACAAATGGATGAGGTAGATGACTAACAATTATTTTGATCTCTCTTGCATCAAAGGAGTAGATAAACATTACAGATCCCCAGTGAAATTGAGTCTTGAGTTGTAATGTTCACTTTTGAACATTTTGGGGCATAATTTAAGTTATAGTAAATTTTGTGAATGACCTTTGACTATATGTAAGGGATTAGTAGCATTGAAGAAATATTCTGGAAAGGATTTGAACTTTTTAAATGCTAGTTGAAATTGATCTTGATTGTCCTCAATGATTGAATGGGATTGGGAATAGAAAAAATATAGAAATGATTAAATGAAAACTTTTGTGATGTAATAACTTGTTTGGAAACTAACTTTTGGAATCTTTCATCGTTTTTTAATTATAAGCGAAAAACAGAAAATGTCCAACTTCCCGATTTGTACCCCGCTTACCTCGTAGATTTGACGTATATTAATATTTCATCCTAGCTACTCCAAACACAGCTTTGAAGTAAAAAAATGTTTCACTGGTATCTCGAAAACGGAAAACTTCTCGTAGGATTCGCAAGAAAAAATGTACTTTAAAATCTCCGCCAAAATGTGCACATAAAATGCCTTCTTACCAATTTTGAAATTATTATAAGCAGTGTTTTGTTCCAGGATTAATGCATTTTAAAACGTACATTTTGAAGGAAATTTGTGAAATGTTACCAGATTATGTAATTTTGAAATTTAAATTTGTTACATTAGATCCATGATGTTCGATTGTAATTTTGAATTTTTCTTTACAGAAATGAAGACAACGAAATCGAAATTCTTGGAATACTTTCTTCACATTGTTGAAATGGTACATGTTTTGTAATTATGGTGGAAGAGCAATCCTTGGAATGTAGATACATTCTTAAATGTTCTTGAATAATGTATTGAAACCGGAGAGAACTTCAAACCTCATTGAACCACGAGAACAAAGTGGTTGAAAATACTTGGGAGCTACTGCTGCACCAAGAAAATGTGACTGATGTTCCTGCAATTTTTGGAGAAAGGTTTGTGGCTAGGCCAAATTTGTGATAAGGATCTTTTATAATAATAATAATTATAATAATAATACATATACATTACAGTACAGTAATAATATACAATACATATACAATACAGTCGTAATACATTTATCAATTTTCATATGAGTACAAATAATCATGTGCATCATCCGAGGAATTGCTTGTGCTCGGATGTATGTGAGAAAAATTGTACAAAAGCAATCTTGTAACGTGGTAACAAATTACAATATGAATTATTTAGAAGTAAAAGTACAATAATAATTTAGGTATATAGCTAATTTAGCTATGTAACTAATTCAGCCATATCATACGCACTTTTTTACTTTCCCTATACGTTTAATATACGTACGTATAGTATAGGGAAAGTTATGTAATGCTGCATGAAAAAAACTGCGGATTTTCGGCAGAAAAACTCTTATTACAGGGCCCTGGTAACGAAAAAGTGGATAAATCCAGTTGCTAAATTAACAAAAAAATCTAACACGCGGTGCAGCCAGAATCCCTATTTTGTGGATCCTTGATACCAAAAAACCAATTGAAAGCAAAACGTCTGTCCGTCCGTCCGTCCGTCCGTGAACAACGCTAGCGACTAAACCGTTCAGCCTATTTTCTCCAAAATTGATATTCCCCGATTGATCTGAATATTCTCGCGGCCTCTTGAATTTGAAACCGATATTTTAATTTTGGAGGGTACTTTACATGAAGCCCCTGGGACATTTTCAAAATTTTCAAAAAAAATGGCGCCAACAATTTTGACTAAATTTTGTTGTTGGATAGTTTGAAAGTCATTTAAAGAATGGCGTAGGTCTTATGTTGGTTTCTCGAATCTGATTTTTCGAAAATTGAAAAAATTCAAATTTTTTTCCGCATCTTTCTACAACTACAAGAAGATACAATTATTGTTCTTAATGAAATGTGTTAATAAAAAATAGGTTTTCAAGTAAGGTCATGTTCAATTTTTCAAAAACATAAGTGCTTTTTTTGAAAACTTGTGTCAAACAGACAATTTTTTATTTTCTTTAAACCATTTTTTTCTTAAAAACCGCACAACTTTTTTGATTAAATTGGGATCTGAGATAGCATAAAGAAGCTTAACCTTTAGTTAGGTAGTCGACGAAACAACATAGGTAGGTAGGTAGGTAGGTAGGTAGGTACCTCTCTGAAGCTGGCTAGCCACCTATAGCAGACCACAATAATCTGTATGCTATCATTTACTTATTAATTACTGTTAAATTATCATAATTTTAAATTAATTACGCCTGACATTTTCTAAAAAATCGAGGATTAGCTAGCTTCAATCTGAAGCTAGCTAGCCACGCAAAAAATAGAGTAAAAAAGCTAGAAAAAATTAACAATAAAGTATTAATTACTATTTAATTACTACATTCTAACATCATTACAACAACAAATTGTTTAAACAATTTGAAAATATGTACCAAAACACACAAAAATGAAAAAAATCGTTAAAAGTTTCCTTACCGGCGAAATACTAAATTGTTCCTACTGATTCCTTCACAACATATTTGTTTTTAAAACACATTGTTTAAATTAATTACTGCAACAGTTGTTTAAAAATCGCACAGAGCTATGCACCAAAAAAGGCTTCTTACCGTCACAAAGTTCAAAAGAACATAAAATGTAATCTTACCGGCGGACCACAGATTTATTGACACTAATTTGTTTAATATACTTCATATTTATTAACTGAATGACTTGCGAATTAATTACTGCATTCAATTGTTTATAACGAAGCACTGAAGCATCACAAGAACATTCTCTCGTTCATCTTTTAAAAAATATTCACAGTAAAAAAACTATTCGAGGTAATAGAGAAATATTTGCTCACTGCTCATTACTAGATATCCATTGAATTAGAAACAATTTGTTTAAATTAATTACTATGCCTAAAATGCTCTAAACTGAGCCTAACTTTTGCACCAAAATCGCATTTTTTACAAAACATTTAAAAAATCAGGGAATAAAATCTCACCGGCGAACCACAGTATTACCAACACTTAATTTGTTACAAACGCTTTATATTTTACGATGAAATTGCTCCAGAATTAATTACTGCTTGCAATTGTTTATAACGAGCATTCAAACTTTAGACACATAATCCTACTACCACGAACGAGGAAACAAATCGCAGAAAAACAACTAACCGGCGGAATATTCAAATGTTATTACCGATTCCATCACTAGATATCATTTGTTTTGAAAACAATTTGTTTAAATTAATTACTTTGGACAGTTGTTTAAATATCGCACAGAGCTATGCACCAAAAAAGGCTTCTTACCGTCACAAAGTTCAAAAGATCATAAAATATAATCTTACCGGCGGACCACAGATTTATTAACACTAATTTGTTTAATTGTTGTTGACTACGGCACAGTTGCCTTAGCGATCTCGGGCATGGGGCCGACACGCACACTTTTCACAGTACACTATTTACACTGCACAATGCGCCACGGTGCCGACTTCACTCAAAGCATCCATCCAAACCATCCTTGGCTCTGTGTGCCCTGGCGACGGTAACCAACGGCTCGACGAGCCCCACTTCCTGTCCGATGGGGCCTCACGCCGCTGTTCGTAGAGCTCTGCGAGAAGCTGCGGCGGCAGCGCCCGGAACGTGAAGACCACTTGTTTAGGTCCGCCGCAGGCGAAAATGGTCCCGCCGACCTCAAAGTTCACCGCCCGACCGGTTTGGCGCAAGAGCCGCTACGCTTGCACGCCCCGCGCCCTCCGGCAGCTGACGGCATACGCCCAGGGCCCCGTAGGTTACATGGTTCCTGTGGTGGCGAATGGATAGAGAGATGCGCACCGCTGGGTTCTCGGCCACCGGAATCCGGAGTCAGGTCGAGACCGGTACGGCCACGAATGTTTCGCAAGCATACGACTATAAGCCGCCTATGCGGGCGATCAAGAAGAGTCACTTCTGGGGGAGGGACAAATCCAGAGCGGAGAAGGGGACGTAGAAAGGAGGTCCTTCCAAGTATTTTGTGGCCGAGGTCCATGGCTTCCTTATGCCAGTAAATGCCACGATCTAGAGACACGGCAGGGTACTTCGCTCTTGGGAACCAGGGGAGGTGCGAGCCCGCCAACTATACCGTTTCCTGGGGGCCAGGCCTCTGGAGGTTGAAGTTTACGGCCACGTAATGTGCAAGGTTTAGGGTCAGGTTGGGAGGGCAGCGAGGCATTCATTCGGTTATCTTACTGCATGTCTGCTGTTCGCCGACTTCACGTAGTACGCAGAATCATCCGCGAACATTGAGAGCCAGCAACGCTGGATTCCGATTATTCATTGCTCGCAGGGGCGTGTCATTGACGTACGTGCCGAAGAGGGTGAGGGAAAGAACTCTCCCCTGGGGAAACAGCCTCGGTACATCTTAAACACGATTGTACGCTATTAACTCGCACGCAGACCGTTCTCTCTGCGAGAAAACCACCGATCATTCTGAAGTAGCAGTCGCTTATTCCTGACTCGATGAGACATAATAGTGTCCCTTCAGGCCAGACCGTGTCGTAGGCGGACTGCATATCCAGGAAGACTTTACGAAGTCTGCCACCTCTCGAGATAGAGGCCGATCTCAGTTCGGAGGTGCTGTGACCCACTCTGAATGCAAATTGTTAGTTTCGAAGGAGACCTAGACGCCTACAGCAAGCGCACCAGAATTAAAAACGTTCTAAAGTATTTCTTAGGAGCGAAAGAAGACTAACATGTCTGCAACTATACAGCATGAGGCTTTTACCGCAATTACGTTTAGTTGTTTAGTTTTCCAAGCTCTCGGGAAATATTGCGGGAAATATTGTGCAGGTATAAACACAGCGCCAGAATACTTTTCACCCCTTTGTCACCGATTGCTCTTACAAGGGAAGTAACAGATCCTTCATGTCGAAACACACCTCGAAAATTTAATGGCATATGCTAATTGATATCAGAAACTCGTATGCGAAAAAATAGCGGCCAGTTTCCATTGCAAGTCCTCCAAATAAAGCTTTGAAAAACACATATAAGTACTAGGAAAAAGATTGACGCCTCTACTGGTCCGTTTGGGCAGCCCTTACTCCGGGCGAGCTGGCGCGAGGGACCCCAAGGCCACGGATGAGTCGGCCGGCCCATCAGCGGCCCTGCAATAAACAAGGGCTGCGTAGTTTCGCACCCAGTTCATCTTTCGCTGTTACAAAAGAAGTAACATCTGCAATGGCTACAGAGCAAGTTGTGTTAAATCCCGTTAACATAGTTGAGTTCGCCTTGTGTTACTTTCGTAACAAAGGTGTATCTTCGAAGGGAAGAGTAAATGAAAAAGAACGAGAAATGGGTCAATGTATTATCGAATTGATCGAAAATAATAGCACTGGAGTGGAACATTACGACGAATCGACCCTCGTTGTACGCGAAGGAAGTGATTGTGAATGAAATGATAGTGACAGTGATGCAAACTGCCAAAAGCATACTTCTACCACGGGTGATGATATGGGAAAGTGTTTGTTAGAATCAGACAGTGAATGCCCGGAAACTAGTGATTCTAAAAGTCAGTCACCTTGCAAAACCTCCCGTTCGGTTTATTATCCAAGCCCTGTGAAAAATACAAATGAGGATGTTAGCATTAGCTACGAGTACAAGAAGAAAGTTGTGCAATTCTGGTTGATTGAGGGCGGTAAGAAACGTTTTTTAATATCGCATGTCCGTAGAAATTTTCGTCGCGTGATGCCAGAGAGACAACTATATTTGTGGAAAAAGCAAGTGGAAAGCATGACAGCAAATCCTAGTGAACACAAAAAAATTATGTACGAGAAACTTTGGTCTCGATTTGAACTTGTAAGAAGAACGAATCAAAATGTGAATGATGAAAATCTGCGACAGTGGACCCTGGAAATTTTACAAGAAAATGGCAGCAAAAATAAGGATTTTTCCGCCTCTCACTCCTCGATCAATCTTTTAAAAAAGCACACAAAATTAAGAGCAGGAAAATAACAAAATTTGTATCACGCACTTGCGTTCACGACGAAACACAAAAGGGTGTGGTTGTAGAAGAATGTCTCAAAAACGCCAAAGAGATTTTCACATGACTCACAGTCGTCTAATACAGACCAAGGTGGATTTGAACGCGAAATGCGATGAAAACGGGCTTTGTCGTTTGTTGGTGGAAGTCATACACAGACAGTTGCTCCATAGTTAGTGCGTTATCACACTCGTACACTATAATGCCGACAATAAGTATGGATGGATCTATGTTGCCTAAATTATTTATAGTGCTGCAGGAACCAAAGGATTTTTTCGGCCCTGTTGTCTCCAAAAGAATGTTTCAAGCCGAAAACATAATTGTTACGACTACAAAATCAAGAAAAATGGGAAAGAACGAGATGAAACAGTGGTTTAAAGAAGCGTTCTTCCCATTTGTAAGTGAAAATTTTGCTCTGCTTTTAGATTCGTGGACCACGTACAATGTCAGAACTTGTATTGAAGATATTCCTTCAGACAAGTCAATTAAATTGCTCTAGATACCTCCCGGAACTACAGGAAAAATCCAACCACTTGATAAGTTCTTCCGACAGTGGAAAGCTATGTATCGCCGTTTCAGAAAATATTGTGTCTCACAAGAGTATTAGTGCCAAAGTTTCCGATAGAGACACAATTCTTCAATTGCAATCCTTCATTTATTTTCAATTTTCATCTCGTTTCCAAAATATGATAAAGTATTCGTGGTTTGCTACAAGGTGCATAACAGAACGGCCTCCTGAATTTGTAGTGCCCGTCAAATATTGCCTTGAAACTGTGAAAAAGCAATGTGAAGACGAATGTGACAATGAAGTTTTTATTCGTTGTGCGTGGAGCCCAAAACATTTATGTTTAATTCATTCAGTGGAAACCAGTCATTTCTGCTTTTTATTCGGGCCGCACTAACTTGCGACGAGACACTGCTCCTGGCTTTCGCCAGCCCGCGCGCCGGCTCTGTGGCCCGCCTGTTCGGCCGGTCGGCCGGCCGCCCGCTCAACGCTGGTAGGGATGTCCAGCGGCGCCGTAACACTCCATTGCTAGCTAAGATTTTAGCTTCAATTTTGGAGACTTGCAGTGGAAACTGGCAGCTAATATTTTGGATATGGGATTCAGATAGTGCAGTGCGTGTGTCTTAAAAATTTCGAGGGGTGTTTCGACATGAGAGATCTGTTACTTCCCTTGTTAGTAGGGCGTCGGTGATGCCGTCAGAGCCGCAGGATTTTTTAGGTTAAGGCGGCAAAGCGCTTCGCGGAGCTCCGCATCCGTCATGCGACAGCCATTCTGTATCTGCCCGTCTGACTCTGCTCATCTGACCGACGTCTGTCTCTCCCCGTCTGACCGACGTCTGTCTCTGCCCATCTGACCGACGTCTGTGTCTGCCCGTCTCACCGACGTCTGTCTGCCCATCTGACCGACGTCTGGTATCTGCCCGTCTGACCGACGTGTCTCTGCCCGTCTGACCGACGTCTGTCTCTGCCCTTCTGACCGACGTCTGTCTCTGCCCGTCTGACCGACGTCTGTCTCTGCCCGTCTGACCGACGTCTGTCTCTGCCCGTCTCACCGACGTCTGTCTCTGCCCGTCTGACCGACGTCTGTCTCTGCCCGTCTGACCGACGTCTGTCTCTGCCCGTCTCACCGACGTCTGTGTCTGCCCGTCTCACCGACGTCTGTGTCTGCCCGTCTCACCGACGTCTGTCTCTGCCCGTCTCACCGACGTCTGTCTCTGCCCGTCTCACCGACGTCTGTCTCTGCCCGTCTCACCGACGTCTGTCTCTGCCCGTCTCACCGACGTCTGTCTCTGCCCGTCTCACCGACGTCTGTCTCTGCCCGTCTCACCGACGTCTGTCTCTGCCCGTCTCACCGACGTCTGTCTCTGCCCGTCTCACCGACGTCTGTCTCTGCCGTCTCACCGACGTCTGTCTCTGCCCGTCTCACCGACGTCTGTCACTGCCCGTCTCACCGACGTCTGTCTCTGCCCGTCTCACCGACGTCTGTCTCTGCCCGTCTCACCGACGTCTGTGTCTGCCCGTCTCACCGACGTCTGTGTCTGCCCGTCTCACCGACGTCTGTCTCTGCCCGTCTCACCGACGTCTGTCTCTGCCCGTCTCACCGACGTCTGTCTCTGCCCGTCTCACCGACGTCTGTCTCTGCCCATCTCACCGACGTCTGTCTCTGCCTGTCTGAGCGACGTCTGTCTCTGCCTGTCTGAGCGACGTCTGTCTCTGTCCGTCTGAGCGACGTCTGTCTCTGTCCGTCTGAGCGACGTCTGTCTCTGTCCGTCTGAGCGACCGTCCGTCTCTCTGTCCGTCTGAGCGACCGTCCATCTCTGTCCGTCTGAGCGATCGTCTGTCTCTCTGTCCGTCTGAGCTAATATATCCTCTTTGATTTTAACATCGCTTTCAGTTATTTTCAATAGTAACATGTCGAGATTCGGTGAAGCGTTTGACGACCAAATCAATGAAATACCTCATTAAGCTCCAGCAATCACGGAGAAGAAATTTTGCAAATTATATTTGACATGAATGTTTAGATGCGTTTTTAACAAATCCTTCATATTTTTAAATAGTTATGTTTCCGTGAAATTCTCCTTCTTTAAAGACATGATTTATAAAGATTGGTTGCATGTGAGAGCCGCAAAATGTATGTGTACTACTGAAATAATACAGGAAACGATGCTACTGAATTATCACTGAACCCCTACCTGAAAATCAGTGAGGAACACCATTCGGTAGTCATGAATAAATTCGGAAACTTTCATCATCAAACAAATCTGTTTCAGAATTCAACACGATTGTGAATGAAAATAATGAAGTTCAACATTTAATTTTAAAAAGTACGTGTTAACGTTAATTAACGTATTTTCAACAGAAAAAATAAGTTTGTTACTTTAAATGTGAATGTTTGTTACATCAAAAGTTCGTTACTTTAAAGCAAAATAAATATACATTTCATGTCATCGTCGTGATATTCATTTGCTTATCTCGATTTTGATTTCGTAGCGTCCGCAGGGTTTAACGTTGCCCACTTGCTGCATTAGCAGATGGCCATGGTAGAAGTAGCGAAATACGAAAGGTAATTGAATAAAGTAAATTAATATAATATTAACATTTGGTACATTTTGAAACTCTGTAAGACAGTTTCATTCGTGGAATAGTCCTATTAAATACCACTTATGATCTGGAAATTCTCAGATATATTCCAAAGCATTCGTGGTATTACCTACGATAATTTCTCGCCATAGGCCGCCTATAGTCTGCCTTCAGAAAACTTCTTTTCCATCATCCCCGGTCTTGGCGGTTTTAGTACGTACTGATTTGATCCAGATGACCGACTTCGTGCAGACGGTGATTTCGCTGCATTTATCAGTGACTCCCTGTTCTCTTAGGAACATACCTTTCGAGCCGACCATCAAACCTTATGCATTCTGATACGCCTAGCATCTTTTCGCTAACGGTGTGCAATGTGCAATATATACATTTCACCTGGACAAGCCGTGCCACAAGAACTTGACGTGTTTTCTCATTTCCCGCCCTTTTTCTTATTATGGGGTTCTTTAATGCCCACACTTCTGCCTGGGGTGGCACGAGGACCTGCCCGAGAGGTAATATACCTAAAAATATTGACAACCAGAACCTAATTCTGAAAATTGGCGAAAGCACACTTTTCTGCGTGTCTTCAAACACTTTCTCGTCCGTAGATCTGGTTCTCTGTAGTCCATCTCTCTCTACTACCTTTGAGTGGACTGTCCTTGGCGACCTGCATGGCAGTGGCCACTTGCCCAATTTCGATATTCTCGACTTAATCGTTGTCCATCCTCGCTGGCTAATCTATGCCCCCTCAACCCTAACGCCCCCTAAAGTAGTGTGGGGAAAGGTTGGAAAGATCGGAGGAACGCTTCCTTCACCGTCTGTCTCTGGGATAAATGGAAATCTCACCTCACTAGAAGACATAATTGAAGATTTGTCTTAATATATATCTATAATTATCCGACTGTGAAATTATGTGATTTATTGAATAAAGTTATAGTGTTGGTCTGTCTATAAAAATCTCTTGGATCTGTTACTTTATATTCACATAATTGAAGAATTGGCCTCTCACTACGAGCAAATTTCCAGCTCCATTCTCTACCTTCCTGCCTTTCTGAACAAAAAGAGAATGGAGAGCTGCAGATTATCTTTCTCTGGATGTACATTACAAAGCTCCTGTCTCCATGGATGAAATTTCTTCTGCCCTCTCTTGCGCGAAAGATTCTGCTTCAGGACCAGACCAGATACATAATCAAACGCTGAAACAACTACCGGAAAATGCTCGTTCTCCGCATTGTCAACCATATATGGGTTGAAGATGCCTTACCAAGGATTTGGCGTGACGCCATTATTCCAATCTCTAAAGAAGGAAAGGTCAGAACAATCCCCTCAAGTTACTGCTCAATCTCGCTCATAGGCTGTGTGCGCAAGCTTTTAGAACGAATGGTAAACACACGTCTGGTCTGCCTCCTTAACAAAAGAATATAGTTACACCTTTTTTCAATGTGATTTCAGGACGCGTAGGTCAACCATGGACCACTTTGGCTCTCTTGTTACACAGATCTCCACTTCTTCCGTGCTACAATACCTGCTAACAATTTTTTAGGTACAGAGAAAGCTTTAGAAGTGGTGGTGAAGTGGGAAGGTGCGAAGAGTGCCACCTGGAGGTACATTATTCTTCGCACCTTACATTCTTGGGGCCTTAGGGGACGGCTCCCTTGTTTCTAGTAGCTTTTCTTTCGGCAAGTCTTTCCGCGTCCGCCTTGATGACGTTATCAAGTCACCAATTAGAAGACTGTGTTCCTCGGGGATCAGTTCTGATTATCTCTGTTTGCCATTGATAGTATCGCATCAGTAACTCGAGAGCCTATGAAAGAGTCGCTCTTCGTTCACGGCATTGCCAGTTGCTCCTCCAAGGCCATGCAAATTATTGAGCCAGTTACAGCTTGCCCTCAACAAACTGCAAGAATAGAGCGATGAAACTGGATTCAAGTTCTCCACCTCAAAATACAGTTTCTTACAGTTCTGCAAAATTCATCACCTCCATTATCATCTTTATCTTTTTCTTGGAGATCATCATCTTCCCCTCGTCGAATTTGTTACTTTCCTTGGCCTGACGTTCGACAAGACTTAAAGATGGCGAAAGCATATTAATTAAACAACCGATGTGTATCACCATTGAACCTCCTTCGCTCCCTTACTGGTAGGTCATGGAGCGCAGACCACTCGTTCTCTTGCTCCTGTATGGGGCCATCATCCGCCCCATCTTAGAATATGGGTGTATTGTTTATGGGTCAGCTTCCCCGTCGACCCTATGGCCACTGAATACCATACACAATTCCGGTATACGCATCAGCACAGTCTGCTACAGCACGAGTCGCATTGAATTCCTCTTGGCCGAGGCTGGTGAACCATTCCTGAGCCGAAGGCTAAATGTTGTAATCAGTTCCTATGTTTTTTGTCCATCTGTGACTCATGCGGGACTTCTTTCTTTGGAACACTCCTCCTTTACTGTACGAAATTTGTTGGCAACCGACGAACATATGGCTTGGGCAACTCGCTATGGGTGGTGCTCGGGGATGACGATTCCGCGCTCTCAAAACTTTTTTGTTTTTTGAGAGAAAGCGGAATATATAATCTTATTTGAAAGATAATAACAATGTTTTATGTTGTTTTTTTGCCTCTTTAGGGCCAATTTTACGCACTTTTTTCCCTTCTGCCATATCTACATGTATACTTGATGCAGCCCTCTTTGTAGGCAATCAGCAGGTATGTTTCATCTGCAACACGGAGTATTTTTTTAAATACTTTGGCATAGGCGCAAATGACCACAGTAGTTGAAGCGCTCTTTAAACCCTATTCACTCAATCAATCAAAGCAAAGTGCTGGAACACTGATAAATCTGGACGTGGGGGATGTAGAAATCTGTTCATTCCAAGCCATTGCGGGCTCAGAAAACACCGGTTAACTATGGACCATCTCGTTGCATTGACAACAAATTTCTGCTAGGCAACACCGTATGACCGTACCATTTGATATAGAAAAGGCCTACGGCACTTTTTGGAGGTATGGCATTCTGCAAACCTTGCACTCTTGGGGTTTGAGGGGGAAACTCCCCATATTCCTCTGAATCTTCCTTTCGAATAGATCCTTCCGTATTGGCGTTGTCAAGATGTCTAGCAGTTACCCGAAAACGGCATCCTGCGAAGGTCGGTGCTGAGTGGATATCCTGTGAACAAAATTAGCGTCTATGGTGCGGGAACCTGTAAGGACATGGCTGTTTTTGGACGATTTTGCCATGTGTTTATCACACATCAGTGTCATTCAATGGAAGCTCCAACTTGTCCTTAATAAACTGCACGAATTGAGCACCTCAACTTTTCAAAATTGCAAACTACTGGTGTACACTTCGGCATGGTAATTCAAATCTCTACCTTGCAGGCCATCAGCTCCTTCTCTGAATGTCTGGTTCCTCGGCCTGACGTTTGATAAAACGCTTTCATGGAGTGCCCACAGTCTGCAAACCTCGTCTCTCTCCCTCGTATTGTCTCTCCCTCATAAATCTTCTATTACGCTGTTACCGAAAGGGTAGCCGACCGTATTTGCGTTTTGCAGTTATGTAGAGCACACATCCGATTAGTTCTGGATTTCAACGATATTTTATTTGCATTAGTGGCTTGCTCCACTCTGACACCCCTTAACTGCATCCACCACACCTATGTGAGTATTTCCACAGATGCATACCGGACTAGCACGATTGACTGTCTTGTAGCTAGCTCCGGAGAGCCATCCCTAAATTGAAGGGAAATTTTATTAGTGTCTTATGCTGCGAGTTAGGAGTATCTCAATCAAGCAATCTCTTCGATCCATAATACAGCCTAGATATCGTGACTTCATATGTTCTCGGAACATCACTCCCCAATTCTCGATTTTTACTTTCGATTCTATTTTTACTTTCTCGTCCTTTCTTCCTAAGAAGAGAAAGTATTCTAATCGTGCGCCGGAAAACGACAAATTTTGGACAGAAA
Organism: Acheta domesticus; assembly: GCA_031308135.1. Classification (NCBI taxonomy): domain Eukaryota; kingdom Metazoa; phylum Arthropoda; class Insecta; order Orthoptera; family Gryllidae; genus Acheta; species Acheta domesticus. The sequence goes on along the minus strand of JAHLJT010008446.1, from coordinate 164,679,107 downwards.
ATCTTTTATTGCCGGGTCCTGATAACGAAATATGGATAAATCTTGTTCCTAGACACAATAAATTACTTCCTCTAACACTTTGTGTAGTCAAAATCCATGATTTGTGAGTCTTTGATAACGAAAAATCAATTGAGGGCAAAACGTCTGTCCCCGTCCGTGTGTCTGCCCAAGAGCCAAAGAAAGTTTTGCCAATTTGCTCCAAAATTGGTACACCTAGATCAGTTTAAAGGAACTTGATGCCCTCTGAGTTTAAAGGATGTTTCGTTTTTTGGAGGTACATTACATGAAACCTCAACAGATCTCAAATTCTCAAAATTAACTTCAATTTTTTTATTTTTGTCCTCGAATGGCGTTAAGGACCCTTAAGAGAGTGGTGCATGACTAATTTTCGTTGAAATATCTGATTTTTCGAAAGTTGCAAGTGTTCAATTTTTTTCACCATCTTATTTCAGTTACTATATTAAAGAACGTGATTTTCCTTCACGAAATATGTTCTTTAAAGACAAATCTTGAAATAAGGTCATGATCCAAACTTTGTCCTCAACTTCGAACCTCGTATGTATCAAAGGTAAAAGTGGTGACAGTCTCATTTCCGGCGAACTTTGCATTTTCGAAGATTGCAAAAAGTTAACATATCAAAACTACGAAATTGAAGGTAGATATTTTTGCTTTAAAGGGAGTCTTTTCTGTAAGACCAGCTCTTTAGAAAAGGTCATCTACAATTGTTTGATAAATTAGATAGTGAACTTGCATTAGTTTTACTTGTTCCATATCAGTCACACTTAGAATGTTATGGTGATTTTCATAGCTTAGACGCCCAAAGTGCTTTATAAAGAACAATTCAGTCTCTTTTAAGACGCATAATTTCATTTTTATTGCTATTTTCATATTTACAACTTCTTAATGCGTCTTATTGTGTTTAAGTGTGGTTAATTGAACTCTATTTTGTTTATTTACATTTTACGTGCTATTTACGGCACATCAAGTTTATATGTTTAGCTAACAGTGTTTATTTTCTCTTTTCAATTTTATGTTTATTTCTCAGTGCTGTCCTATAACATTTCATTGTGTGTGTATTGTACTATTCATATTATTGTGTTTAATTGTGTACTCCTGTGTAACGCGCTGTAGGCGTCATTATCATAGTTACGTCACTTCGAGGATTGCTCGCTCCACGATGGCTAATTATCCCAATCTAACACCGAGGTTTCTGACCCCGCCGGCCAGGCCGCTACCGAAATCACCGAAGCGCCTGCCGAGCTCACGGCCCCAGCTGTTCTCGCTCCTATTGTCGGCATTTCTTTAGAGCAGGTAGTCGAGACGAGCCCTGCAGAGGTCGGTCCTCCCCTCGCCGCGGTCGCTCCGACGCCACCCTCAGACCAAATGTCTCAATTTTTCAGCCCTCTTCTGGCAAAATTAGACGAACAGCGTCAAGACATGAGTTCAAAATTTGACGAACAGCGTCAAGACATGAATTCTAAATTCAATGAACAGCGTCAAGAAATGTCTCAATTTCGATCACAATTTGACGAACAGCGGCAAGACATAACTTCAAAATTAGACGAACAGCGTCAAGCCTTAAATTCCAAATTTCAGGACTTGAATTCCAAATTTGATTCGAAATTTCGTGCTTTTGATAGTAGATTAGACGATCATCTCACTAATTTTACCCTTTTTCAAAGTGAGGTGTCTCACCAACTTGATTCTGTTAATTCAAAGGTCGATGAACAGAGCACTAAAATTGCCTCTCTCGCTTCTGCTGTTGAAAATAATTCAATTCAGATTTCAGATATCAAAGAACAATTAACAGGCCAAATAAAGAAATGCGAATCGCTGCAGTCTGAAACAGTTAAACAAATGTCAGAATTTAAAGAGAGCATAAACAAAGATATTGCAACCGTTTCAGACAAGCAATTAAATTTGAGACATTGGGCTCGTGATAAATTTAAAGACAATGAAGTCGAAATTTCCAACTTGAAAGGAGAGGTGACTAAGAAATTAAAAGGGGTTGATAATAAGATTGAGAGACTTCACGATACCGTGAATAATAAAATTGAAAAAGCAAATGTATGTATGTTGAAAAAGCATGTTGTATGTTGAAATGAAATGAAATGTTGTATGTTGAAAAAGCAAAGTTAGTTATACAGGCACAGGCGGTATTGGAACGGAAAGAAATGGAAATCAAAATTGATGAACTAGAGGTTAAGATATCTGAGAAAACTATTTCAGCTTTCCCGGTTAATGCAATGCCTTTGTCAATTCCCCCAAATTTGAAATTTTCTGGTAATCGGGGTGAACAGCCCATTACGTTCTTACGCAACGTAGAAAATTATTTTGCTTTACCGAGACACATTCCTGAGTCTTCTAAACCAAAGGTTATATCCCAAATGTTGGTTGACCATGCTCAAGAGTGGTTCCAAACGTTGTTACCAGTTCCGGCAGATTACCAGGATTTTCGTTCTAAATGTATTAATCGTTTTTGGGATAGAAACACCCAATACAATTTCAAAATGGATTTGGCAAAGGGAAGATGGGATCAGAATGTCCTTGCGAGACTATGCCGTGTCACGCATCGCTCAACTTAAACAATGCGAACCCACCCCTCCTGACGACGAAATCATGTGGCTATTAACACGTCACTACCCGTATGTCATACAAAACCTACTTAAAATTAGTTTTGTGAAAGATCTCGAGCAATTTCAGATTTTATTGGGCGATTTCGACCAAACTAATGTGCAATTCGCTTCGTATCAAAATCAGAGTCAAAACTCTTCACGCCCGCGTAATGGCAATAATAATAATCAGACTCGAGGATTTCCCCCACGCCATTTGCAATTGGGTAGTTTTCTCTTATTTTTTACTTGAAATGTATTACGATGGCGAACCTTAAATCCTTAAAACCCGGAATTTGAACCGGAATAATATTTTTGAAAGGTTTCTTAGCCCCGTCCCACCACCCACACCCATCTACAGCCGAAAACTTGTTTTTTTAATTTCAATTGTTTTCCTCAACACACTTTTTTCACACTTTTATCTGACTGCAAAAAATAAGATAAATAAGAAAACAATTTGTATTATCAGAAAAACATTTTTCAGTATTTTCTCAGTATTCTCTCAAAAATATTTTTGTTTGAATTTGTGAAACTTTTGAGGCTAATTTTCACAGTTTTCGCATGCAGAGCTGAGAACGACTATTTTTGGGTAAGTTAGTAAGCAAAGTAAGCAGCTGATACGTGTCGTTTCGTTTCAAACACGATGTATATATGAACTACATTAAAATAGGAGAGGTAAAATAAATATAGAAGTTCGGAAATTTGGGCGGAAGTGGTTTATTACGATGTGTGATAGTCGTAGTGATTTGTCCTGTAAATCTTGTAACTATGTTGTCCGTGCCGAAGATGTTGAAAGGAATTGGGTAGAAATTGTGCCACAGAAATGAAGAGAAAGTTTTAAATTTGCGAAAAACACTTCAGTAGCAAAAATATTGTTTTACGAAATTTGGTAAGTACACATGCTAAAGAATTATTCCTACACCGACAGTAAGTAATTTGTAAAAATCTTATATAATTAATATTGTGAAATCTCGCCAACCTAAATAGTATTCATTACCTATACGTTATCATCTAGAGAAAATCATTTAAATTGTCCAAGAGTTAAACTGTACAAGTAAAGAGTGTATGAATATTATTTATTTTAAATATGGATTTTTCATAGTGCCATAGATATTTTGAATTCTAAATTATTACAAAGTTTGCAGAATTTACGTTAAAAAACTATTACATGCGCGTGACGCTGTCCCAAATACCCGAGTCAAGTCCTCTCCCTACGGAGAAGCGAGGAACTGGCCTCAAATTGAGTTCACAAAATCCGTGAAAAAAAGCAGCACGTTGACACGCCTATTCTTTTACACCGTGTTTGGGACAAATAATGGAATCGTTGAGGAATTTGTAACTCTTCTGACACCAAGATAGGCCAAGTGTCATTAGATGATAACTATTTGGATGGTGTTATGCATCAACCGGCTATGCGACATCATACAAGTTTTGAGATAATCGTGTTCAAAGGTTTTATTACATTTTCAGCTCTAAAAACTGTTAATTATTTCATTCATTGAAACGGCAAACTACACAAACATGAGTGGTATATCTGGTGCTTACCTGCATAATGTGAAATTAAGAACAGCAGATTTGAAGATCTAGGTTGTACCCGGTTGTTGCGAAACATAAAATCCCTGATGTAACTGAAGACGTTTACATTTTTCATTAATTATCAGGCAATTTTTATAGATTTGGCGCCAAAATTTTGCATACACTTAGAACATGGTCTAATGCAACTGATGGCGTCCATATCTCATTTTTTTTCGAAAATGGCGCTTAGCCGGTTGATGCATAACACCGTCCATTTTACAAACTGATAAATCGTCGAAATAAGGAATATAGGAATATAATGAAAGGAAAAATATCAATAGAGATAAGCTGATTATAAAAAAACTTAGTATAGACACTAGTTTTAGCTCAGTTCATTTCAGATGGTCCAGCACTGATGTACTGTTTGATCGTCTCAGAAAAAATTCAAATTTATTATATGGTTTCACTTACATTTTCGCTGTTCATAAACATGTTTTTTAATTGTACCCGGTTCATAGCTGGTGGCCATTTTTGTTTCTTTCGCCCCACTTTTCTCGTTTATAGTCTCACAGCTTTCTGCTCAGCACTTCAGTAGCCTTAGAATTTTAAAATAAAATCCATTTGATTCAGTATTTTCAGTATTGGATTCAGTGTTTGTTTTATTCTCTGGAATTGTACAGAAAGTGGTTAACTTGTGCAGTACAACTTGAAAAGCTTGGAAGTGCAACTTGGAAAGCTTGTAAATGTATATTTTTTTAATTGATCTTTCAGGTATGCATTTTGTAATGGATGCAACTGTGGGTTCTTCGTTACTTTCACCAATGTTCCTTTTGTTACTTACATTGCCGTCAAACCCATCTGCTACGCTACCAGAACGCTGCAACATTAGCCGAGATGTAAGTTATTTTTGTGTAACACACATATAATTAATATTATTCAATGTTTTTAATAACGTTTTTGTTTACTTAATAGGTTCACTTAACCGACGACATCTGCCTTATATCATCGTATTCAAATTGTGAGTATTGTTCATATACCATGGATAATGATGTGTTAATCTTTAGTAGTCGCGCTAGATAATGCAATACCTTAGCTACTTGGCTGACCGGGAGATGCCGCCTCCTAGGCACAGGTGCCAATGTTTCGGCCGCCATTCTGCGCCCTTCCTCAGCGCGAAAAAAATCTTCAAAGCGAAAAACACTATTATTTTTTCTCTCTCAGGAAGGTCGAAGAATGGCATCCGAAACGTCCCATTTGCCTACGATGCGGCGTCTCCCGGGCAGCCAAATACTACCGATTCCGGCCGCGGAAGCCCGCACTCCCAATTCGATATCATTCTCACAAAGTACTTGATATATCATGTTGGAATATTAGTATTGGTTTCCCTTACATAGATCATTGGCATCCATCCTGCCCAAGTTCACGCTTCACGCGGACTCCAAATATCAAATTCACAGAAAAAAAAGCGACGTTGCTAACACTATAAATCATATTTATCTGTGCGATCTTTCTTGTGGACGGTGCTCCTCGAATATTAAGTGTCACTATTGTCTTTCCCCCTAAATGAGCTATAATTAGTATTACTTTCGAGGTGGTCTGCCAGTTCTTTACGTGACTATCAGGATTGGAAGTATCAGATGCGCAACTACTGAAGGGTTAATGAATAAATGAAATTAAGATGTGTTACTTGGTTTTTATTGCGAGTTTACAAAAGTCAAATTTGGGTCATTCCACGTAAAACCGGACAGAATAAAAAACTGAAGTGTTTCAAATTCTGTAATATTTTTTTACACTATCTATTATGAAAAGTAAGAGACACGTATTTTTTTGTTTAGCCGAGAATACATTATTTTTGAAGTTACAATTATTGAAATATATTAATTTTTCTCCAATGTCGAGATGTTTAATAATTTTTAGCTCCAAATGTATTGCTTGTAAAAACTTAAACTTGATCTCAAATTAAAGCTAAAGAAGCAATCTTTCAACAAGTGTGTATAAATAATTGCATATTTTTATATTGTGTTTTTTAAATTGTTTATAATTTTTAAAACGAGCTTTTTAAGATGATCCCTATGATTTTTTGTTTTAAACTCGACGGCAATAAATTCTTTACACTTTCATCTCCATCTCTGCAAATTTTCAATATGGCTTCTGTTTTAGAACTCACGTAAAAAATAATATTCAACGGAGCGCAGAGTATTTTCTCGACCGCCGCGGCCATTCCGCTTTGTCAATGCTCCCTGTGTCTTCCTCCACTGGACTTGCGGCCTTGCGCAACACTGCCCACGCCCTTTCATCGATGTCAGCAGGTCGTTTACCACCCAAAGCAATGGCACGAAATCGACCAAGCAATACAAACATTGGGATCAGTTTACATCCAAGAGTGTGTTACACAGTGCAAATAATATCCTCGTTTGTGACGCGTGTGTGAGTGTCCGTGCGCTTCTTTCTTTCTAGGAGAGAGACAAAAAATAATTGAAGATGTCAGGTACAATGAAGATACTCTTTGATTCATTCATGTTTCAATCCTTTCAATCTAGAAAAGTATGGTAGAACTGAATGTAAAAATGTAAGGCAATGAAGATACGCTTTGATTCATTCATGTTTCAATCCTTTCAATCTAGAAAAGTATGGTAGAACTGAATGTAAAAATGTAAGGCATGTTATACGAAGTATCCTTCAAAAGTTGGGCACACAATGTTTACAAATTACGCCGAACTTGAAAATTTGTAACATATACAGATGGAGAACTTCAAAATGGTTTATAAAATGAATGTCAAACTTCTAAAGGTACCATTGAATTATTTCCAGCAAACCTGGTACAAGTCATCAGAGTAGAAATTCAGAAGACAATAATTCGTAATTGAACATTGAAATGAGAGATAATGGTGATCTATCTTCTTGTGAAGAATTTTGATATAGAAGAGGTAGACGAAGAACAAGAAAATGAATACATCATAGAAGAATTGAAAAAAAGATACGAAACTACTGATGATGATGAAAATTAAAATTTTAACGATTTTCGAAGATTGGTCTTTTCCTAAAATTAAAAAACATTTCGATGCATCTACTCACATGATAACTGTTTGCAAAACAACTAGCAACAAAGGAATATTGTCAACTCCACATGTGAAATCCAGAAGAACTATCGTCGCTTCTGTACATCAATATGTTGCGGCTTTTTATTGTTCAGATGACGTTAGCCGTATAATGAGTCAATAAAGGAAAAAAATAATTTTATTTCAGTAAGAGAGAATGGTGGATAGATTCACAAACAAAAGAGGATTATACTGAGCAATATGAAAGAAACCTACTGACATTTTAAAGAAAAGTCTCCACATTTAAAGATCAGATTTTCAAAGTTCGCTGAATTAAGACTGAAACACTGCATTTTACCAGGAGATAACGGTACACATACAGTATGTGTTTGTGTATATCACGAAAACGTGCGAGTAAAGTTAATGTTTGACGGAGGAGGTCTCGCAAAGTTAACAGATGATGTTAATGCATTGAAGGATTGTCGGTACTACCTAACAAAAGTTATTTTTGACACTCCAAGAGCTGACTGTTACTATAAAAAGTGTGACAAATGTCCTGGAATAGAACGACTTAAAATGTTGCAGGAAACGTTTGAAGAGAGGATGATTGACAGAGTGACGTATCGGCAGTGGATTCACGTTGAACTATTCAAGTACCTCATGATCCTATTACGACTCCCAAGAAGCTCTATGAGTGGTACAAAAACATACAAAACGTAGTTATTTTCTTCTTCACCAATGAAGATCATGAAGAAGAAAGAATTCGCTTAAAAGTCATAGAAATGCAGCAAAATAGCTACGTGGTACACGTTCGTTATATTCCTTTGTTCCTATTTGTGAAGATAAAGAAAAAATTAAAACATGTTCCTTGAAAGAAAGTGCACATCTTGTCCAAGTTATGTAAAGAGAAAGTTAAAAAGACGTAAATCTGATACAACTTCATATTTTATATGTTTTGGAATATTAACAAGAACTTTAAAACTCATTGCTCAGTGAACATTTCGACTTATCTTCCTGTTGTGAAGCTTGTTCTCCCCAGCGTTTCAGTCGATAGCAGCACGTACAACGACGGGCGCATGAGGTTCTCGCGGCACTGTGAACGAGGAAAGATTTAAAAAATCCTCAAAAAGTTATTTTAACAGAAGCCATTTTGAAACTTCAGTCCTTTAGAAGAAAGTATGAACTTTCTTTTCATTTTTTTTCAGATTTTTAATTCGTGGTAAAATAAATAATTTTATAAATAAAAATTTGTAAACAAAAAAATAACAATAAAAAATAAAAATTTATAAACAAAAAAATAACAATAAAAATAAAATTTTATAAACAATAAGATAAATTTCATGAAAGATACAGATATAAGCTTTGATTTAAGAGGAACTCAAAACCGAAATTTTAAAATGATTTTGAGATACAAAATATTATACACGTCAGTGCGTATGAAGTTACGGAAAATTTAAAAAAATAAAACGATGAAAATATAAATATTTGAGCAAAAGTAAAAAAAAACACGTGTTGTATAGTTTGTTTTCATGAACCTGTAAAAAAATAATCAGAAAGATATCGGACATCGAGGTCAATTTTCCTTCAAATTCGTCGGATTTTGCGTGGAATGACCCATTTGTTATTTTTTGTGAGATGTTAAAACGTTTTTTAAACTGCTAATTGTTACAATTCATAGAGTACTTATTAGTCATAAATGTTTTAAAAATATTATTTCTTTACTTTGTAGCAACCGGCCTCAGCGATAGTGTGATATCGCCAGAAGATATTGAGTTTATACTACGAGATCGTACTAGCGGTATTTTGGAAGTCAAATTTCCTATTTTGAAGAAATATGTAGCATATGAACTTCGGTTAAACGTTATTGAGCACGTAAGAAATCAAGAAGAATGTAATAAATATGTTGATCTACAAGATTATCTCCTTCATTCCATACGCCAATTTGATGTCTTCAGCTGCAAAGATGATTTAGAACAAAAACATTGTGACTCTGCCCGGCATGCACGAAGGTAAACTATTATTAGAACAGCAGAAGTATTTCCCTATCATTGATCCCTTTTGTAGTTCCTTATTTAGACTTAAAGCAAATATATACTTCCGATGTAGACTATGGAATTGCAAAAAATTACCAAATAATTACTAATAGGAGAAAAAAGTAAGTTTTGTGTTTATTCCGTGGGTGACCTGATTGACAGAATGAAAATCCCGGGATGGGGCGTAAGCTCGGGATGTCGAAACTTCCTAAATGTCCATTTAGGAAGTCGTCCTAACGTCCAGCTAAATGCCCAAGTTAGAAGCATTTGCTCTAAAAATGACCTTCATACGTATACTTTTGCAAGATCAGGATTATGTATAGAAGTGTGGTTGAACGTAAAAGAGAAGTTGGTACGTAATGATTTTCGTAATTTCTCGTGAAACTACCCAAATACGACTATGTTAAGGTTCTAATTAAAAATAATTATATATCGCATGTGTGGCGATTCTAGTAATTTGCGAGTTCATTGGATGGTAGAAGAGATAACGGTTGCGATTATAACGAAGGGGAGGGAGCTTCAAATGTATGACTTCTTAGTCCGCTTCGGAAGTCGTAACTTTGAGAAGTATAAACTGGTTGTGCTATAACAGAACACTTATACATTCACGCATTATCGGCGGTTTAAGCATTTTTCGAAAGTTCAGAGTTCAATAAAAATGAGACGTGCACCAAGTTTTAAATGAATCATTTGAAGTTCTATCCGAGAAAAAAAATCGCAAATTTAGAGCTATTTTGAGAAACGTTTGAAACTGTTGTTGAGACTTCAAGTACCACCAACCACAAAAAAAAATATACGTTTCCAATTCGCAAGGCCTCGAGTTAAGCCAGGTTGATCGCAGAATGTCAAATTTGGAGAAAATTGTTTCAACGATTTAGGTACTAGTGTTGGCCACAGACGGAAAGACTGACGTAAGAAAGACTGTTAACCAATTTTTCGGTATCAAGGATCGACACAAATCGTGGATTTTGTTTACACGTTTTAGAGAAAGTAATTTACTACAGGGACGAGCAAGAATTGTCCACTTTTTTTGGTATAAGATTTTATGCCCAATATTGAGTGTGCACAATGTTTCGAGGGAAAATATTCATCTTCAAGCTGAACTCAAAAGCGAAATCTTAGAATTATACAAACTTAGAGTAATAAAATGAATATATTCTTTATGTGGTGGGTACAGAAAACAAGCACAATGAGACTCACATTGGTTAGATTTCTCTTAAATTCCAGATATACTAATTTAGCGTCACATAGGCAAGTCAGAAATTGAGTGGGGATAAATTGTAACTTAACTATATGCAGGCAGAAAGTTATATAGAAAGAATAACATGGTGAAGTTGTGATTGAGTGAAGCTCGTGTGAAGCAGAAGACATCTTGAGTGAGGAAAAGTAGCACTACGGGAGTATTGTGCGGTGGAAGGAGAAGAGGGAAGGAAGGGAGGGAGGAGAAGGGACAGTTACGTGGGGGTCAGAATGCGTTTGGAATGTATGAATAAAAATTTAAAAGGTAAGTACCCTGGATATTGTATTGTGGCGTCATATGGATGTAATCAAAACACAGACGAGAGTGGGTTGTAATAACAGTGAGTTTATTCATAAACTAGACCGTTGTCACAAATAACAAATTTCACTGCTTACAATTAACTAACTAAATAGATCCCACTACTAGGAGAGATTTTAATCGAACGGCTACCACACCGGTCTACATCTGAGACCTAATGCATATCTCGCTCGTCACGACAATAAATTGCTGCCCCTTGCCCACGTGCGCCACTCGCACAAACTTACGTTCAACCGCACGTCGACGCTGCTGAGAAGCAAGAAGAAGATGGCATTGTTTTCGTGCCGTTATATAGGCCTTTCGCCGCCCCCATTGCCTCCGCGCCGTATCCGCGCTAGGCAGAAATTCCCAATGCGTCATCTTCTGCGCCCTTTCTTTAACATCCTGCCATCCGCCGCAGGTAGTCACCGTTTGACCGCGCCACGACGCTACAGTATTATAAGAAGAGTGGTAATTCAGAAATGAAATTAAATTAAAAATTCTGTGGTGAATTGAACGTAAAGAGGTATAAATGATTTGATTCTACTTGAGAATTACGAAAGGAAGTCGTTTTCACGAGTCTGTCTTGAATAGATTTTATTCTCGCTGGCTAGTATCTTGGTTTTAGTAAAGTTAATATTATGTAATGTGTTTACTCGATGAATGGTGAGAGAATTGTGTGTACCTGTATTCTTTGTATTTCTTCTATGTTCAGCGACAGATCCGTGACAGACGTATATAAATCGATTTGAATTCTTTAATGTCATCTGGTACGTTCAGTATTGTACAAAGTGTTTGTGGGCTGTAACAGTCTGTCTTCTCGTTTCTGTTTCGTGCACGTACATTTATTTATGATCATACATAATGTTCGGCAATGGCGGCTCGTGCTTACGTTGCATTATTAAACAACCCCCAGATTCTCGAAAAAATTCTTATGTGTTAGGAATATACATTTTCCATTCATTGTCATTTAATTTTCGAGATTTTGCAGCAATAGCGATGTATACGAAATAATTTTGAAATCAAAGATCGCCCTCTCTGACGTCTCATTCCTAGCCGGTCAGCGCACCGTTGCCACGCTCCGAAGCTTTTAACTGTGTATAATACTGGCCGCGCGTCCCTATGCGTTCGTCAACATTTGGTCCCCATGCTTTTCCCACACTGCAACCCTCGTAAATAGCGCCACCCGTTTGCACCGCAGAGCGGAGGGGGTCCTCGTGGGCTTTGGACTTGGGGGAATGCCAATCTTCTGTCGTATGTAACTAGCTGCATCTTAATTTTGTTTTAGTTTTGCGTGTTATTGAAAGTACACAACTCAGTCAGTTCTGGACGGCATTGAATGTTTTACGTGTGATGTTTGAGAAACTGCAGAATTCGAAGGAGACTCGTCATTAAAACATGCTGTATGCATGCTGAGATGAGACCTAAACCGTTTAAAGAGACATAGGTGATAGATGTAAATATTAGTAATGTAAGGCCATTCTTATTAGGTGAAATTCTGCAAAATAATACTGAATTCTCCAAACTTCAAACTCTGGCATCTAAATGCATGATCCATTCTGACATAATTTTCTTTCGGATGCAGGTTCAGCAGGAGGAATAACTGTAATGTAAACCTGTCGCATTCGCGGAGAAATTAACTCAGCATCCATAAGTCGTCTGGCCACTTTAGTAATGCAAAAATCATTAGAATTATAAAATACTTTGCATATTGGCGCTGTATGAACCAATACCTCTGGAAAACTTTAACACCACCAGAATAGGAAATTTCAAGAGCAGTACCAACCTATTATCCCGAAGCATCCTCGCGATATTTGCGCTGTCGACTTATATGGGCCAGTATCACGTGCACGTTTTGTTTATTGCCACGTTTTCGTCATTATTGGTGTAATTTCAAAATTCGTGTGCCTACATCGTGATTAAACCCACGGCCCAGAATTGTCTAAAGCCCCTTGTTGCAATGTAGTAGTATTCTACGATACAACTACAGTGTTCAAGATAATGATTTTTCCTTAATGAAATCTAATCTTTTGATCGACAATTTGAGTAGTTTTCGAGTAATTTTGCGCAAAACATAGGCAATTTTAATTTTTTAAGATTTTTTTTCTGAAAAAGCTGTCCAAATTTTTTCTTTTTTTTTCCACGGATAGAAGGGACTTCAAAAGAATGGGGCGGGTCACAGTTTCTTTGAATTCTGCATTTTTTGAAAATTGCTAATTGAGAATTAATGCTAGAAAGTATGTGCTGTTGTGGCCCCACTAGTTAAGTTTTGGTGAACCACACAAGTTGCACTAGTTAAGTTCACAAGACTGTGCAGCGCCAGTGGGGTCAATTGTTTGTTAAGTTGCCCATATCAAAAGGGGCGTTACTTTCCGTGTATATGAAAGCCAAAAAATGAATTTTTCACCTGTGGAAATATTAAATGACCGGCAACTTTGGAATGAGAGACTGTAATTTTTATGACGTCCGACTTTTAATAATTCACCCAGGACTTGCCTAAGGTCAAAAATTGTTGTGTTCTTGACTGAATATTCCACCTGGTGGAAACATTTAGGCAGCCGCTGCTTTCCTATTTCATCTACGTTTTATTGCTTGTGTTGACTATTTGAAAAAAAAATGAACTTATGCTCTGAAGAAGAAAATTGTAACATTTGTTGACGCATATCTTATCACTAAGAATCTAATTTCATCTGATCAATTAATGTGCGTTTCAGTGGACACGTTGAGCGTCAAGATAATTATTTTTAACAAATGTTTGATTACTTCTTGAAATTTCGGACATTACTGAAGCGCCATAGGACGTTTGAGCTTTTGGGGTCTGTCATTTATTTTGTGATGTTAAAACGTCCTCTTAAAGAATGCAAGACACTAAGTTTCTTCATTATGATGGTAAGGGTTAAGAAAAATCCAAAATATTTCATTTGGTTTATGGTTAACGATGAATCTTAAAAATTGTCATTTGAAATGTACTCGACACAGCGCTCTTTTTCGCACTCCATAGGAAGAGAATGTAATGTAAATGTAAACATGCGCCCGAAAATACATAAAAGCTCTTCCTGCCGGTCCCTGGTAACGAAAAAGTTTATAAATCTTATTCCTATTATTTTCATTTATTGCCTTATCACGGTGTATATTATTCCTTTTGGAGGGCTATTATACTAGTCTAATTATAACTTAAGAGTTAATACCTAATGACAATTACATTATTTCTTGCTAACATTACAATGATTGAAAATAAGCCTGTAATAGAAGTATGAAATACTCTTGAACATATAATACACTCTCCTTGGAGTGTTTGCCTACTATTGAATTAGGTTCTTGTTATTTGTAAACTAAACGGGGTCTAATGACCATTATCCGGTTCATGCAATCACACGCGATTTGTTTATACGCGCACATACACACTTTAACACGCTTGTTTGTGTTGACTAGCTCACCCGATTGCTGCCCGGCGGGGCACACGCACATTTGTTGCATCACAGGCGGGATGGAATATGGGTGGCGTCTGTGTGGTGGGCGGTGCTTTCCCTTCATGGTGCTGGAACGGGGAGGGCCGGCCGCCGTACAAGAAGCCTGGCGGGGACGCGGGCCAGGTACCCATCCTCTGGCGATGTGGGCATATTAGCAACAGGCGTTACCCGTACTGGCCTCGGCGACAATGCGTTCTCTTTTTTTGTCGCGTGAGGTAAATCTCTTAACCCTTTGCACTCGTAAGCAGCGGGATTCTGGCCGCACCATGTGTTATGGGATTTTTTTATTAATTTAGCAACTGGATTTATCCACTTTTTCGTTCCCAGGGCCCTGTAATAAAGTTTTACTGCCAAACATTAAATTCGTCGTAACGCTTGTTTTCAACCAATAAAAGATGGAAACTGGATGTGGCACTCGTTTATATGAAACTAAATTGAAATTATTTTTGTGAGTATATGATCTTGATCTTTTCAGTAAGGTGTTGGTGGAGATTTGTGCATTTTCTAGACAGCCAACACTTTGAAAAACACTTTGAGGTTATGGCCCTTGTAAAAAAAGTTGATCCAAATGAATACAATTTAGTTCCTCTATCTATCTTGTATTATACACACATTCGTATAAAAAACTATATTTGGGGCTGAATAGATAAATTCAGACAAGGTATTCAAACAAAAATGTATGCTAATAAATGTCAAAGGACTACTGGTGTGAATCATGGTAGAAATAACCATGTTACCCGGCCTGAATCTGCTTAAGACTCCAGAATATGAAAAAGTTCAGACATTTACGAAATAAAGAAAATTAACAATTTCAATGCCTTGCTTATGTGAAATGAAGGTTATGGTTTTGTCCGTGTTTAATTACACATGCATAATTAGGAACGGGTTGTAGCAACTACATAGTTCTTCCTCGGGAGTCCTGTTATCATAGAGATGCTTTAGTCAACTGAAATAAAGCTTCCGCATTTTCTTTGCTCCACTACGAGTGGAGTTGAAGCTGAAAATCGAAAAATACCGGCAGCACGCAGCGATAGGTTTAAAACAAGTTGTATAACCGCGAATTGGAACAAAATCACACCAGCTGCGTAGCCATGTGAGAATATCCTCAATTTGCCATGAGAATACACTAATCACTCGGAGAATTTTTTCATTCAAACGAAGTTGAGCAAATGCTCATTGGCCGAAGAATATTCTCACAACAAATGCTCATGCTCGTGAGAAGATACTCTGAGCAAATGCTTCTTTATTATTCATACCACCCAATATGTATGTATAGGCAGTGGCAAAGCGTGAGGTTAATTTTTGGATGAGCTGAGTTACGAACATATTGTAAAAACATACTTAATTTGTGAAATGTCGAATATTTGGAAGATACACATCAGAAGACTACAAACTTTATTGTTATTATTATTATTATTATTATTATTATTATTATTATTATTATTATGATTATTCCTCTATATCACGACTAAAGATGTTATGTGTCGACTGAATATAAAATCTACTCCAGGTTGCAACCAGCTACCTAAGGAGTAGATCTAGGGACTGTCGGTGCCTCTACAATACTTTGCGCAAAATGTGGGCTGTTCCAAATAAAACAATTTCTTGCACTTCCCAGTCTTTTCAAATACCTTGGAGTAACGACAAGTTCTTACACAAATTTTGCGGAACAAATCCCAGAGCTCCGATAACTATTGGGACGACCTGTGCTTTTACGCCCCACGTTCGGTTGATCTCGATTTCCAAACTCTTGTATTTAAGACGTTTCTCTGCCTCTTTGGTAACGACGTTTTGATCGCAAGGCACAGCAACATTGACAAGTAAACAAGATTTTTTCTCCAAATCCCTGATAACAATATCCAGTTTGTTTGCTGGTATCGTGCAATCAGTTTGAATTTGTTGGTCGTACAATATTGTACAGAGTCCAACCGATGTCACCGGTTTTGGTGAGTGTTCGTACCACTTGCGGCATGTGTTTGGAACTTCGAGGGCAGTACAGATCTGCCAGTGCAGGTAACTACACACCCTGCCGTGTCTTTTTAAGTATTCGGTCTTTGCTAGAATTGGACAAGCTGAGACAATATGATCAATGGTTTCTACGTGTTCCTGGCAAATGCGGCATTTGTCATCTTGGGAAATTTTGAGAACCGCTTTATCATAATGTCGTGTTCTCAACGCCTGATCTTGAGCAGCTACTAGAACTGCTTCCGATTCTGGCTTCATTCTTCCCCTTTTAAGCCACATAAAAGATTGATCTTTATTGTTCTCTGCTCTGTCCATTCTTTTTAGATATTGTCCATGGAGTGGTTTGTCTCTCCACGAGTTCTTTAACATTTTTTGTGTCTCACATTTCATGTTTACCAGAAGTTCAGTGTCTGTGTTTTTCGACGTGTCTTGCATAGTTTTCTTTGCAATGCTTTTTGCTACACTAACAATGCCTCTGTATCCCAATCTTCGGTCAGATTTCATGACCTGCCTCATTAGAGGGTCATCTTGATGACTGACTACATACTTTTCCATTCCAACTATTGCATTGTGCCAGGAAGCCTCAATTGTTCTGAAGCCTCTTCCTCCTTCCTTACTTGACACATAAATTCTATGTACATGTACGAGGGTGGGCGACATGATGCATTGTTAGCAGTTTTCTGGTTTTTCGATTCATGATGCGAATTTCTTGCTCCGTACAGTCCACTAGTCCGAAACTGTATTCGGCTACTGGCACTGCCAAACTACCTATTGCAGATATTTTATTCCTGGAATTCAGAAAGGACTGCAGGACAAGTCTCACTCTTCTCTAATACTCCCTGCGACTTCTCTCTTTCATCGTGTTGTTCGAGATGGTCTCACATTCTTCAATTCCCAGATATTTGTAGGTTTTACCTGGCTCAAGATCTTGAATCGCAGTGTGTGTATCAACTTCAGTGCTCTCTGACGTTGTCAGTTTCCCTCTTTTGAAATTGATTTTTGCACACTTGTCAAGACCAAACTTCATGCAGATGTCATTGCTAAAGTCATTCACGACAGACAGCATCTGGGAGAGAATCGCTTCATTCTTAGCAAAACACTTTCAGATCATCCATGTAAAACAAATGTGATACTGGTCTTTCATCACCATGGAGCTTGTAACCAAAGTGAGCTTGCGATAACTGTCTATATAGTGGGATCACACCAATGCAAAACAGCAGAGGAGATAGTGAATCTCCTTGAAAAATACCCCTGTTAATTTGAATACTTCTGGTTTCTACTGCTTCCTTTCCGCTGTGTATTAGTAACCTTGTAATCCACGACTTCATACTAGCCTTGCAATATTCAGTTCGTCTAGGATGAAATCGATAGATCTCCAGGGTTTTCAAAATCCAATCGTGTGGTACACTATCAAAGGCCTTTTGGTAGTCAATCCAAGCCATGCTCAAATTAGGTTTTTGTTTCTTTACACCATTAAGATGACTTTATTCAGTAGCAAGATTTCCTTACAGCCATAAGAGCCTTATGACATTCTTTTAGTTCAGCTGGCATCAGATGACTCTTCTCTAGATGTCTGTACATTTTGTCAGCTATGGCTGTAGTTACAACTTAGTTCAGTACTGGCAGACGAGTGATTGGCCGGTAGTTCTTCGCCAAAGAGCTGTCTCCCGCTTTGGGTAGCAAATACCTGATACCACGTGTGAGCCATTCCGGGAGTTCCTTTGGGTTTTCTAAAATGTTATTAACAGCCTTTGCTAGATGAGAATGTTTTGCTGTTAATTTCTTAATTCAGTACATCTGGATCTTATCAATCCCGGGTGATTTCCTGTTTCCCATGTTCTTAATTGCTTGGAAGAGGCTCTCTTCCGAGAATTCGTGAACACCTTCCACTGTTTCGACAAGTTCATTGGCAGCATCAATTTCAGATTGAATCCAAGATGCGTCTTTGTCGTAGGATCTGCTCTCCACCCAGATTCCTGCCCAAAATGCTTCGACGTCATCTTTTGAAAGAGTGACAGCGTTGCCAGTCGGATTTTGAGTCACATTGCGATAGAATCTCTTCGCGTTTGTATCAAACAACCGCTTCTGTACAGGGAAATCTATTCTACGTTTGTAACGTCTAATTCGTTGAGCCCATGCTTGAATTTTCACTTTTAGCTTCTCAACTACAATTACCCTGCTTGTGTCATTTTCAATTCGGCATTTTTGTTCAACATTGAATATCTTTCATTGAACTTTAGTGGTGTGCGTTGATTTGGAATATGCCTCAGCTAAGAGTGATATTTCACGCCGAGTGTCAGCTATCCGTTTCATAATTATCTTCGTCCATGGGGGTACTGCGCTGTTTACTGTGTTTTGCTGTCGGCTGTCGGTATTCTTCGCTGGCCCTAAAATTATCTAAGAGACCAGATAACCAGTTGCTTGCATGATGTGATTGATTTCAGTAATACCTAGATCTCTGCCTGGGGTCTGTACCACCTCATTTAACACAGAATTTGCTGTCTCATCACTCTCTTAGCTTTAGCATTTTCGTAAATTCTCCTCAACGGTGCACAAGATTCAACTGCAAGTTGACGAACTCTTTCTATCCCGCGTCGGAGATTTCGCATTATGTCCTTATCATGTAATTCATTGCCAGATGAATTTTCACCACTGATGTGTTTTTCATTGGAAAGAGATGAGCCTTCAACGGGACCATCGTTTTCAAGTTCTACATATTCATGTGGGTAGTTTGATCGAAGAACATACTCCGCATTTCTCTGAATGTCAGCAAGTTGTTCTGCTGTGAATTTTCCACTGCTGCGTATGTATCGTCGTTGACTGGCAAGCTTCTTTGCGTCTAGGGTAGGTTTCATATCTGGGTTCCGCTCTCTCCATACTTTGAAAACTTCTATTTCTGAACCACCATTTTTCCCTTTTGCATAGTAAAAGCACACATCACCTCCTTGAATTCATCCCCGGTTTATCTCTGACAATGGCGACTCTGCCGACTCTGGGTCCCTGGGATTAACATCCGTGGGATCGCCAGACGTCAAGGTGACATTAGCTCGGTTTCTGAGCAGGTATGGGACATTGGTAGAACAAGGCACGTTAAGGTTCATTGCATTTCTTGTTCTATCCATTGGTTTTAAGTGAAGATTCGCAGAACGCAAGCTCGAGTTCACAGATCACACAACATTTGGGTTGTTTCCTGCGATCCGTTACTGCGACCCACAGTGGCCTCGGGGCATCCTCCCGTAGGGCCCGGCAAGGGGTCCCTCCGATCGCCAGTCGACATTACTAAACCCTACGGGATTTTCACTGACTGCTGAAGGCAGCCTCCTCCGCTGGCTAATGCAAGGTTCGGGCCTCCACTCTAATCAGTGGCCTGGTGTGCTAACCCAGTTTCTCTCCTGTACCCTCCGTGGGCCGATAACAGGAAGTCCAAAAGTCCATGACCCTTCCCTCTTTATTTACTTCCCACTCTCCTCACAATGGAGTACTTCTTCGTCTGACCCCTCAACTTCAGCCTATTGAGCAAAGGAGGCCCTATCGGTAGCTAGGCTACCACTGACATAGTGCTCAGGCTCATGGGGGTACTCAATCTCCACCACCAACTGCAAGGTCTTGTACTCCCTAGATGGAGTTGTTATAATTATTGTTTATTTTTCACAGCTTTCTGGTACATGTTTTAGGAGTCATACAGATATTTCTATCGAAGCATGACTTCCGTAGTACAATAATTTTAACAAACATTTATTTTAAGAACTAATTAGAATGTAAGCAATTCTACAAATATAAATTTCAACACTGAAATTAATTTACAAATTAAAAGTAAATTGTTTTTTAACACATACTTTTTTAGGAACTCATTAATCTTCTGACTAAAGAACACGTGCTCAGGATCACAGCTTTCTGTAGATCCATGGTAATGTTCGTCTTGATCCCCAGTTTATTCAGAGAGTACTTCAGGACGTTAGATATCACACCTGTTGCTGAGAGGACGATTGATACAATCTCCACGTCCAATTCATGCCACTGCACCATTACAACTTGTGCTAGTTCTCTGTATTTTTGGATTTTCTTTTTGTGTGTTGTTTCGAGGTTGTTGGTATCTACAACTGCTATGTCTGTCAGCCATACTTTTCTTTTAGATGTATCCCAAAGAATGACATTCCACTTGTAACCTTCACACGAATACGCTATTCAGTCAACTTACGAAATGAAATTACACTGATCAGATCCTGTTTGATCTTTCCAGAACATAATACTACTGGGGAATTCACACACTCGCCGCGATACCAACCCATAAATGCTTAAAATCAACGTTTTATAAATGATCTTGTTTTATTAAAAATAAACCCAATGCTAAATAATGTGGGAGTAAAAAGTGAATATTCTCAATATTGTACTTTATGAATTAATAACAGAGGAATTCTAATACTGAAATTTGGAATAAATAAATGCTTTAGTTTTGTTAGTTGTGAGTTTGTAGTGATATTTGAAGTTGCTCAATGACGTCTAGCGGATATTTCGAAAAGTTCCACGCAAGGTTTTGGTGAAGAGAGCGCCTGCCGGCAGGAGTTTAAATTACCCAGTTGTAAGGCCTGCCTAAACGTCTGGGCAAGTCACCAGGCCAGCCTATTCAATGCGCATGCGCGCTCACTTCCCCGCGCCCCGCCTCAGGTCAACAGCTGTCCTAAGGCGTTTGGCTGAACGGACTTCGCCTCATCCACAGCCTGCCCGCAGTACCGGGCGGTGGCGAAGACACATCGCATTAAATACGCACAACAGAAAAATTAACTTGTTGCGAGCACGTGCGTTATTAATGAGGTAAAACATTCATAATTTTCTTTTTTTAGTGAATATATATATATATATATATATATATATATATATATATATATATCGCCTTGAAGATTCTTAGGGATACCCTGCCTTCCTGACGCTTCGCCACTGCGTAAAAGAAACCTCTGAAGAAAGCGTGAACATCTCCGCTATTTGCTGTATCATCACGCGCGTGCTTGCGTCTTGCGAACCTACGCAACAGCCTGGCACATTTAAAGTGTCGTTGGCAGCAGTTCGTATTTTAGTTCCTGTAAGAAAATGCGACAGGAGAACGCGCCACTGTAGTGGCCTCCGCCACTTTATATGGAAGTTAAAAGGCCTTGAACGCGAGAGGGAAGTGCGCGTCCAGTGACCAGATGTACGCGGCATGACGCGTGAGTGACTGTATTGTGAGCATTCTAGAAAAACAGGATGGAACAATGCAGATGGTTGACGGTTTGCTGGAATGGCGAAATATTTAATCGACCCCGGTAACAACAGTGAGCGCGAGAGGGCTTTTCTCGTGTTTGGGCTGCGGGCAAGGCGCTGGTAGCAGCAAGGACGAGTGATAGGCTACTAGCCTGAAGAGGTCGACGGAGGTTTCCGACCGTGGAGAGAGGCAGCCGACACGTCATAAGATACGTACGAGGCGAGAAATTTATTTATTAGTGTGTTCCCAGATGTGTTGTGTGGACATACGTGAATTGTCGAGAAAATGGTACATTATTATGACATTAGGCGGGATTAGAACGATTGCAGCGACGAATCCAAAGTCAAAATCCATATTAGGATGCATTCAACTGGCAAAGTTTTCAATGAAGCTGTTTTGCATTCATTGTAACGGAAAATTATTGTGATTAAGGCATTTCACGTTTGTATGTTGTAAATATATTGAAGAGAGGTATTGTGTGATATTACACAATTGAGTCTTTGTATTAGTTTATTTAAAAGCGTTATCTTTACTGTGTTAATGAGAAAAGGGGTGCAGTGAATAATTCAGAAATAGCTGGGATGCTGTATGAACATAAGAGAGAGTCAAATTATTTTCCTGTGCCTCTATGGCGAATTGTGCGGCTGGTTATTAAAGGTCCTTACTAATTTTTGTTATGTAGTGTTAGAAAGGGACTTGCTAAAAGGAAGTAAAAAAATAACTAATCAAGCTGGACTACATTTCTTGTGATGTGTATGGGAGTTTTTGTAACAGTGTAGCCAGTGTTTCTGGAATTACAGATTAGATGGCAAATGCTATAGATTATTGTACTTTTTGGTAAACTCTTTTTCCCTTTTGTGATTTTTTGTGTTTTCTTGTTTGTTTTTACCTTTTTGGGCATGGGACGTCTTCAACATTGTTCATCAAGGAAATGATACTACAAATATGTGATGGTAGTTCTGACAATATGTCAGGAGAGTAACAGATGCATACATAAATAAAATAAGTGTCTTTATTGGTGGCGAGGCTCAGACCATTTAGCCTGATTAAGTTTATTAATTCACAATAAGGATGTATCACAAATATATCAGATTGAACACTATGAGATCACTATGAGATTTTACTTACATTTAGAGAAATTATTATTGGTTTTTTACTCAGTAAGTTAGGTACAGAAGATAATTAGAAGGAACTTGTTTAAATCAGTGAAATGTTAATAAGTACTACTAATTGTTTAAGAGAGGTTTTGAAGAAGCTAAGATTGCGTACGTACTTTTGGATTACCCCTAAAAAACAGTAAGGGAGGAAAACTCGTCAGCATACAAACGAAAAAACATCAAGTAAAGAGTTTGTCTTGAGAGAAACAGAAAATAAATCAATTTGGTTATTAAATTAAGTAAAAAACAAGGAATTATAAACGTGCATACAATCAATTCAATTCTAGGAAAAGTTTACCATGTACAATTTTCCCCACACTAGAAAAGTACAAATTTTAAAAATTTAGGAAGTGTTTACCAATAAGAGTATTCCCAAGACTTGAAAACTCGACCCAAGATCTCTCACCCGTAAACCAGCGATGTATACTACATTTATTCCTGGGACTGCAAGTAAAGGTACCATCCCGGCATGCGCCTTAAGCGATTGAGTAAACCCAGGTAAACCTCAGACAGGCGGCTGAAGTCGAGACACAATACTCCGCCAAGATCACAGCACAAGTAAACAATTACAGTGCACACAAAATACAAAAGATTAACGAAAATATTTTGAATATAACATAATGTCTTAACATATGGCGAAGGTTGTAGGCAGAGTTGGGCAGTATCGAATATACATGTATTTAAAATTTTTGCTATTTTCGCCGCTTTTGTAATTGGTATTTTGTATCGACAATACATATTTGATCATGTATTTGTATTTTATCGAATATAGTTTCTAACAGTATTTTGCATTTTCAAAATACGAAAATACTTTTTATTGATCCGCCGTTGAAAATTTGAATTTCGATATACAGTCAAATCTGGAAAACACAAAGTTTGCCATTCTGCCTCGCTATCTGCAAGGGAATTGAGCGCAATGGTTAAAAGTTTGTGCTTGCACCGTTTAAACAGCGAATCTTATGATTAAACCGCGGATTTTTAGGTTTTAATCTATGCGTTTTAGGTGCCTAAAATAGGTTCTTTGAGCATTTCAGTTAGGTTTTTTAAATGGTAGAATAGACCAAAAAAACACTTCAGAGAAAATCTGAATTCTCTTGAGTGCGTAAGCAGTAGCAAGAAAATAAAAATAGATTTAAGTTTAAGATTTAAGAATTTTTTTTCTAGTAAATTCAAAAATTCAGCATCTTCCTGTTTCCCTGCGTTATGCATGATATCACCTGATATCTCGCGTTCTCCTCCCCCCCCGGGTTCAGAGCAGCCAGGTAAATTGCCGAGATGAACAATAGTGGAAGTCAGATGTGGATCGCCCGAGTAATAAGTTTTAATTGTAGTCCTTGAGGCCTTGCAAGTAGGACATCCCTGGTCTATAAGATCAAATTCACGTAAGAGGAAAATGAACAGCACTGAAAGTAGTGACACTAATGCGAAGTTAAAACAAACAGGTTTAACATCTGTTTTTTCAAAAAATTTTTAGGAAAAAGGAAAAGATCAAACGAAATTTGATGATCTTGTTACAAAATTCGTTCTTAATGGAATGAGATCCTTATCAATTACAAGAAGAAATATTAGTGAAACAATGTCTGAAAAACTAGTGGTGTTGAAAGGAAACGTGTCCAAGTGTATGCAACTGTAAATCATAACCAAGTTTTGAGAAATAAATTGTGACTCAGGGTCACTATTGGTTTTATTTTGTTTTCAAAAGTATTTTAAAATACTATTTTGTATCTAAAATACTTTTATGGAAGTATTTTGTATTTGGTATCAAAAATAATTTCAAGGAAATATTTTGTATTTGGTATCTGAAATACGTTTTTCAAGTATTTTACCCAACTCTGGTTGTAGGAAGTGATGAACTGAAACAGAAAGATTGCATATTAGTAAAGCACATCTAGACAATTAAAAGTATAGAAATTATAATATTTTGAGTATATGCACATGTGAGCACATGGACGTATGCGTATCACGGTGTACAAATAAGCATATGCACAAATGCAAAATTATGTACTCATAACACAGGTACGCACACATGTCTGTACTGTGATAAAAGTGATATAGGGTTGAAGGCAAGTAATATTTTCATGAATCGAGTTTGTGACTTCTTTTTTAAACTTTTTAAAAGTACTGCTTTTTTTATAGTAGAGGGAAGATTATTCCAATCATGGACGGCAGTGACAGTGAATGATTTTCTAAAAGTAGTGGTATTGTGATGCGGAATACAAATAAGCCGTGACGCTCGGGCATGATATAGGCTTTATAATCTGAAATCGTTGTGATAGGGTGGTATGATGAGTGCTGTTTAAAATCTTGTAGAGGAGGAGAAGGCGTGAAGTAAAACCCTTTTGTCAACGGTAAGAATTTTAGAGTGCCTATAAAAAGTGGAAATACGGTCATATTTTTCAAGGTCGAAAATAAAACGAATACATGCATTTTGAGCTACTTGTAACTTGCGTTGCTGTTTTACATTTATGTCAGTGAAAAGGAATTCGCAGTAATCAAAGTGAGGCATAAGGAGTGATTGTACAAGGGTCTGACGAGTTTTTGTAGGTAAAAGAGTACGCATGCGTTTTAAAACATGTAGGAACGCGAACACTTTTTGACAATTTTTATCATTTTGAACGTTCCAGCTTAGAGTATGATCCATTTGCGCACCAAAATTTGTCACGTCATTACACCACGGTAGAGGAGTTCCATTGATGCAAATGTCAGGGAGAGCGGAAAGTGATAACTTTTTTAGGGAGTTTCTGGAGCCTATTACAAAACACTAAGATTTATTAGAGCAGTAACCGCATTGATGATGAACAAGATGAGAGACTGCAGGTCTTCGTTGATTTGTTTAGCAAGTTCGAGAACGCGAGAAGAGGGTCCGCTAATATACATTTGGAGATCATCAGCATACGTGTGATAACAATTTTCTATTGACTTGCCTGTATCATTAACATAAATTAGGAAAGCTAAGGGTCCTAACACTGAGCCCTGTGTGACGCCGTATGCTAATGGCAAGGTACACGACACACTGTCACCACACACAAGTTTTTGTTTTCGCTCAGACAGATAGCGGGAGAACCATTTGAGTGTCGGGACATAGTATGCTTCAGATAATTATGAATGGTTTATTTTTCAAATGCACTTGAGTTTCATTTCATCGGAAGAGCGTGGGGAAACAAAAAAAAAGTCACCCTTACGAGACATATGAGGTGTCATTCGACGCGTCTTGGTCTCCTGATGAGGAACTGATAATTTGTTTTCAGATTTGGCCTAAGATCCTTAGAAATTCTTCAAAACGTGTTTTTTTTTCATGCTTTGGCGTTGCGATCTTCGGTTAGTATGCCTTGAAATAAACCAACGCCACCTAAATAGATCTATGTAGGTGGCGTTGATTAAACTACAGTGCCAAAACCGACGTAGATGAAGGCGAAATGAGACAATATATGAAGACGAAGGGGAGGACGAACACGTGGAAGAAGTCAGAAGACAAAGAATACGAGAATACAAAACCGAAGAATTTCCTTTGACGGAAAATGAACGATGTGGAGGGTCTATTGAATTACTTGGATCAGTTGCTCGGCCGTGGGTGCACGTTTCCGAGAAGAGCATAGCTGTGTCATCGAGCCGGTCGCTGCGTCTGGGCTGTGGGGATGAGCGTTATATCTTCAAAGAATATCGAGAAGATAATTTTCATATGAGAGATCAAGATTAGCCAAGTGACCCGGAGGTGCAACAGGTCAGTGCGTGTTTGCGGACGTCATGAGGTTTTCAAATTGATTTTAAAAATATGTACTACGACAAATTGAAAGAAAACATTCCGAAATAACTCTTGACGACGTCAATTTTATGAAACCATTACATTACCTGCGTTCATGAGTGCGAAAGGTAGAAATCGTGTTCAACATCACAAAATAATTTCAAAAATTGAGTGGTTAGTTCGCAACGCTGACAAAACATCTAAACTGAAGACGACTCTGAACCGAAGAAAGCAAAAAAAAAAAAAAAAGTCAGCGTCGGCGACGCCACGTTCAGCTAGTGTTTGCTATTTCTCTTAAACTGAATAGCTCATTCCGAAGATTAATGTTGTTTTTGCCACTTCTATCACAAAATGGTCTGTCTTGGACTTTACATGTGTGACCACTTCCTAAAACTGTGTGAAAAATTTGTTTTGGGGTTGATCTTTACTGGTTATGTGGAGACATATGAGCTACAAAATTATTTTCGTACCGTCAGGCAGGTTTAATAGAAAATGATACAAACAGGCAATTTTATTTATTCCTTGTGCTCCTACGCTTTCGTCCCACATGTAACTGGGAACACGGTCTGTTACAGATCATGTTTTATTAAATTGAAAGTTCACAATTTCCACTTTTAGAAGGGCAGACGGGGAAGGAGGAAAGGGAAGACTTTACACACTGTGTCGGCAGTCGTTGCGTGTTGAGCAAGCGGATGTTTGCGGCCAAGCGAGCGACCGGCGGCGTTCTGCAGCAGTCACTGCTTTGCCCACCGATGGCTACATAGCAATCAACGTGTTAATATGACGTAAAAGTTTATCGTTTTTTTTTAAATATTGCGCCATCCCGTGTTGTTTGAGTGAACAATACATTTATTCTTTGGTAAGTAGTATTTTGTTATCAAAGACATCGCATCTAAAGCATGTAACTTGTTTGGGTTCTTTCAATGCAACAACTACTCATGAATATCTTGTATGTAAGCAATTGAACAAAGAGGTTTTTTCAGATACTCTTTATGCAAACTGTGCCTGTGAGTAATAAACAAACTTGTATTCAGAAACTTTTTTCGTTCAATTAAGGCAGTAATGGTTTTCATGAAATGAAAAAACCAAATCTGGGATTTACATCTTGCAATTCTTCTGGGTTCAAAACCCTGTGTGTATTAGCCAAGCACGTTCACGAAATCATTGTCGTTATTATTATTAAGAATATGTTGTCAGGCGTATGTAGCTACATTTCCAATACGAGGAATTAACTTTTTTGGATAGTTGGTTTCCTTTACAGCTTCTTCTTGTTCTTCACTTTCCTTTGGGCATTGGGCTGGTGCCCGATGCAGCCTTACCTTTGTTCTTGCATCTCTTGCCATCTCTTTCTTCGTCGTCCCAGACTTTTTTCCCAGGAACTGAATACTGTAGGTACTTTCATGGAAGTCTCGTTGGCATTCGTTGTATGTGGTCCCACCATTTTGTTATTTTTCTTTGATCATAGTGTTTTAGCTACTAACGTCTTTATTGGGTATCTTCTCGTTTCGGCATATCCCATCTGTACGTCTCAAAACTCTCATTTCTGCGGCTTGAATTCTGTTTTCGTCTTTTTTTGGCTATGGTCCAATTTTTACTGCCAGACAGACCACTTGTGACAGGAATACCTTCGTAGAATTTAATTTGACGATTGTACATAAGTCGACGCGTTTCATTGAGCGTCAGTAATTGATCGACTTAATTTGGAGAGTAGTTGTTCTCCGATTTGTGTTTACTGTGCGTATTTGGTTTAGTGCACTTCACTACTTAAGGCTGCCAAATCTGAAGATGGAAAGAAGGCGCAACTCTGTAAATGTTTTAGATCAACTGTCATTTGGCCACTTACACACTACAAAGAGAGCGTCTCCCTACTTATCGTAGGCTACTTAATTCATTTTGGCCAAATTTTGAGTTAACCACTTATTCGCTGCGCTTACAGATGTGTTAATCATTCTGACAGTACTAGTTGGCATTGGATAAATATGTTCAAACGTGATAGATGGACTTTTTTGTGTATGTTGGGAGTTACACGGCTTTTCCTGTAAATATTTCGATTTCACATTTAGTAATTTAATTTTTTTCTCTTTTTCAGTACAACGTCGGTTCTTTTTTCTCATGTGTTTGGAGGTTGCTATCTTCTGCACATTACTCCAAAAAATAATAGTAGTTCAGGGCAACCGACTACTCGTCGTAAGATGATTAATTCTGAACACAAGAAAACAGTGATATGGAACATGAAGCCATCTGTTGCTGACCAAAGTTATCCCGATGAGTAAGTATTAGTAATCATTGCGATGTGCATTTTAAACATTCTATATTTTTGTTAGTAGGTCAACTTAACAGTTGCAAAAGTATGTGCATACATGGTCAGAATTATATTTCTCGAGTGTGCTTCTGACAAGACTCTGGCTTAGAAAGAATATGGAATATTCTACAGCAATAAAAAAAACGGAATCAATAAGTTGTTGCATCATAAATGTGGGCAGATACCGAAATGTACAGGATGGTTCGGAAAAGAACATCAGTATTTTTGGAAGTAACAGTATCAGTCATTCGAAGCAGAAAGTGTAGATGAATATTAGTGTGTCTTATGTGAACGAAAAAAAATGGTCGAAATTGTGGTGCAACCCCCCTAAAATTTTTACACTTTGTGTCATTTGATGTCAAGTAGCCTAATTTTGGAGAAATGTCGCTCGCGACTATCCCGATTATGATGAAATTTTGTATGACTAGTCCCACATGTCTCGAAGAAACTTTTGTGAAATTGTAGCTTCATAAGTGATATGGGTGTTGAAATATAGCCGCTTGTTTGACCCCGTGCAGTTTACAACAATGCGATGTTCTCAAATTTGGAATATATGTCCTTCTACGTTGTTGCTAAACTAATGAAACTGAGCTTACTTGTGCAACTTTTTCCTCTCTTGAATGAAACTACTCTCTGTTTTTCTTTATTCACACACACACACACACACACAATGTACATTGCAGCAGTAGCGTCGCTGAAACTTCCTTTCGGAGGTCGTAATAATTGGCCTCTGATTGGTAGCCAACCTATCATGCGTTGATGTTGTGGGTCACGATTCTGACACAGTCAAAGAGATTTCGTATACAAGTCATATACGTATAAATATGAGCAATGCAAGTATCAAAAAGTTTCCAGAATTTGTTAATAATACAGAAACAAGTTACCGTAACATACCTAGGGCATTCATAAAGTTCGTACCTTTAACCAGAAATAATGTGAATATTTGAATGGGTGTGCATGCTTTGGAAGCGTCATTTCTTCTTCTGTCGTCCGTGCATTTGCTCATACGTTGGGACGCTTGATAGCGTCGCTGTATCGTAAACAATCAAGATGGCTGCTTTGCTATGTAATGTCTCCGCGCGTGTCGTGATTCGTCATTTGCATTTGCAAGGTAAATCGGACAAGGAAATTCATGAGGAAATGGTGAAGGTGTACGGAGATAATGCTCCCGCATATGAGACAGTAAAGAAGTGGAAAAGGTTGTTTCGGTGTGGACACAAAAAGCTGGAAGACGCACCACGAAGCAGCAGACCCTATTTGATGGAGGAACCACGAATCATCCAACTGGTGGAAAATTTGGTGTAATCTGATAGGCGGGAAACCATTAAAACAATTGCTATAGAGGTTAACATTAGCCAAGGATCAGTGCACATCTTGCGTGATGTACTGCACATGACGAAAGTGTCGGCCAGATGGGTCCCTCGTTTGCCCATTCAGAGGGAGCAGCGCATGACATCCGCGGTGGCGATGTTGCGAATGTGCAAAGACCAAGACGAGTTTTTTTCAGCCGTATTATCACAATCGACGAATGTTGGTTTCACCATTACGACCCAGAAACAAAAGAAATGAGTAAACAGTAGAAACACGCAGAGTCGCCTCCACCAAAGAAAGCAAAGATGCAGTCCTCGTCTGGGAAGGTGATTTCTGTTTTTGGGGATTGTCGCGGTGTAATCCTAACAGATTATGCCAGAAAAATCCAGACAATCACTTCGGAGTATTACCAAGAACTATTGACACATCTGCGTGAAGGGATCAAGCGGAAAAGGCGAGGAATGATGGCAAGTGTGCGACTGCTGCATGACAACGCCCCTGCTCACACCGCTCAAGCAACTGTCGTCCATTGTTCGCATTTACGCTACGAAATTCTACCGCATCCGCCTTATTCGCCAGATTTGGCACCGAGCGATTCCTTTCTTTTTAGAAAATTGAAAGATTGGCTACATGGGCAAAGTTTTGCCAGTGATGACCATATGATCGCTGCGGTGGTAATTTTTCAGAGAGCCAAACGCAAGACTTCGGTAATAATGCAATAAGGCAAGTTATACATCGCTCGGAGAAATGTGCAGGGGTCTTATGTTGAAAATGAGTAATAAATTTGCAAAAGGTGATATTTCTATCTTTTTTTTTCTACCCAAAGGTACGAACTTTGTAAACGCCCTTCGTAGTTTACACATTTTCTTCAAAATAGTTCCTTTCTGTAGTTACACACTAAAGTGACGCATGCCAAGTGAGTGAAAGAATCCATGGAAACAAATATGTTTTGCTAGTCATAGGGTTCCCGTCGCATTTACTGTAAGTTCTTCAGCTTTCAGGAATCTTCCATAATGGTTTCCACCCACATGGCAGTCGTCTGGCTGAGTCGTTCAAGTTGCACCAATATTCATTTCCAGCATTTATGTTATTCAAAAAATTATCTTAGTTAATAATACTAATAAGATACCCTGCAAAAATTATTTTCCTGTTTTCGGGAGACATACTTTCTCGCATTAATCCGAAATTTGCAATATTCGGAAATTTTGATAGTTTAACAAAAATGCGACATTTGGCATTGTTTCAAGCACCCCTTGTTCAATACGCAAAAAAAGACAAAATTTGGAGTGGTTTTTGAGTTTTTAAAATAATTTCCATAAATTTCAATTACAAATTATGCGAAACTACTATAGATAAATTTCTTTATTGGTGGCGAGGCTCAGACCATTTAGCTTGCTCTTCCGCCTGACCACTTTCAAAAATGTTTATTACAATTTATTTTATGATAAGATCATTCAATGAGAAATACGTACGCAATGTAGATGAAGGGTATCTCACATGGGAGACAGAAGCGAAAGCTAGGGAGGAAGAAATAGAACAGAAAATACTCTCAAGGCATTTGTGTGATTGAGTTTATTTATTCCCGTTAGGGATGTTTCACAAATATATCAGATTGAACACTATGAGATCACTATGAGATTTTACTTAGATTTAGAGAAATTATTATTGGTTTTTTACTCAGTAAGTTAGGTACAGACGATAATTAGAAGGAACTTGTTTAAATCAGTGAAATGTTAATAAGTACTACTAATTGTTTAAAAGAGGTTTTGAAGAAGATAATATTGCGTACCTACTTTTGGATTACCCGTAAAATACAGTTAGGGAGGAAAACTCGTCAGCATACAAACGAAAAAACATCAAGTTAAAAGTTCAAGTCTTGAGAGAAACGGAAAAAATCTATTCGGTTATTAAATTAAGTAAAAAAGGGAATTATAAACATAGATACGATCAATTCAATTCTAGGAAAAGTTTACCATATACAATTTTCCCAAACTAGAAAAGTACAAATTTTAAAAATTTACCAATAAGAATATTCCCAAGACTTGAAAACCCGACCCAACATCTCTCACCCGTAAACCAACGATCTATACTACATTTATTCCTGGGACTGCAAATAAAGGGACCATGCGTCTAGCCGTTGATTAAACCTAGGTAAATCTCAATTAGGATGGCGGCTGAAGGCCAAGACACAATACTCTGCCAAGATCCGAGATTGACAAGGTTCTTCATAAGTTATTTAAAAATGATTGAGGGAGAGCACAAGTACGTTATAAAAACAAATAGCTAGATTATGAAGTAATCAAACTATTTAGTAGGATAAATGTACAAAGAAAATAAGGAAAGGAACGGTATTTTTGTGTGTCACAGAAATTTGTTCACTTTTGAAGGTTGAATTTTTAGATAATAGTATCAAAATTAGAGGAAAGGGAGTGTTAAGCGACCAAGAATGATAATTAAAAGTAAGAGAGAAAGGAAACAAAAAGAGCGTGGATGATCTGAAGAGAGAGAGAGAGAGAGAGAGAGAGAGAGAAGGAAAGAGAGAGAAGAGGATGGAGAGGGGATGGGATAGAACGTTATACGATAGGTAAGATTGGAATAAGAATGGGAATCGTCACAGTGTCGAAGCAGTACGGCGTCCATCTAGTCCTTAGTTTTAGCTGACAAAATGCAGTAGCAATGTCGTTGAGTAATATTTTCATGAATCGAGTTAGTGACTTCTTTTTTTAAGTTTTGAAAATTACTGCTATTTTTTATAGTAGAGGGAAGATTATTCCAAGCGCGGATGGCAGTGACAGTGAATGATTGCTAAAGTAGTGGTATTGTGATGCGGAATACAAATAAGCTCGGGCATGATATAGGCTTTATAATCTGAAATCGTTGTGATAGGGTGGTATGATGAGTGCTGTTTAAAATCTTGTAGAGGAGGAGAAGGCGTGAAGTAAAACCCTTTTGTCAACGGTAAGAATTTTATAGTGCCTGTAAAAGTGGAAATATGGTCATATTTTTCAAGGTCGAAAATAAAACGAATACATGCATTTTGAGCTACTTGTAACTTGCGTTGCTGTTTTACATTTATGTCAGTGAAAAGGAATTCGCAGTAATCAAAGTGAGGCATAAGGAGTGATTGTACAAGGGTCTGACGAGTTTTTGTTGGTAAAAGAGTACGCATTCGTTTTAAAACATGTAGGAACGCGAACACTTTTTGACAATTTTTATCAATTTGAACATTCCAGCTTAGAGTATGATCCATTTGCGCACCAAAATTTGTCACGTCATTACACCACGGTAGAGGAGTTCCATTGATGCAAATGTCAGGGAGAGCGGAAAGTGATAACTTTTTTAGGGAGTTTCTGGAACCTATTACAAAACACTAAGATTTATTAGAGCAGTAACCGCATTGATGATGAACAAGATGAGAGACTGCAGGTCTTCGTTGATTTGTTTAATAAGTTCGAGATCGCGAGAAGAGGGTTCGCTAATATACATTTGGAGATCATCAGCATACATGTGATAACAATTTTCTATTGACGTGCCTATATCATTAACATAAATTAGGGAAACGAGGGGTCCTAACACTGAGCCCTGTGCGACTCCGCATGCTAATGGCAAGGTACACGACACACTGTCACAGCACACAACGTTTTGTTGCCACTCAGCTGGAGAACCATTTGAGTGTGGGTGTGGCACAGCCAATGTTTTTTAACTTTGCTAACAAAATATCGTGGTCGAAGGAATCGAATGCCGTATTAATGTCGAGAAGAACGACAATTGCGATTTTACCGTTACCCATTGCATCTCGGGCGCCTTCAATCACACTAAGGAGCGCAGTCCCTGTGCTTTTACCGGGTCTAATGCCTGACTGGTTTTTATTCAAAATAGGGAAATGTTGAAGGTGATGTTTGATCTGTTTCCTCGCAATCTTTTCAGGAACTTTTGATATTGTGGGCAAGATACTGATGGGACGGTAATCAACAGGCGTCATAGAATTTGCACTTTTATTGAGAGGATGAACAAGTGCTGTCTTCTAGGTTGAGAGAAATTCGCCGCTCATTACTGAGAAATCAATTATGCCCACTATTGCCGGTAGTGCTACTTCAGTTCCGAGCTTCAGCAACTTTGCATTGGTTCTATCGGAGCCGGATGCGTTTGATTTTAGACTCAAAATTATTTTAATGACGTCGATTGGTCTTACTGACGCAAAGTAGAAAGTGACTTTAATACTATCTCTCTGCTTCGCTGTTTGAATAAAGTTCGAGATTTTATGAACGGTTTAATTGGCTGCGCAAGGTTGACAAAAAGTATTTAGCGAATCAAATGACAGATTTATTTCTGTTGAATTTCGAATATTTCCAATACATATAGTGCGCAAATTTTTTCAGAGCAATTTAGAGTTACAGTTATTTTGAAAAATAAAGTGATTATATTTAATTTTGGCATTTCTCAACATTGGGTGAAACGATTTCTAAGTTTTTTATGCGTAGCATTATCGCTGTCGTTTCTTGTTTTCCGAAAAACTTTATATGCAGTGTCCCTGTCTTGCATAAGTTGGCGAATATCACCGGATATCCACAGAGCTGCGGGGCGTGTCACGCGTGACGCCTTTTGTGGTATATGCCTACTTACAAGTCCCTTTGAACATTTCCGTAAATACTGCTACTTTACCATTGAGCGAGGTTTCATTTTGTACAAAATTCCAAGGGACAAAGTCATCGGGAACGAAGGAATTTGGATCAAAGTTCTTATAATTTTGATATTTTATTATTTTAGTGTGTATTTGGGACATTTAAATTATATGATACGTAGTTAAGATCATGTTTTGATTTTCCCGGAATGTAAAATTGTCCATGAGAACGCGATGTTGCTGGATTTGACACTATGATATGATCTATCCATGTTTCAGTATCTCTTATGATATGCGTTGCCTTTAGAGGAAGAATCTTTTGGTTTATGTTACGAAAAAAGCGAGAAAAGGTTTCGGATGAGACAATATTTTTTCAATAAATTACAATTGAAATCGCCTATTATAAAAATGTTCTCGTATTTAGTGACACAAGAAGCGAGTAAGTCGTCTTGTTCGTCAATGTTGCCTGATTTGAGATGAGAGTACACTGCCGCCAAGAGACGCTTTTTTTCATAAATTCTTTTAAATGCTTTTGAAATTGTGGAATCTATCCTTTCAAGCGAGTTTAGAAATTTGATAAAGCATGTTGATAAGGAGCTTTTACAGCTGCGCTGTCCTAAAGCCACGGTTTGGACGTAAACAGTTACAATCAACAGAGATATATTATTTAAGCAATTTTTAATTACACAAGATAGTTCACATTCTGATCTTAGCAGAAACGTTTCAAATATTAAATATCTCTTGCCATCTATCGATCTAGATGCATTACCCCGGAAAAATGTATCTTTAGTTTATTTCTTTCATAAAAGTCCAACATTTCTTTAATTTCGGACTCATTAAAGAAGATTCCCATATTCTCTTTGCCACTTTCAAAATTAATGGCATTAAATCTTTTCTCGATTTCCTTAAAATGCTAAAAAAGTGGTGTCAGGATTACTTGCTACATTACGTATTTTACATTCAAACACACATTGTAAAACAAATTCGTATATGTGATGGCGGCACGGAAAGAATGATGCCCTGTCCAAATTTTCTTCAAGATAGACGCATACTCCTACAAAACGTCAAGTGTTTGTTGCAGTTGTATCACAGCAAAGAATTTGTAATCTTTTTTCTTATTGTATTGATCTTTGTTGCACCCTTTTTTCTCTATTTGCGAGATGTTCGTCCAGTCCTGCAAGATAGCTTTTACATCCTGACTCTCTTTGCCGAAACAAAAACATCTGTCTTCTTCCAACGTAATCATTCGTAAAGCATTCCGATATTCAATATCAAAAATATTGTTCAAATTATTTCTAAACTTTCCACGGTTCTTCCAAATATCTTCATATTTGCTTGCGATTTTATAATTTTCTTCACTCCGAATAGCACAAATTAATAAGTTTTTGCAAATAATGCTGATTAGTTCTTGTCGGAATTCTTGCTTTCTTCGAAAATTTCATGCACTCTGAACCACAAGTTTAGCGCTTGCACTAACTGTTCATTTTACTTCCCATATGTTATAAAATAAAATTTCAAGCACTTGTTTATTTCATGGTAAATTGTGTCCAGTAATTTGGAGTTTTGTATTAATAATTAATACTTTCTCCTATTAAAGACACACGTTTTTTCGACACTGTATATGACACTTACATATGACATTATGTTAAATTAGCGACCAATAAACACGAGTGACACGATCGATTAAAATGCATGTATTTTGTGCTCGGACCTGACCCAGCGGTTGGTGATAGCTCTGGACATGTCCGTCATGCGAATTCTCGCTCAAGTCGGCAGGGGTTAGAATGCTCGGATCTCAACAAAATTTTGTGTAGGTATGTTTTGAGGTCATTCGAACAAAATTGGAGGGTGAGCGGTCAAAAATTTGAAAGTCGGAAAATAAGGGACACCCTAATAGAACATACATATGTTCACGAAAGGTCACTTATCTATGT
This sequence comes from Acheta domesticus, assembly GCA_031308135.1. NCBI lineage: Eukaryota > Metazoa > Arthropoda > Insecta > Orthoptera > Gryllidae > Acheta > Acheta domesticus. Next base: position 164,642,634 of record JAHLJT010008446.1, on the reverse strand, counting down.
ATATGTTAGCATTTCATCAGTAATACATCCCATATTATAGTCTTTCAGAATTTCAAAGAATATAAAACAATTCCGTAGAACGTCGATTACCCGTATGTTTGTAAATTGAGTTTCGCTTTTTGGGTAAACATGTTGCGAGTTGGAAAATAAACTAGAATTTCCAAAACTTAAGGATTTATTTTGTTTTTACATAATAAACACGTTGCTGTTTCTCGGCTATAGAACGTGAAAAAGTAGATTTTACTATTTTAAAAGTTTTTACAGTTTACTATTTTAAAAGTTTTTACATTTTACTATTTTAAATGTCCTCAAATATTCTTTTATGACTTAACTCATATCCATACATTATGCAACTGAATGTATGTAAAGGACTGTGTAATTAAATGTTATGAAATTGCATCTTACATTTAGGTAGCTCATATAAATTATTATACACAGAAATCTTTGCAATTTATATTGACTAGGTTAATTGTTGGATGCATTTTATCAAAATCTTTTAAATAAAACTTGTTGAATTGCTAATAAATGTGTCTAGAAGTCTTGTTAGCAATACACTAGTTTACGTTGGCATAAGTTTTGGTTGAAAGAAGTAACAAATTTTCAGGAAGATTACGCTTGTGTTTGAGCAAAAGGGTATAAACCCTATTTCATAATTTTACACGAGAGCAAAAAGAAATGCATTTAGTGTAGATATTGTTGAGTAATTAATTTTCAGATACAAAGTGATACATAGGCAAATAGTATTAGGTTCGTTTAAAGTTACTTTCAAACAATTATAGCAAATAGTTTTGAAATAAAAGAAAAATTACTACACGTAACTTAATACTCATTTTTTCTGACATATACCCTTTTGCCCAAATACATTATCTTTATAGATACTTTTATTATTGTATTTAACATCAAAAAACAATAAAAGTTTTGTGAGTTAAAGTGCTTAAAATGACTTCTAATGAAGTTTTTAGAAAACTCAATAGTTTTCTGTGAAAAAGAGTTTCAAATTTCGAATTTACAGTATCGCTTAAACGCCATTTTCTTAAACACTATTTCAATTTTTTCAAAGAAAATTGGCATTTAGGACGAGGTTTTACTGTTTTTTAATATTCTTAAAATAATATTTCAGTTCTACTATTACGACACCGGCAAATTCAGAAAATGTCAAAAAATGTACTTTGGGTGGCGATAGATGGTAGCTGGCAAGAGTATGTGGCGAGTCTTAATAGCTTGCCGAGACCAAAGGAAGTAGGAAATTAGTACGGCAAAGTCGGTGTTATTCTGTTGCACCACTAGTTTAAAACTTAATTTATTTTTAGTCGCATCAACGTTTGGGTTTTAGCGACTATTAACAGTTACAGATACATTATAATACTACGTATATAATTTGCTACAGAATTAAATCAACACAATACAGACTGGAAGTAATTTTTACAAGTGACAATGGTGTAATGCCCGAAAAATATTTGTGGCTTTTCAAAAGTTAATTATGTTTTTTTTCTACTCCCATTGTATAATTCTGTCATTTGATGGCTGCAACCCGTTGCATAATGATACTCATTATGATGCAGTTTTCCTTATGATACAAGTTCTTGACTATTCGTAGAGAAGCTTTTTTAATTCACAAATTAATTCCCCGTTGAACCTATTTGACTAGCGCAGGTGTAGTTATTGGAGAGAACATTTGAAAGTTAAGATGTCACAACTCATTTTGGGTTATATGTTGCTGCCATATGGTTCTCCTTAAAAAGTCTAGTTTAAAATGTCTAGTGAATCAAAGGAGGACTTGGCATCTCCAGAAATAAGAAAAAAAACAAAAATGGTGATGTCGAAATTATTCCAGCAACTTCTATACTCCCTCATAGGCGATCTGGTAGGGAGCTGCCCGCTGGGTGGCCTTGGCTGAATCCTGCTTGCCAAGTGGCACGAAACGATTCATTGTAAACGTTTAACTAATAAAAGTTACCATATGTCGTAGAAAAAGTACCGCATGAAACTCGATGTAATGGGTTTTAATAAATCATCGTTTCATAATGTACTATTGATATTCAGTAGAATAAAGTAATGCTTCATGGTTAAATCCAAGTAACTGCCGATGATGATTGATTCTTGGACAAACTTTTAAAATGTGATATAAATTTAGTTGGACTTTGCACAGTTCACAGGTGGGGGGAGACGTTTTTTGTATTAAGTAAAGATGACTTAACTTGGAGTAACAGATCTTATTCTCGAGAGGACTACTTGTTCCCTCTGGCGCATTTTCTTAGTGGTGATTAGTGAATGAAATGTATTTATAGTTTTGTGTAATAAGCTAGTTTTGTAATCTGTCGTCATGGTTCCATTTATTTTGCATTTCTTTACCAATGTTTTTTAAAATACCGTCTGTAGTGCATGATAAGTTGTGTACATTGGCAGTCGTTTTTGTGTATTGAAGATGTTTCACTAATGTTTTCACTTGTTAACAGATTCAATGTTATTAGGGATCCATGCTAAGGCTAAATTTATCCTGCTTTGTAGATCTGGGCATAATTTTCGAAAATTACGGTATTAATTTCAGTTTTTGTTTTGTTGCACCAGTTCATTGATAATAGTGAACTTGAAAGTTGGTTCACATTAGGGCAGTGAAGTTGGAGGATAAATTTAAGGCCTGCCATTAAGGCATAGAACTTTGCAGTATTGTATCTGACAAATTCTTTAAGCAGTTCTTTAAAAATTTTATCGGGCATGCCGACTATGGCTTGTGTTCCTGCGTCACTGGTTATGCTGTGACTATGCTGTAGTTGCAGTAGTTCGTGTCTATAAAATTAGAGAATTTGTCGAGCCATTCATCAGTTGATAGTGTTCGATTCTGATGCTGAATAAAGATTTGTTTGTTCGTTAGTTGACAGAAATACATCTTATGTTTTTATTAGATATTTATAGATAGTAAACATGGTCCTTTCACTTTCAGAAAAGTGTATGCCATCATAGAATAAATACAGAAAAGTACCGCAGTAGGGGCGAAAAATATAAGACTTTCTAAAAATGCTGGCTGTCCAGCACATTGTGAAAATAAAACTTAACACTGCAGACACAAGAAAAAAGTCGCCTTTATTAAGGTACGTAGGGTTTTCAATTTGTATATTTATATTGCTTTTCAATTTGTTTACAGACGTCTTGATACAGCTTCAAAACCAAACTTTGTCACTAGTTTATACTTGGGTTTTTATTTCTTGGTGCGTGAGGGCATGTCTTCACGATGGAATATCTCACGGAATTTCGCGCCCTTGTTGGACGTGGTGCTACATATCGCATGACCGCGACCGTATTGAGCAGTGCTGGCGATCATGCGACATCTAGCGGCACGACCGAGAAAGACACGAAATTCCGTGAGATCATGAAGACATGCCCTCACGCGCCAAGAAATAAAAATCCAAGTATAAACTACCAAACCCAGTTTCAAAAAAACTAAATTGAATTCCTCTAGGGAACGATGCAAATATTGACAATCACAAATAGTCCGAATTTTTAATGAATTGATTCTTTCATGGTTCCTTGGAGAATCCGTTGTAGAACAACTATTATAACTCAAAATAAATGTTCACGTCTTCACTAATACTAGGTGTGACAAAGTTAGGTTTTGAAGCTGTATCAAGACGTCTGTAAACAAATTGAAAAGCAAAATAAATATACAAGTTGAAAACCCTACGTACCTAAATAAAGGCGACTTTTTTCTTGTGTCTGTAGTGTTAAGTTTTATTTTCACAATGTAGCTGGACAGCCAGCATTTTTAGAAAGTCTTATATTTTCGCCCCTACTGCGGTACTTTTCTGTATTTACTATGATGGCATACACTTTTCTGAAAGTGAAAGGACAATGTTTACTATCTATAAATATCTAATAAAAACATAAAATGTATTTGTCAACTTACGATCAAACAAATCTTTATTCTGAAGGTTTTGATTCCATTTCGTTTGGGCGATCTTCTCGTATTTCTCTACCTAATTGTTAATGTCTTCAATTGAACTTATTCCACTTCGTATGACAGTTTCTTCTTCATTATCCTTTAAAATTTCATACCTGTAATTCGCTTGGAAAGAAATATGATTTAGTTTCCTGCTTCGCATTTATTCATATAAAATCAAAATATTCAATCAAAATATAAGTTTAGGCACTTACCGGCACCCTTACAGGCAGCTCTTGGGGGCAGAGCGTGTATGTTTCTTGAATTTGTATAGAATTCTCATCCGCTCTATTTTGTATTATGGATGCATTGTATATGGGTCAGCGTCTCCGTCAACCCTCCGGCCACTAAATACAATCCACAATGCTGGTATAAGCTGCTGCACGCCCTCCCGTCGCCCGTTGACGCCGTGAGCGTCTGCCGATCGCGCGTACCACGGCCAATTTAAAGCTACCGGCAGTGGCTATAGGAGCGGGGGCTCAGGGTTTCGCTCTGGTGACGGTGGCTTCAGCGGAGACGTGTGTGACAGTGGAGGAGGCGGCGGAGACGGTGGCGGCGACGACGGCGGCGACGACGACGGCGGCGACGACGACGGCGGCGACGACGACGGCGACGGCTGTAACAGCTATCAGAAGTGGTTTTCCTCCTATGCGTGGGAGCACTGACACACAGGACTCGGGCAGACTGCGGCGCTGGGGGAGTCGGGATCCGTACCGTCGGCAGCGCGGGAGGAGATTGGCCTCGGAGCAGGCGTGAGAATAAATGAAAAATCTAGGATCAGATATGTTCACGTGAGGAACGGTTTTCTAAGATTGTTGCAGGTAATCTGTTGAAGTATAATTAATAAAGCCATTGATTTTTGAAATCTAGTTGTTACATGCGATCCAAATATAGTGATAGGGATCGAATAGTGGTTAACAGATGGGGTACTAGCTAATTCTGAAATTTGTTACGGCTATAAATTATATCATAGAGATAGAAAAACACGAGGCGGTGGAGAATTTTTCTGCGTCAAGACATCGTTAATAGTTAGGAATAGTTGGTTTAGTAGCGACTTTAAAATTTTATGAATGGAAATACACGTACTAGAAAATTCGTGGAAATTATTGCATGTTACAGATCGCCATAAGACGGTTATGAAATTCTGGATGAAATCGGCGACAGGGTGGAAAACAGAAACGGTCGTTCTATTCTTGTCGCTGGTGACTTAATTATTGTAAAAAATATTTTAGAGACAGGAAGAAATAATTGGTCAGGCTTTTACAAATGACCGCAGACGCAGGGGGAATGAGGAAGAAATTCAGGAAATTCGAATCGCTGATAACACGCCACTACACAACGACCAAGCGAAAGCAAATGCGTTCAACGAGTATTTTGTATCAGTATTCAAACCAAAAAGGGTACAGGAGCAAGTTATTTATTTTCCAATTGAAAATCAGTTCAAGCGTCATACATGTGAACTCCGCAAACGTCGCTGGAAAACGGAAAATCACGCGGACCAGACGACATCTCGACAGATTTTATTAAACTCGGTGGTGAGGCAGTATTTCCCTACTTGTTAAGATTATTCACTTTTTCTGTTAATAATGCAAATTTATCGGACGACTGGAAAACAGCTATAGTCGTTCCAATTTTCCAAGATAGTGATAAAACGAAAGTAAGCAATTACAGACCGGTATCTCTCACGTCAGTAGTATGCAAAATAATGGAGCACGTAATAACCGGGTACAATAACTGCGAATGGGAAAAAGCGAACTGGATTTTTCGCGGACAGTATGGGTTTAGAAGTGGATATTCGTGTAAAAGCCAAATTGTTTCCCTTTTTCAAGATCTATCTGATGAAGTTGACGCGGGTGGGAGGGTGGATGCAGTCGTAATTGACTTTGCGAAAGCATTCGATGTAGTACCGCGTGATCTACTTATTAGGAAATTATTAAAAAATAACTTCAGGAGTTGATGCTAGAGTTGTGAAGTGGATAAGGGAATTTCTTAGAGACAGGAAACAAAAAGTTCGAATTGGAACTCAGTTTTCGACTACGGGTATTGTTACTTCAGAGGTTCCACAGGGAAGTGTTTTAGGGCCACTACTTTTCTTAGCGCAGGGGAATGATCTCCATGTTAACTTACAATTAAAGGTGCGTTTAGTTGCAGACGATTGTGTTATATATCGCAAAATCAAAGGTAGCGCCGACGAACAAATATTACAACAGGATTTAGAATATTTACGTCACTGGGCTGACACAAATGACAAGGTAATTAACGGATGGAAAAGCAAAACAATAACGTTTGGGCGAGGACGAAATTATGAGGAACCAGATTATCGGTTAGGTGAGGTAATTATTCAGTCTCATCATGCAAGTATTTAGGCGTTCATCTAGATCAGGCCTGTCCACGATTTCTGCTCCGCCTGTGCTCCGGAGCACCAAGTTCGCTCCGACTGATGACGAAGCGCGCTTCGGTTCGGCTATTTCCGCCACAGCCGACGGGCATCCCCGACTGCCAGTTAGGCAGCAGCTAGCTAGCAGCAGGTAGCCTTGTCGCACAGACTGAAGGGATGCCCCCTCCTGCGGTGACTAATTTGCGCCGGAGCGCTGCGTGGAGCACGGGCGGAGCAAAACTACATCGGAGCATGGTTTTGGACAGGCCTGATCTAGATAGTAAATTAGGGTGGGAAAAGCATATTGAATCAGGTAGTGAGAAAAACGTGGAAGTCTTTGCATTTTGTAATGCGAATTCTATAGAAAAGTTCCACAAACGCCAAAGAATTAGCATACACGTCGCTGGTTCGCCCTCTCATGGAATACGGAGTAGCATGTTGGGATCCGTACAGAAAGTCGCACCGGAAAAACCTAGGTAGAATACAGAGGAAAGCGAATAAGTTTACCTATAGAACTAACTTAATAAAAAGGTCATGGGAACCTCTAGAAACGAGAAGAACAAGGGCGAGGCTCTGTGCACTTCATAAATCGTACGTAGATCAGCCAGCGTGGAAGGAAATTCAGGTTAGATTGGGAAAAACAAATTATTTAAGTCGAAGCGATCACATTCACAAAAATCGAACAAGGAAACAAAATACAGATCTTGGAAAATTCTCATTGTGTAACAGCGCAATTAGAGATTGGAACAGTTAACTCGCAGCAACGTTCAAGGCCTTTCCCCTAAGTGCAAATCATGATAATGTAGTGCAGTGAAGGGTAATGAACGTGATAAATGCCTTTTTTCAAATCTAATTTAGCCAATATCTATGCAGCTCGTACTGATTTTTATTATCACCGACATATAATTATTGTATATCATAGTAGAGTTGAAATAATTGTTATAACACGTAATATTAGAGATATTGTGATTATTGCATCGTTTTATATTGTACTCTTTTTATCATTTTTGTTATTATTATTATTATTATTATAATTATTGTTAATCAACTGCCACCGGGTCATACCCAATTGCAGTTCAAATAAATGTGTGTATGTAAACGCCCACCCAAATTAAGAGTCATCGTATATTGTGCGAATACCAGCCCCCAGGCATTCGATTGCGAAATCTTTTGCGGGTACTAAATGTAGACCTTCCCAATCCTGTGTAACCCACAAGTGATGCGATACCCCCTTGCAAACACTTCCTCCCCAATATTGATCTCAGACTCATCAACCTTTGAAAACAAACTACTAGTCCTCTGGTTTATCAGAAGCAGTTTCTGGGTATGAGGTAGGCCTATGCGGATCATTTATTCTTGTACACGGATGGTTCATTGTGCAGTGACGCGGTGGCATGTGGTTTTTATTGTATCAGGACCACCAAATCATATCGGCTTCATTCCCAGTGCAGTACATATATTCACTGCCGACAGATATGCAATTCTCGAGGCACTAAAATGCATCGAGCCAGCGTCGTTGCGGCGAGTAGTTGTCTGTTCTGATTCTCTCATCTCTCTTCAAGCTGTCTCCTTTTCTTCGTTAGACTATCGACGATATCAGTTCAAAACCTGATTCATCGTCTTCTACCCCGCCACTATGACCTGGTACTTAGTTGGGTTCTAGGCCATGTGAGTATCACAGGGAAGGAGCTGGCCGACCAGGCGACGAAATCAGCGATTCGTAAGACTCATATCGACATTTCCTCTGTACCGTTGTCTGATGTTAAGGCTTTCTTGAAACGATCCTTGTTTAGAGCGTGGCAAACAGAGTGGCACAATACCACTTTTAAACTAAGTGCGATAAAGAATTCTGTAATTCCCTGACCTTCCTCATCCAGCTCCTCTAGACGTGAGGAAGTTATTTTGACCCGTCTTCGTATCGGACACTGCCATTTTTCTCACGGTTTCCTTCGAGGTGAAACTCCTCCCATCTGTGACTCGTGTAGGACGGTTCTTCCTGTGGAGCACGTCCTCCTGCACTGCACGAAATTTGTTGGCAATCGACGAAGACATGACCTAGGAAACTCCCGACGGGCAGTGATGGGGATGACTATTCTGCGCTCTCCAAACTCTTTTTGTTTTTTGAGGGAAAGCGGAATATATAATCTTATTTGAAGGATAGGGAATATGTTTGATTTTTTGGCTCCTTTACAGCCAATTTTTCATTTTAAGATAAATTTTACGTGCTTGTTGAGCTTTGCAGCCAGCGTAGATAGCTGAGGGGTTGGTGTACCGCATTTACATCCACCATAGCTAGATCCGGATAGTATGTAATACCAGACGGGCAGCAGTGAAATGTTGGATTTAATATTTTTCGTTTCTGTCTATATTTTGGTATATAAGTTGGTCCATCATTGATAAGACAGAAATCTTTTAAGTAACAGCTTTATATACAAATTTCAAATTTTCACAAATATATATATATATATATATATATATATATATATATATATATATATATAACAATGTCCTTGCGCTGAGGACGCCTGCAACATGACACGCGAAACGTCGGCCTCTCAGCCTGTGGCGCGGCGTTACCCGGATAGCGAAAAAGAGAAGGACTCGAGCCGCGGGAAACTGCTTTTGCATACGTTTTCCTACGAGAGTAAGCAGTTCGTGTTTAAGGTCATTCCCCACTCATGTAACGGTAATGATTATTTTGTCGTTGGTAATATTGTAAGGTATGGACCCTTTCGCTGTCCCCTAATTTTACCATAATAATGTCTGTGTTGTACATTGGCGTTGAGTTTTCATTTTTATCAAACTTCATATTTGGAGTGGTAGTGTAAGGACACAGAATTTCTTTGAATGAAAGTATAAGTGCTGCATGTAAAGTTCGTTAGTGCTTATCTTGACGGGTAATGATAACTGATATCATTTGCATAACCGCTCTGAGTTATGACATCCCGTCAGAATGTTGTTCGTATGTTTAGTGAACCTCAGTGTTCCCCCATCAACATCACTAATGTCCGCAATTATTGAACCATATGTAATTATTTGTGTATAGAAACATAATTACACTTTTTGCAACACAAAATTACGATATTGCCTGATAATTAATAGTTTTTATACTTTTAACGTACATGTATCACTTTATTTTTGTAGGATTCGACTTAGCGTTTCTAATTTAACCATATTGTACGATGCTGGTTTGAAAGTGAGGTTAAGGTTGTATCTATTCGATGACTGTGATGAGTATGGTGACATCAAGCAAGAATGGGTGTTGATTCTCACAGTAAGCTAACTCTTTTTATTTTGATCTTTTTATTTTGCATGTGACTCTTATTCGCTTTGTAAAATTGTAAATATTGGAAACCATGCATTACGAGACTAAAAACTAAATTATATTTCAATATCGCTTGCCTTAACATGTTTATAAAATATCTTTGCATTTCTGTTCATAACTATCTGCTAATGAAAGTGCTTTACATTTGCAATATTGTATATTGAATTTCTATTGCCAGTCTAGAACGTTCACTTTCAAGTTGCAGATACTTGTTTGATATTGGTGTATTTACTTTACATGGTGCAGTTTGCTTGCGAATCCTGCCATAAAAAAATGTTGGGTGAGCTCTCAGAATGGTTAGTTACTATGTTTTATTTATAGCATCGAGCACTCAATGATAGCCTTAATGCAACGAGGCAAATCTGAATTTTGAAATGTTTTCTGTGACAAAAATGGTACTATTATCTTTAATGCACTCACTGACGAGCAGATTGAAAAAATATAAAAAAAGCAATACCGGCCTCCAGGTTGAAGTAAGACCCACCCTACCTTCAATCCTTGCAAGATAGTGATCAACTTCGTACGCTTTCTTCTAAAATAGAGAAATATTTCTCGCACTAAGAAAGTCAGAAGACAAGGAGATCTGCGGGATAAAAAAGTTACATGAGAGAGATTCCCTCCCTTTCTCTGATTCTATCGTTCGATTGTCGATCCTCCCAGAAAAGATCTGTTGTGGGTTCAATATACAATCTATGCCTATAGGAAATTTGCCCAACCCTTTGCACTGTTTCATATATCCATCAGAGAAATCCGCGGATCATGCGGAAAGCGTATGTGGAAGTGTGGAAAATAAATGCATGAAGCTGAACCATGCGCTACACCACCGCACTGTAAATTGCGACCAATATCAATTGCCTGACCTTTCGAAAGGGGAGGGAGATCCTAGGGTCAACGGTCAACCAAGTAGATTTACTTGCGGACCAACCTCGATATTTTGCAAATAGTCCTGTAGATCACTCGCAGTTCTCTTTTGCCAAGTCAATAAATGTAGCAACGAGCTGCCAAACAAAATTGTTTCGTTCTCAGTAGTGCACATCTGTTGCCAAGTTTCTCATGCGGACCTTCGTAACGATACCTTCCTGCAAGAGAAAATAAATATCCCTAACGAATATGAGAAAGTGGTTCAGCCCGCGAAGTCCCCCCAAGTCTCCACTTTTACTCAGTTATTCATATAAGTCGACGATATCAGTTTCAATCCGTGGCTCGCTTCCTGTTAACGACTTCTTCCAAAGCCCGAACACTTGCTTTTACTGTGGCAAAACGGCAATATTTCGGCAGAAAAATCGTATTGTGAGGCCCCTACATCCAGAGTGGATAAATATTGTTTCTGTATTTACCAGATTACGTCCACTAACGCTTTGTATAGTTAGAATCCAATCTTTTGTAAGTCTTTGATAAGGAAAAATTGGTTTACGGCAAAATGACCGTCTGTCGGTAGTCAACGCCAGTTCCTAAACTGTTCAGACGATTTACTTCAAAATTGATATTCGTCTTATCCATTTGGCGAACTAAAGATCCCACGAGTTACAAATTGATATTTTATTTGCTTTTGTGAATAACGTCAAAAACAGTTAAACACTTATATTCTGAAATTCCTACCCTAACCCATATACATGTTGAATTCTGAATAGAGAGGGAAACTAGCATTTTGGCAATAATTGATAGTGTATTAGCTCCCATGTATTGAAATCTATTTGCAATGGCTAATTACATAGATATTTAGGCTATTATCCCTCATGGTGCCCCACGAGAAAGGAATCGTGTTACTGCGGCGAGGACATATTGAACGACTATATTTCCCACTGAACTCTAGAAGACGTGCATAGATATTGAAGGTACATTTATGTACAGAAACAAAACCAGAAGCCATCTCAGTATTCATTCAAAGAATCAGGGAAACAGGTTTTTCCGTCCGATTGAGATGGTATCATTGATCCACATCTGACGTAGAGTTCAAATGGTAACTAGTATATTAACTAGTGGTGCTACAGAATGGCACAGACTTTCCCGTATGAATTTTCTATTCCTTTTGGTCTCGGATAGCTTTCCGGACTTGTCACATACTCTTGCCAGCTGTCGTCTATCGCCGCCCAAACAATGTTTTTTGGCATTTTCTTATTTTTTCGGTTTCGTAATTGTAAAACGGAAATATGATTTTCAGAATATTAAAGAACAGTAAAACCTCGTCCTAAATGCCTATTTTCTTTGAAAAATATGAAACCGTTTTTAAGAAAATGACGTCTAAGCGCTCGTGTAAATGTGAAATTTAAAGCTGTTTTTCACAGAAAATGTTTGAGTTTTCGAAAAAACATCATTTAAAGTTATTTGAAGTACATCAACTCACAAATACAATTGTGTTTACAAATTGCTGGAAATGTGCATGTTACCTGTGCCATATTCTTAAAAAAATTACATTTGTATATAATTTTGGAAAAACGAAAAAAATATACCAAAACGAACTTTGCGTCATATTAAACAATGCAATTAGTACTATCCGTTCGAAAAGTTTGAAGACAAAAATTTAAGCCATTTATGAGAAAATGGGGTTCGAGCGTTTCTGAAAATGCGGAATGTTGAGCTAGTGTTCACAGAAAACGGTTGAGTTTTCAAGAAACTTTCTGACATTATTTAAAGCACATGTACTCATAAATATAATAATGTGAGCAAATCCTTGCTAATGTCAATATTAACAACGTGAGAGACAATATAAAAAATACATTTTTGTAATATTTTTAAAAAAAACAAAAGAATAGAGCAATATGGCGATGTTGTCATCTCGTAGACTACATTAGGCACAATTCGTAGCAAAAGTTTACAGAAAAAATTTGGACCCCTTTTTGTGAAAATCTTTGTTTTTGTAATTTTTTAAAATTGTACATATTCCACCCAATATTGCGCGAAAACTACTAAAATGTTTAAACAATGTACAGGACTTTAATGAAAGAACTCACAATGAAAAACATGTTTTATTTGAAGAAAAAATATCTACCTTTAATTTTGTAGTTGTAGGAAGAGGCGGAAGAAAATTCAGAGTTAACCGTGGAAATCGGACCTAATTTTACGTGACGTCCTAATCCCTTGTGTTATCCAAGAACGGTTTTTCCGTGAAATATTTTATTTTATTTTTTGAAGAGGAAAGCAAGTGTTAAAATGATATGAAAGCGTTGAAAAAAATATTTATCGTTTGTATCAATAGTATTGTAAACCGTATTCCATGGCTCCTGCAACAAGTAATCAATGAATCATTTTATTTTACTTTTAGTAAACAATTTTCTTATATGTGCATTATTTATTGTGTCAGTGTTTCATTTCCTGTGATGGTACGAATATGTGCATCGTGTATCCTAAATCTTTTGTTTCAATTTCATATTCAGTACTGGTTTTGTTAACTACTATTTGATTGTGTTAACTCTAATTTAATGTGATCCGTGTAGGTACATTTATTGTAATATCTAAACTGAAGGAATCAATTAAATTCAGAAACTGTTCTTTTTCGCAAGACTGGACCGTAAAATTAATATTAAAATCTCCGTATTCAACAATGGATTCAAAAGAGGGATTGCTGACTTTGTTTAGTGATTGAGAGCGAAGGCTTCCGCGGCCGGAGTCAGTACTTGCATGCCTATCCGGGAGACGCCGCGTCCAAGGCACAGGGGCCAACGTTTCGGACGCCATGCTGCGACCTTCATCAGGGCGTAGTAATGCGCTGAGATTTTTTTCTTTCCCCTCTCCAGTTGTCCTGGAGAGGCGGGAATTTATTCAATTCTAGTGGCTTGCAGCAATTAACTCCAGCCAGTGAGGCTTTTGGAGTGGTTGCAGTCCATCCCTTTCTACCATGGTAGAGTGGACTGTACTCGATGATCTACATGGGAGTGACCATTTTCCCATTTTGGTCCACTTTAATGTCCCTAATTTAGACGTCATCCACCCTCCTCACTGGCTATTCCATCGAGCCGACTGGGATACATTCAGCGAGAAAATTATAATGCCAGACCACTTTTCAAATAATATCGATACCTTGGTGGCCCAATTCACCGACGCCCTTCTTCGCGCAGCCACCATTGCAATCCCGAAGTCTACGTGTCGGCCACGACGCGTCCCAGTGCCTTGGTGGAATGCTGACTGTGCCACCGCGGTGCGTGACCGAAAGCAAGCACTCGCGAGGCTCAATAGGTTCCCCACCGCATCAAACCAATCGATTTCAAAAGAAAGCGGGCCAGAGCAAATTAGTAATACGGGAAAGTAAGACCGCTTCCTGGAGAGCCTTTATTCTTCTCTTTCTTGCCATACCCCGCCTAAAGTAGTATGGCGAAAGATCCGACAGATCGGAGGAAGATTTTCCCCACCCAGGACTTCTTATTAATGGAAATCTTATTACTTCTCCAGAAGAAGTAGTTGAGGAATTGGCCTGTCATTATGAAAATACCTCCAGTTCCTTGCACTACTCCCCTAGCTTCTTGAAAACGAAGAGTAGAATGGAGAAATGCAGATTTGACTTCTCAACCTGCCTGGAGGAAGATTATAACGCCCATTTCTCCATGGATGAATTTTCCTGTGCGCTCGCCCGTGGGAAAGATTCTGCTCCAGGACCAGACCAGATACACAACCAAATATTAAAACACCTGCCGGAAGAGGCACGTATCTTTCTCCTCCGTATCTTCAACAAGATTTGGATGGAACATACCTTTCCTAGAACCTGGCGCGAAGCGATTATTATTCCTATTCCTAAAGAAGGAAAGGACAGGACAAAGCCGTCAACATACCGCCCAATCTCGCTCACAAGTTGTATATGCAAACTTCTGGAGCGAATGGTGAATACGCGTTTGGTCTGGCACCTGGAACAGAGAAACCTACTTACCCCCATCCAATGTGGTTTCAGGAAGAACAGGTCAACCATGGACCACCTTGTCACCCTTACCACATAGATCTCCACTGCTTTCGTGCTACGTCAACACCTGGTAGCAATTTTCTTCGATATAGAGAAAGCTTATGATACTACCTGGAGGCACGGCATTCTTTGCACCATCCATTCTTGGGGTCTTAGGGGCCGGCTCCCCCTTTTTTTAGTAGCCTTTCTTTCCTCAAGATACTTCCGCGTTCGCCTTGGTGACAGGGTATCCGCCAGGCACCATTTAGAAAACGGAGTCCCTCAGGGCTCAATTCTGAGTGTCACTCTGTTTGCCATCGCTATCAATAGTATAGCGTCGATAATCCGAGAGCCGGTGAAAGCATCGCTCTTCGTTGACGACTTTGCCATTTTCTGCTCTCCCAAGAGTATTCAAGTGATAGAGAGACAATTACAACTTGTCCTCAACAAATTGCAGGAATGGAGTGATGCGACAGGTTTTAAATTCTCCGCATCAAAAACTAACTGTATGCACTTCTGCAGGATTTATCATCTTCATAACCACCCCGACCTTTTTCTTGGAAGCCATCTTCTACCTTTTGTGGACTCCGCAACTTTCCTTGGGCTTACTTTCGATAAGAGCCTAACTTGGCGAAATCATATACGTAAACTGAAAAACCGATGTGTCTCACCTCTGAACCTCCTCCGCACCCTTACAGGCAGCTCTCTGGGAGCTGACCGTGTGTGTCTCTTGCGTTTGTATAGAACCCTCATCCGCTCTATTTTGGATTATGGATGTATTGTACATGGGTCAGCGTCACCATCAACCCTCCGGCCATTAAATACCATTCACAACGCCGGTATAAGAATTAGTACAGGCGCCTACCGCACGAGTCGCATGGAATGCCTCTTGGCCGAAGCTGGAGAACCATCTCTGAGCCGAAGGCGAGATATTTTATTAGCCTCTTATGGGGCAAAAGTGTCTGGACTGGTTGACGACCCTTGTATCCCCGACCCATCCGCCCAATGTATGAGTCCTCGTACATTCTTCGAACATCGTTACCCCATCCCCCAGGTATTAGATTATGAAATCTTCTTGGAAACTCCTCCTTCCCGGTATTGACTTCAGACTCTCCCATCTTCCCAAACTACTAGTCCTCTTGTTTACCAGAAGCAGTTTCTGGATATGAGAGAATCCTATCCGGATCATTTATTCTTATACACGGATGGTTCATCGTGCAGCGACGCGGTGGCATGTGGTTTTTACTGTATCAGGGCCACCAAATCATTTCGGCTTCACTCCAAATGCAGTATTTTCACTGCCGAAATGTATGCAATCTTTGAGGCCCTAAAATACATTGAATCAGCGACGTTGCGGCGAGTAGTTATCTGTTCCGATTCTCTCAGCTCTCTTCAAGCTTTCTCCCGTCCTTCGTCAGACTACCTGACTTTATCCGTTTAAAGCCTGATTCATCGTCTTCTGTCCCGCCGCTATGATCTGGTACTTAGTTGGGTCCCAGGCCACGTGAGTATCAGAGGGAACGAACTGGCCGACCAGGCGGCGAAATCAGCGACTCGTAAAACTCGTATCGACATCCCTTCTGTGCCATTGTCCGATGTTCAGGCTTTCTTGAAACGATCCGTGCTTAGAGCGTGGCAAACAGAGTGGCACAATAGCACTTTCAAACTAAGTGCGATAAAGAATTCTGTGTATCCCTGGCGCTCCTCATCACGGTCCTGTAGGCGCGAGGAAGTTATTTTAACCCGTTTTCGTATCGGACACTGCCATTTCTCTCACGATTTCATTCTTCGAAATGAAACTTCCTCCATCTGTGACTCGTGCAAGACAGTTCTTTCCGTGGAACACGTCTTGCTGTACTGTAGGAAATTTGTTGGCAGTCGACGAAGACATGACCTGGGCAACTCGCTACAAGTGGTGCTCGGGGATGACGATTCTGCGCTCTCAAAACTTTTTTGTTTTTTGAGAGAAAGCAGAATATATAATTTTATTTGAAAGAACAATGTTTTATGTTGTTTTTTGGCCCCTTTACAGCCAATTTTACGTTTTAAGATAAATTTTTACGCGCCCTTCTTCTACGAAATATTTTCCTTCTGCCAGTTCTACATGTATACTTGATGCAGAATTCGAGCCTCCTTTTTAGCCAATGTACATGCTTTTAAACAGTGAGTAAGTTACATATGCAACACTGAATATTCTTTTCTCCAAATACTCTGGCATGGGCGCAAATGACCACAGCAGTCGAAGCGCCCTTTAAACCCTATTCAATCAATCAATGTAAAGAACCTGTAATAAGTCTTGTACCACAGCTTCTGGGTCGATGACCCTCATCTCGATCAGGTTTTTCGTTTCAGTTTCCCTGATCCTTTGAGCAAATGCTGAGATGGCCCCTTGTATTGCTTCTGGACATTAATGTAACTTCATTATTTGTACAAGTCTTCTAAATTTCAGTGGGAAATATAGTTATTCAAATTATCGTTTTCCATATTGTGGCGCCAAAATGTATTATTCTTTCATGAAGAACATGATGAGGATTTAGGGCACAAATTTATAGCTAATTTACCTTTGAAAATATATTTTATTATCTAGGAGCGAATATTTTGTCAACAAAGCTTGAAAAAAAAATGCTCTTTTTTTCTGTATTCAAAGTTCGACTAGAATATGGCTTAGGATAGAGATCACAGAATTATGAAAACATGCACAGAATTCACTTCTCCCCATAGCTCGTCATACACAGTTTTTAATTGTTTTTGACGTAAATCAATAAATAAACCTGGGAATTTTTCCATTACCTTGTGTCTTGATTTACGAATCAGTGCTTTTTGTTAGAAATGACTTACTTAAGTGCGGGAATTTATTTTATGCAAAGAACGATATCTATAACTCGAGATAGTTATCATATTCATCAGGTGACAGTGTCAACAGCTCACTATAAAAAATACAATAGATGTACATTATTTTACATTTTGCTAGATGACATTAAACGATTAAATTCGATACAAAAGTCCCAAGTAATATCTTGTCTGCTAAGTAACTGTTTCTGTTCCATTTGAGACTATATCGAGCATCAAAAAGGAAAGTAATATTAATTTTAACGATGATAATGTATTATTTACATTAACGAGAACGGTAACGATAATGTATTATTTACAATTTGTATAATTCTAAACATCCTGTAACAAGCTCAGCTTCTGGGTCAATGGCCTTCATCTTCATCGCGATCACGTTTTCGTCCAGTTTCCCTGATCCTTTGAGCAAATGCTGAGATGACCCCTTGTTTTGCTTCTGGACGTAAATATTCACATCTAGAAATCAGTGAGGAAATATAGTTACTCAAATTATCGTTTTCCATTATGTCGCGGCAGGAAGTATTATTCCTTCACGAAGGACAAGACGAGGGATAAAAGCCCAAATCTATTGCTCATTTACCCTTGAGAATAGATTTTATTACATCAGAGCAAATATTTTGTTAACAATCCTTGCGAAAAAACTCTCATAACTTTCTGCAATCAAAATTCAATTATTGTATATGACTTAGGGTAGGGATCACAGATTTATGAAAACGTGCACAGCACGTGACACACAGTTTTAAAACCGTTTTCGACGTAAAATAAATAAATAAAAGATGTTTCTTTAGATGCTCCACCTGTGGTCAACGCTAGTGCCTAAATCTTTCAGCCGATGAACTCCAAAATTGATCTTCCTTTATGGATGTGAACAAACTTGAGACTTTGGGAGTATCAAACGGATATTTTGATTTTTGAGGGCACTTTACATGAAGCGTCAAAGCAAAGACCTGTTCAAAATTTTCTCAAAAATTGCAACTTTTTTTTATTAAACGTGCGCGGATAGCGTAAAGGGCGCTTAAGAGTGTGGTGCAGGTCTCATGTTCTTTGAATTCCATCCTTTTTTCAGTGGCGTAGCCTGAGTTTTGGCTCAGGGGTATGTAACTCGAGAAATGAGAAAATAATTTAAAACTTTAATTATAATTTTAATATTTTTCATTCACCAATACCATTTCTGTCACTTTGATCAATTAGAGCACACAAAACTGATGCAGTAAAAGTAATAATAGCTCACGTACTTCATGTAGTTTACTGGTTTGAAAGTTAGAAAACGTTGACTTAAGTTCACAATCTAGCAAAATATAAATGTGTGCCCTTATACTTTAATAATAAGAGCCCTATAAAACCCAATGATTTTCAAAATTGTCCAATTCATATGATTTCGAACCCAGTAGAATTGGCATAATATATAAAATGGAAAACAATGATCTATAATAAAAAATATAATAGGAAAGAGAAAATCAATCAATTTACAGACACGTAATGAACAACAGTTGACAGTTGTCCTTTGCTGCTTACATCAAGGGTTTCATCTAGTATGGCGGAGACAAAAGAGGCTTTAGAAATTTCATTTTTAATTTCATGGGACATAACCGTGCTCACACTTGAAATCCAATGAATCTGAATTCTTGGTGAGATTGCACGAAACTCTAGAATTTTCATATCAACCGTGTCAGTTTTATCGTATTTCATTATTTCACTTATATATTCCATGAAATTGTCTCTCTTTGATGATCCTCTATTTTCATTATGGCTAGAAAATACAAGCCCTTGTCTCCAAAAAAGAGCATACAACTCGAATGAAGTGTGACAATTTCCCTATTTTCCCTTTTTTATTAAACGTCCGCAGATAGTTGTATTTATCCCTTATAGCACCGTTGTGTTTTATTTCCAATGTTTTTGGTTGTATTGCTCAACATAGCCTGTTTTGGCTGTTTAAATAAAATTCTATCCTCTCATATTTTTTCAAATATTTTTTACTGTTTCTCATGTGCTATAATTTGTTCACGGCACAAAAATACGACTCCATAATTTATGTAGGCACATTGGATCGCGTGGTGTTCGCCATTCCAGGGCACAGATGTGGATTGCACAGTCACATACCCTAGTGCATTCAACCAGCAGAATCCCTAACCTAAATTGGCTACAAATATATAGTTACTAAATGCATTAAAATAAGGTAATAATACTGAAATAAAACGACAATGTTCATTAATTAACCTCATTCTCTTACAAACACCGAAGAGAACAATGAAGTTTCGTAAAAGGACAACTTTTCGTAGGCACCCGGGATGTAATGGGTCAGTGTGCATCTGATTCTCAGCGCACGCTAGGCGGTATTTCAGACTGATTCGTTCATCCTTGTGAAAAATCGAAATGTTTGAAATATAATGAAATATTTTGTAGTAGAAAAAGAAAATAACAAATTGACAATTTACAATAATTTTAAAATAAAATAGCTGATATTGTCAGGGTATGTAACACATCATCCACATCCATGGAAGCTACGCCCCTGCTTTTTTGGGCTTCTTCTTTCAACTATTGTATTCATGATAGAATTTTTTTCCTTAACGAAATCTGTTCCTTAAAGACCGATTTTAAAACCAGATCACTTGGAAGTTTTCGAAAATACGAGTAGTTTTCGCGTAATTCAATTCTACAGATCGATTCAACTGATTCAATTCTACGGATCGTGTGTCGAATTTCACTTTATAGAAACCACAGAACTATAATGTATTAATTTGTGGAACACGCAAACCAGACACGAACTTCACGCGCACTGCGGGTACACACCGAGAGAGATGGCTCAGTGCATCAACCTGATGTCACTGCAGTCCCCTCGGACCGGGAGGTCCTAGGTTCGAGTCCCGACGGCGGCAGGATTTTCGACACTAGCTAGTCAGCTAGGTCGGATTCAGTCGCTGTCTGGAGGAGAATTCTAGCGGCTGGCTGCTCTGATCGGTAGTTTACGTGGTTTCTCAGATCAACACCAGGTGAATACCGGAGCAGTACCCTAACAACGGGCCACAGACAGCGCACGATCTTTCCTTCATCTTCCTTGTCCTATCCTCTCGTCTTAAACACACACACACTAACATGCACTACCACACATGCCGGGAGACTGGTCGGGAGCTTACAGCTTGTCCCGGCTGGGGCGGTGCCCCGCTAGTGGGAGATTCCTGGTTCAGGGGAAAACCCCGACGGTAGGTCGACGCCAGATCTCGCCATCCAGCGGGGAAAGAATCATCGACACCACCCGAGAAAAACACGTACTACACTTACGGGACTAATGACCTAAGTAGTTGCGCCCGGAAACACGAATCAATCACTGCGAGTACAGTTCCGCATGACACCGACTGACTCAGAATCTGACACCCCAACAGTTGAATACTTGTATTTTTGCGATACGATCAGTGGCGGCTCTACCATAAGGTCACATGGTCACGTGCCCTCCCACTTGTAAAGGAAAATATTAATAGTGGACTGAAATACGTGTCATCTTATCGAGTAATAATTCTAGAGAATTTACGTTAAGGTTTTCACGGGCGATATCGATACTATTTCACAGCGCTGATAACGAGGTAGTTGTGGCAACCGGGCGAAGTTCGCAAGCTTCGTGTGACCAGCTCCCTCCCGTTCAGCAAAGCTTTTCCTCATAGTGCGAGGAAAAAAGGGAGGGGGTAATGCTCCCTTAAGGCCCTTCACGGTCACAAGATTTTTGTGACTGCCACTGCAAGCGCCACTTGACAGATGCACAAACAACGCTCGTAGTGTCTGAGAAATGAAATGCTGATTAGCTCAGGGCCCGCGTAATCTTCATATCAGCAGCTATGAATTCTGTGCGAGTTATTTTTTTCTTGAGCGTGTCCGTTTGTTGTTTCAATTGAATTGTTTTCTCTTTTCATTCAGCCGAGTTAATACGTGAGAAACCAGTGAGGAATTTAAAGTGTTTTTCAGTTTACAGCCCTTAAACTTCAAAATAAATGTTGTATTAGTTATTTTCCAGCTTTTTTTTCGTGCCCTACCTGGCCTGAAGTTTAGGAGCCGCCACTGGATAAGATAATGGGCTAAAATAATTCCTTTCAATGACTGATGCGGAGTAGGAAATAGGAGGGTGAACGTGACTTGTTTTCAAAACATCCACTAAGACCCTTTAAGACCACCAACATCTCGTAATAGAGCGCGACTACCAGACTGAGAATAAAGACGGCAATCTTCAAATACGGTAAAAAAACACGAAAGCCTAATTTTGTTTTTTCATGAAAGTGGCGTAGATGAACTGAACAAATATTTTATTTTAAATAGATTTTATGCGTATTGATTCTACATATTTTATGGGTGCAATTTAAATGTATTTGTATTAATAGCAAAATACGGTATAAAGATATGGTATATTTAAAAACTGTGACGTGATATGACGTTTTTATTGTGATATTCGTAATCTACATATAAAATTGAGTATGTTGCGCACTCTACCTTCCTGGAAGTAAAATCTTATTCCCTAGTATAATTAATTCTTCTGGTAAAATGAAGTTTTTGCATCATATAATTCGTCAAGAATTCATTTATTTAGGCTTTCTTTCAAAAAATTAAAACATGGAGAGAAAATCTCGAAGTGTGATTTTAGAGGTGTTTTGAAGCAGCTGGGTGCTACGTAAGTTAGAATTTGTTAGAAATATTTCATATTTCTTTGTTCGTTTCTTCTTCGAGCTTTTGTTATAAGTTTTAAAATTAATCTTTAGAAATTATTTCGAACCTATTTTAAAATTGCGTCTTTTGACTTAAATGTGAAAACGAATGTATGGTTTCACTTTGCTTAATAAGATGTGAGATTGAAAAGTAATGCATGTAGAAACAAGTAATTTTGATGGATATAAAAATATATTTTTCTATCCATTTTCATTTTCTTGCTAGCGGTATCAACAATGCTAATTGGCAAAATGTGTATCTCATGCGAATTAGCTGTCATTGTCGCTTGTAATCCATTGTAATGCCGCACTGATAAGTGAAGGCGATTATGACTGCTGCGTTTTCTTTCGCGCTAGTATCAACTAATAATTTTGTTTACGACTTAAAGACATCGTTGGTACGATTTTGTGGAACGTGAATACAATGAATTCAAGTGCAGAAAGCCGTTTTCGTTGCATTTGAATTTTAAAAAATATGCATTTTTCACGCATTGTTTAAGAATTTTTCAAATGTTTCAACATTTGAACAATTCTTACACTACAATGTAAGACAGAAAGTGTCATATTATAATATTACCTAGCCATTGTATTACCTAGCCAATATCGCGAGAAAGTCCGTGCTGTTGTAGCACCACTAGTTAACAATTATTTGGTGGTTTCCCCTCTTTGCCTTGTACTTGTACATTTTATTTTTATTTAGTATTTTTCAATAGATAACCTTGTAGAGTATATTAATTTGGTATTTCATCTTTATGTTAATTTGGTTTTGTTTAATACCAGTATAATGGTAGTATGACATGTTCTGTTTATAATTAAATCATTTTAACAATTTTTCACCTGATGATGTATATGAAGCAGTTCACGAAACGTTGTAACACACACAAACCTTCATGTAACGCGATGAATAATGACTGATTATCCATCAAGTTTTTAATTTGAATGTGTAGAAAATGAAAACCTCAAAAATTGAAGTGTATAGTGTAAGGACAATCATTCAAGAGAACCTTTGAAGAACATTTTTGATTGGGAAGTTTTGCAATTTTCTAAATTTCAGAGAGTTCAAGGGAATGGGACCTGTTTCATTTTATAAGCGTATTTTGCTCTATCTAAGGAAAAAATATAAAGAAAACCGTTTGGAGCTATTTTTGAAGAAATTTTGAAAATATCAATGGGGTTTCATATAAAGTCGACTGTAGATATCAGTGCATGCAATTTCCTCCGAAGTGAGAAATTCAATCATACATCTCGGCTTCTTACGCGCATTCCAGCTAGCAGCTATTTTAGCATATTGTCATTGTGCTTCTATGTGACAAATAGCAACGAAATTAAACGAACATTATCGGGAAGAACCAAATTCTACTATGACCCCACTCACACTCGTATTTGAGGTCATAAGTAAACGTAAAAAAATGAGCGTCATTACTTTCAGAACGACCCTTGTAGTATGCAAGAGAGTAAAGATGTACATATCCAAAAGGATTTAGTGAGTAGTTTTAGATAGTCTATTGTTTGTATTTGTGGGTATCCTGCTGATAAATCTTAATTATTTTTTTTTGTGTATTTACGATAATTTGTGAATGTATAGGTTTATTTGGAACATCATGTAATTTTAGTTACTTTGTGATTTATAAGTTAGCTCATACGAAAAAATAATGAATTTAGTATTATCTGCATTTTTAATCTGGATGTATGCCCATGTATGTATGCTTCTGATATTATATTCTAAGGACCTTGTAATTACAGCCACATGGCACGCATTACTTTTGCGTATGCTCTCCTCCGTGAACTGCCCGTGTCGCTGACCCTTGTACAAGGGGTGAATCTTCAAGAGACGCAACCTTGCTCCAAAACAGGCCATAAACATTCCTGCTGTCATCTGGTAAGGAAGATAGTGAGTGACGTGCATAGTATTGTGTGCTGTTGTTTTGGGATGCCTTTTGCATGAGGTTGTTGGATTCTTACGTGGTTATGTTCTGATTGCGATTTTAGCCCAAATTACATGTATGACACTGGAAGGGGAAATACACTTGTGCTTGTTTTGTGTTTTTACTTCTTCGTTTTTTCTGTTTTCTGCAGTTGCTTGCTTCTAGCTCTCACGATAGCATGGCGAGTACTTTGGAGAAAGACGCGCTCGTCGCTGGATGAAGTGGGATGATAATACCAGTGGCGTAGCGTCATGGGACGCTAAGATGCTGGGCATCCCCACGTCAAATATTAATCAATGAACCCTTAAATATTGTATCGATAAACTTACAAGTGGTCCATTGAGCGAAGCACGTTTTGTATTAATTTTAAAAGTGATTTCCTGTGATTGAATTCGGCACGTTGGTACACGCTGGCCTCTGATTGCTTGGATGCTAAAATGGTTCTAGCATCTGCCGACAGATTGCGAAGGGCAATGACGCATGCGCAGGTTCTGGCGAGGTTCCCCCTCCCCACCTCACCCCTCTCCGAAAGATTCACGAGTCACTTACGCTAGCGTACGACTGAGGCGTATGAGCAAGTTGCTCGTTTGTGTACCAGAGCGCGGCACACTTGACGCTGCCAGTGAAATATTTGTCTTTCTCACTTGAGATTCTCTGCTTGGTCATGGGCACAAACAGGAGAAATAGTGCGTGCCTACTAATTCTTAATTAATATCTAAGAAGATGAGTTCTTTCTAAAATATATTAAATATTATTTTGATCTGGACTGTATAAATTCACAAGTGATCTCTTTGCCAATCGCGCATCATAATTAAAGCTGAGCTATTGCATAATTTGCTTTCAAGAACTCTCCTAACATAAATTTGTTGAAGTATTGTAACATTGTTTTGAAAACATAGATTCTAGAGAACATTAAAGATCATGATGCGTTCAGTTGACGTTATTGTTTAGCATCCCCAAACGCGCGAGTCACGCTACGCCACTGGATAATACTTGGGGTAGTGTTATTTTAATGGGATCTTGGCATTGGTAGTAGATGCTATCGTATCTCATTAATTTTCCTTTAGTGACGGCTGGTGCCCCATCAGACTGGAGGTTGCACCTCCATCGAATGACGGAAATGTAATTTCCAAAATTCAAAATATGAATATATAATAAAAATGTAAGCAATTAAAATTAATTAAAACTAAGTTAAATAAAAGTCTGTATTGAAACATTACTTACATAATTTTATGCTTCGTGTCCGTTCAGGTATATACACGTTCCGCGCACGTGGTTCTTGCTTTGATTTCCACTGGGCACTTAAGTTCTACTCAAGCGCATTTCATCGACACGTTTCATACTAATAAAACTGTTTTATTTCGAAAATTTCACTATCCTGGTATATTTTGTAATAAAGATCCTTCCACACACACACGCTCGAATTTCCACCTGCGCTCTCGATGTGTAACTGAAGGCTGCTGCAAGGCGGGCAGGACGGGCAACTTTAGACAAAGAATTCATCAAGGATACATTTTAAATCAATAAATCTAATATTAAATGAAAACAAATTCTCTGAACATCGTACAATATCGATTAAATGCCGTCGACTGAACTTGTGTACTTGCAATAACAAGCAAAATTCATGGAATTACGTTGCAGCGAGCTACACGAAGACAGAATATTGGGATTCCCCTGAGACGCCCTCAGTCGCCACGCAGCACTAGACGCCGCGCAGTGCCACCTGTTTGGTGTATAATACTACAACTTCTTTGGGTTGCCCAACCGAGAGCGCCATGCTCGCCGTGTTAAATCGAAGGACCAAAGAGTAAATGTAGTAAACCCAGTGACACAACCGAGAGCCAAGAACGTGGTGCAATTCGTGGCCAGGCACCAGGCACCGGAGAGAGCGCCAGAGCGCCAGTTTCAACATTTCATATACATCGATATTGCTGCAGTATCTTCAATATTGAATGTCATTAAAAAGAAAATGGATATTCTTAAGATATTACGAGATTTTATATAGAATATACTCCTGAATCCAATACACATTGTGCTTATGCATGTTCATGTAATCCTAGATTGTTGTGGTTTCTGAACACATTTTCCTTTACAATGCACCGCCTAAATTCCAAGTTTCTTTTTGCCGTATCTCCTACTTTCCTTTTTCACACGATCTTTCGTCTAGATTTTTTAGTAATAGGACATCTTCGTGCGCCGTTGTTAGTCGAAGGACTAGGCTGCTGCAAAATTACCTCATTTTGTGAGCAAATATGATCAAATTGAGAGCGATCGCGATCACCTAGACGCCGGCCACGAACATTTGATTATAACGAGGGGCGGATTTTAATGAAATGTCAGTGTTACTTTCCCGTATACGTACGTATATACAGAGTATATACGTAGTGTAGGGAAAGTTATGTAATGCTGCACGAAAAACGGCGGATTTTCGTCAAAAATTTTATTACTGGGCCCTGGTAACGAAAAGTGGATAAATCCAGTTGCTAAATTTAGAAACAAAAAAATCGTCTAACACGTGGTGGAGTCAGAATCCACGTTTTATGGCTCTTTGATACCGAAAAATCGATTGATATCAAAACGTCTGTCCGTCCGTGAACAACGCTAGCGACTTCGCCGTTCATCTGATTTTCTTCAAAATTGATATTCCCAAATCAATCTGTTTGATGTCCTGGCCCCTTTAATTTGAAACCGACATTTTAATTTTGGAGGGTACTTTACATGAAGCTCCTGGCACATTTTCAAAATTTTAAAAAAAATGGCTCCAACAATTCGGATGTGTGTTGTTGGATAGTCTGAAGGCCGTTTAAGAGTGTAGCGCAGGTCTCATGTTGGTTGAAAACTCTGATTTTTCGAAAATTGAAAATAAACAATTTTTTTTTCGGCGTCTTCCTACCACAATTATGAAGATACAATTTTTTCTTACTGAAAGGTGTTCATAAAAAACATCTTCCAATAAGATCATGTTCAATTTTGAAAAACAGGAGTAATTTTTGCAAAATGTTATGTCATAGGCAATTTTTATTTTCTTTTAAACCATTTTTCTTAAAAACCGCACATTTTTTTATTAAATTGAGACCTTTTATAGCATAAAGGAAACTTAAGGGAATGATGCAGGTTTCGTGTCCGTTGAATCGCCTGATTTTGCAAAAACAAAAAAAAATTTAAAAAATGAAAAGTTTCGCCCGGTCGCGTAAGAGAACTTAAACCTAAGAGAATTTTGAACCTACGAGAATTTTAAAACAGTGCTAAAAAATTGTTTGGAAACCTATTTGAGGATCCTGTAATATAGAGAATATATAACGAAAATGCATGGAAGTGAATAAAAAACCAATAAGGGAAAGTCTGCTATTCTGTAGCACCACTAGTTTCTTTTCACTTTAGAATAATGACTTTTAGTATAGACATTAATTTTATGTTATGAAAAAAGGAAATGGCCGATTTTGATATGACTTTATTGTTCATGTTCCGTCGATTTCAACTAAGTCATTTTTTACCTTTTCCGTCATTTTAAAATAATTTTCATTGATTGAATCGATTGTAATGTTATTTTAATAGTATTTTCTTCAAGTTATATTTATGAGATGCAACAAATGTTCTCCATAGAATTCTTGAGTCACTTATTTGATTTTTTCGCTCAGAAATTAAAAGTAGCCATGTATTCTACGTTTTCTCTGACGCCTGTTAACGCCATTGTCGGTTCAGCCGATTTCGGGATAACTAAAGACAGAATTTTTCTGGTAAAGAACAGTCCAAACCAAAAGTTTGCAAGCTGAGTTGACTTGAATGAGAGTAAGAAGCCTTGATTACGTCAGTAATATATCCAACAGCTTGAGTTCCCCATCTAAATTGGTTTTCTCTGCTGTATTTCATGATCATCCATTGCGTAGTTCATGGGTTTTGGTCCAATACATGAAATTTCTGTCAGTTAGCCGACGTTTCGGAGTTTTATTTCTCCATCCTCAGGGCTGAATACATTTACAACACGGTTAGATGTATAAACACTAATTACACAATCTCACACTAATTACACAATACACAATAAAAACTAATTACATGCAAGTGTGCTCGAAGCACACATTACCCATCACAAATTGTTTGTTTTATGTATATAAATACAATTCCAATTTTTAAAATGTTCACATTTTTTTAAAAATTAATTTCAAATGCATACGACCACATACCTTGCTTGTGTGTAGAAAATTACACAACCAAAATCCATTATCGTCACATCAAATTTTATTTTGTCTCGTGAAGACAGCAGAAGACAGCAAACGATAGGCGAAGACAGCAGAAGAAACAGAAGACGAACTTACTCAGTCACTTAATTTCTCTCTCAGGTGATACGTTAGGGTCACCAGAACCAGCAGTGCACGTTTATTCATCATTGTCACTGACCAATATATTTGCAGCATTAACAAGTATGGTCGATTCTCACTTTCTTGAAATAACTTCACTTGACTCGTCACGAGAAGGAATTTTGAAAACTAGTTTTTCCAATAATATAACATTTCTTGACGGCAAGTAGTCAGTTTTCAATTTCTGAAGAATATCGGTTGAAACAACCTAAATGAACACTTCTTGAGCAATTATAGATTTTCATTTTAAGGAAATGTTCTTGATTTCTGGCGAAACGCGACGGAACGGCGTTCCGGTACCTCGGGATTATATTATTAAATTATATCATAAATACATAAATATTTCTATTAAATTAATTAATTTGGGGCGCGTTCCGATACCTAAAATATTGTATATACAGTGCTTGATTATACAGTGCGACTATTTTATTAGTGTGACGCAATCCGAGAGAATACTGCTCGGACGACGGGCCCTCGCTCGCCCGGGAACGGGGCGCCCAACTCCCCTGCGGACGTGAGGTTTTCAAGGTCTCGTTCTGCGAAAGGCATGCATTCCAGGGCGAGACCTTGACAACCTCCCGTCCGCAGCGTTTGCAGGAGAGCTCAGCGCACCGTTCCCGGGAAGCTCAGCGCATCCTGTTTATAGGATTTCTAAGGAGAACGTATAAAGTGTTATATGCTTTGATCGCATTCTGAAATTTCACAACCTTAACTTCATGGAAATTAATAGATTAACATCAATAATATTTAATACAATTAATAATATGTAAACAATATTTACAAACATTAACAAATTTATATTAAGGTAACATTTACAAACTTTTTGATTAGCAATATTGTTACATACTAAACTAACAATCAATAAATGTTGACCTAGAAATGTAAATTCTTATAGTGCGATTTTTCTAACTCTGCCTCTCAAGCCCCTATGACAGTGGTGTCAAGGTCTTCAACTGGTGGCAGTGGCAGGCGTCGTGGCACTGTAGCATGCCAAGAGCTTCTCTGTGCAACTAGCGTCGGGAAAGGGAACTATTAGTAGTAACCCCGCCGTTTTACAATGGGGATGGCGTTCTCGAGTGGCGGAGTAATGAACTGCATGGAGGGGGCGATTTTGTCGTAGCACAGAGCCGCTCCTACTGCTTGTGGCATCGACCTTGACAAAACTATGGCCACGATGGAATATCACACGGCACTTCGCGTCTTTCTCGGTCGAACCTCTAGAAGTCGCATGATCGCAAGCACTGCTTGAAACGATCGCGATCATGCGATATCTAGCGGCACGGCTGTCGAAGGTGTCACGTGACATCTTGATGATGGTCCTTGAAAGTTAGAAGAATCGCAGTATACGCTTTGTGAAAAATATGTACATTATTTAAAAAATGGATTATTTGAAAAAACAAAACAACAATTTCGACTGTAAATACCCGTAACTTTTGAAATTTTTATTTTCACACGCGAATTTTTTTTGCGTGAAAATTTAGAGGTTTTACAATATTTTGGGTCCACAAACTCGAAAATCGAAGATTACGGATTTTGGGAATTTAGGTTTAAAAAACTGCAATTTTTTAATTCTAGCTTAAAAACATTGATTTAAAATGCAATATATATATATATATATATATATATATATATATATATATATATATATATAGACACACACACACAGATTCTTTAGCGTATCTCGATCTGCAGCATCTTTACTCTTTCTGTTTTCCCCATTCAAGGGTTTCGGCGGACAGGTACCCGGTTCACACATCAGAATCTTTTCGCGCTGGGCTGGGCTGAGGCAACAAAGTATCTTCAGACGATTCTGTCCAGTATGCTTAAGAAACGGAACAGTAACACTAAAGATGGGGAGGGGAAGTTATGACTGATTTATCGATTTATTAACAGCAACGTAACAATAATTATTTAATGAACGCCGGCTCACAGAGAAATCACAAAGATATCTCGTGAAACATCACCGCCAAGCTGTTCATTATATATAACAATAATTATTTATTATCGAACCTGGAAATTATTTACTTTTATTTATTTATTTTATTTTATGTCGCAGCAACTACAAAGGTTATTAGCAAGCTGGAAATTAAACAAATAGGGAAATGTTAATAAATATTAATAAAATAAACCTAAATATCTAGATTTCTAATAATTTCTCCTCCTTTCCTTTTTCCTTTTGTTCGGAACTGGCATTTCCGGAAATTTTTATTGAATTATTTCCTAAGGAAGATTTAGTGCCGAAGTAAATTTCCACTAAAAATACACGTTGATCCTTTGTCAACATTTTCGAAGCGAGTCTTCTTTCCTAAACGTGAGTTCCTGCGATTATGAATGAAACGTGAATGAATGACTGCCCAAGCACAGAATGAGTGCTTGCTCTTTTTTTTTTCAACTAAAATAGCCCCCTTCTCCTACCCCGAAATCTGCGACAGGGCTTTGGTCGTTAAAAGTGAAAGGGAAGCCAAAGGTATTTCACGCGTTGCCAAATTGCCAAAACAAGAGGTTGTGCTCTGAGTTATGGGTTGCGAGTTGGACTAAATACCCGGTATACATTTACATTTATTTGAACTGCAATTGGGTATGACCCGGTGGCAGTTGATTAACAATAATTACAGTAATAATAAGATAATAATAAAAAAGTACAATACAACACGATGCAATAATCATACTATCGCTAATATTAAGTGTTACAACAATTATTTCAACTCTACTATGATATACAACAATTATATGTTAGTGATAATAAAATCAGTATGTGCTACATAGATATTGGCTAAATTAGATTAAAAAAGGCTTTGATCACTTTCGCTACACTGTACTGCACTGCACTACACTACACTACACTACACTGTTTTGCATTGGATTACACTAACCAGCACTTCACCATACTTCACATTACTTAGTTACTCATTTAACATCTATTACTCTCAGCTTGTTCTAACTTATTTCTAAAACTAGGTGCACTTAGAGGAAAGGCCGTGAAGGTTGCTGCGGGTAAACTGTTCCAATCTCTATTTGCTCTGTTACAAAATGAGAATTTTCCGAGTTTTGAATTTTGTTTCCTTGTTCGAAGGATGTGATCACAGCTTCCTTTGTGGATGTGATCACTTGGGCCTAAATAATTTGGTTTTTTCCAGTCTAATCTGAATTTCCTTCCATGCTGGCTGACCTACGTACGATTTATAAAGTGCACAAAGCCTCGCCCTTGTTGTTCTCGATTCTAGAGGTTCCCATGACTTTTTTTATTAAGTTAGTTCTAAAGGTAAACTTATTCGCTTTCCTCTGTATTCTATTTAGATTTTTCCGAGTGCGACTTTCTGTACGGATCCCAACATGCTACTCCGTATTCCATGAGAGGGCGAGCCAACGAAAGATATGCTAATTCTTTGGCGTTTGCAGAACTTTTCTTTAGAATTCGCATTACAAAATGCAAGGACTTTCACGTTTTTCTCACTGCCTGATTTATATGCTTCTCCCACCCTAATTTATTGTCTAGATGAATGCCTAAATATTTGCATGACGAAACTCTTGGAATAATGACCTCACCTAGCCGATAATCTGGTTGCTCATAATTCCGTCCCCGCCCGAACGTTATTGTTTTGCTTATCGATCCGTTAATTACCATATATACATGCATACATACATACAGGGTGAGTCACATAACTTTAGCACCTCCTGTAACTTTTGAACAGCTGAATGTAACTCTTGCAATGCAGTTGTCACAGAAGTGCATAAAGGAAAGGGGCTAATTCGTACATGTATTTATTTCTATTTTACGAGATATTTGAGGTAACTTAGTTTTTTTCAAATGGAACTATACATTTTTTGTCTATCATGACGAGCGTAAAAAGACGAAACCAATGATATACGTATTGTCATATGTTAGGTAAGCATTTTCTTGAGAAATTTTGATTTTTTTTTTCGACTAGTATTTAATGGATATTTTGAATCTAACAATTCGCCCCTCAAGGTCAGGAAGCGCTCCCCCACCAAACGCGTGCCCGGGGAAGGGAAGGGATCTTAGTATTTAAAGATACGAAATGACACCCCTTTAAATGAACTTGAAACAACAATCAATCTTATTTCAATACATACTACTCATGACAAATCCGTATTTTAAATCCTTAAGTAATAGAAGATATCTGAAATTGCGGAAGGATGGAAAGCAAAGTACAGAGGAAAAAACCGCAACAGCTTTGCGAATATTTGGAATATGTTTCGTATCTTCAAATACTAAGGTTCCTTCCCTTCCCTTCCCCGAGCGCGCGTTTAATGGTGGAGTGACCTTGAGTGGCGAACTGTTAGATTCAAAATATCCGTTAAACACTAGTCGCAAAAAAATCAAATTTCTCAAAAGAATGCTCGTCATGATAGACTGAAAAAATATGTATAGTTCTATTTGAAAAACAAAATAAAGTTACCTCAAATATGTCGTAAAATACAAGTGATAAAATAGAAATGAATACACGTGTCAATTAGCCCCATTCCCTCATGCACTTCTATGAAAACTGCATTGCAATAACTTCAACCGTGCAAAAGTTACACGAGGTGCTAAAGTTACGTGGCTCACCCTGTATGTGTCCAGAAGCTCCCGTTACCAAAAAATACCCTAAATTCTGCGTTGCACGTCATGAAGAATGGCAGGTCCAGTTTTTCCGAAATGTTGTCTTTGCGAAAATTGAGTTTCAAAATCACTTCCGGGCGCGAAATTCAAACCGACCGCTACGAAACTGCAGACGGCGGTTGTCTCCTTCTGCGCGGAGCATTTTCTCGTTTTTCCGCGTAAACGGTGAAAACACTCTAGCAATATTCTCTTAGGAAAGCTTCGCGTGGCTTTCACTAGAATACTTTAATAGTGTCAAATGTTTGTAGGTTCTGTTCAATAAATATTTTAAATGAACTTACTGAAAGTCCAGTTTTGTTCAAAATGATAGCCACGGTACACGGCGGAGTAAACATAAATAATGAACACAACCAACATTTATAAAAAATATTGAAATTCCTAGTGCTCGAAATGCTCGAATTGTTATTTGTAGCACATATTCGTATGAACTAGTGCCTTGGGCTTAAAATTGCCACATTCGTGAAGATTATTCTAAATTTCGTTCCTTTAAATTAGAAAACGCTAAGAAAATAAATAATTCAGTACTGCAGTCAATTATTTGCTTGCAAAGATAACTGAATTAAATCGTTCTACAGAACAGGTATTAAAAGAATTTCGCATAGGCATCGATTCCCTATTAAATCAAAGAAATGGCCGTCACTCATTTATGTACATATTTGCTAACTACATTGCAAGCGAAACACTCAAAGAAATAAGCGTTTCCCGTGTAGCCGTCAACTGCCTCATGAAGATTTCATGAAGAAACTCTAAGATTTGGGACAGAGACATAATCTCATCTTTCATGTCGAAAAGGAAAACGACAGATAGAATGTTAATTCAACTTAGAGAAATGGGTAGCCGGGGCCGTCTGTCGCAACTTCAATGTTCCACATAGGCGCCGTGTGTGGACCTCCTGGAGCCCTCAACCACCGCTGTCTGGTGATTCCCTTCCCGACGTAGGGTCCTGAACCACAAAATGTTTGCAGTTCGTGGTTGACTGTCTCGAAACTTCCGCGAATGGTTCCACAACCCACAATTTGGTGCTAGAGTTCCTTCATAAATGTTTATAGCAAAAAACGGAAAATTTTGCATCAACCCTTGTTTGCATGTATGCTGACCTTCTTTTATACACGTACCTGTGGTTTTAAATTGTTGGTTATGTAGTTAAGAAGTTATACAATTTTGTAGAATTGCATACATTTGTGCATATGCAAGACAGTTCAAAACCACAAGTAGACACAATTTCAGAATTCAAATTTTCAATTAAATTCAGTGTAAATTAATTGGTTAAGTAAATTAAAATTTGTAAAATTATGTAACATTTTTATGGAATCAAATTTTGTATAATCTTGATTCCAGAAACTGTTACATTTTAAAAATTCAACTGAAAAACAAGTAAGAAGTCAATTTGAAGAATTTTTGAACAAAGAAATTTTTGAAAGTTGACACTAAAAGTACTTGCTGAATAGAATTATTTTCTTAGATACATAAAAATTAAATCTGAAATATTTTCACTCTTAACATTTAATTGCAAAAGTAAACTCTGTTAAGACCCCTACCAAAAAAAAAAAAAGAAAACAACAACCAAAACTCAATAATATAGAGTATTTGTTGGTTCATTTCTTCAGTCCCTTGTTTCACCAAGTTACACAAGTTTGCAACTACTTGTGGCACACCACCATCACTAAGTGAAAGTTAAAATTTTTTACATATCATGAAATTAATTTATTAGTTTTTAACTTTCACATAAGTGAAACAAGGGTAAGAATAAATTAACACACTGAAACTCAATCACATTAAACTGATAACAATTTTACAGGCATGAAAATCATAACCAGGAATATGAACAAATGTGATAACAATGGAAATAGATAAATTTGGCAAATTGATGAGAAAAACCCTTGATGGCTACTTTTATAAATGCTTCCTTATATTTTAATTATTTACATTATCTTTTTACACATTTTTAATGAACATTTCACACCAACAAGTATTAGGTAGTCAGTGCCCTACGCCACAAAAAATAAAACATTACAATGAAGCCAAATTTAATTAGGTTATCTCAGTTCCAAGAGATACTGAAAAGTAAGATACCAGTTTTGCATCTAAGAATGCTGCTAGTTTTCTTATGTTGTAAAAACCAGACAAGAACATTTTGGAAACAGCCTATAGCCTTGTTTAACACAAAAATTGCATGCAGTGCTTACTCTTTTAGAATATAAAATGTGATAAAGGGATTAAATCCATTGTATTTATGTACATTATTAATGTTATTTTATTGAACTTCTAATTATTACTTGCAGCCTCTCAGCACTCAATGAGGTTCAAATTAGTCTAATCAAATAACAAGTTTCGGTGTCAAAAAATAGTGAGTTGGAAAACAAAGTAAGCATTTTTAATGAAGAAATAATAATTACAAAAGGAAATAGCTTTATAAATGCATTAATTGTGACCATTTTTTAGTGTCAATCCCAAACTATAATAAGTGTTCCCAAATTAAAAAGTTTTATTAGAAAAGCACAGTGAAATTAAACTTTCACACGAGAGGGCTAGTTCCAATTTCCATGTCTTCTTTCCAAAAATTTAGTTCTTGTATATTAGATCAATGTTGGCACTGGGACATTAGTATCGCATGTTTCCTGAAACTGGACAAAAATGTTTATTTATGATTTTTTTACAATAGAAATTGATGACAAAATGAAAGCCAGCAGTCTTTAAAAATTGATTGCTCCAAATTGTCTATAGTACCTATTATAGAAACAAAATTCTCATCTCCTAGCATGAAGTCAGCATTGTTACTTGGGATACCAATAATATACACATAACAAAGTTTGCCAATTTAAAATTGTTAATTCCTAGTAATTTCTGAAAATGACAGTATTCCAAATGTATAAAATAAGAACAATCAAAATTGTTCTGTAAATTAAAACTCAAATCCATAGAGTAAAACTCAAACCTTCAAAGGAAGGAAATTTCAAATTTCCAACTATGCAATTCTAAATATTGTTTTCTGAAGTTAGAATAATTGTGTCTGTTCTGAAGAAGTGCTGTCACACAGTACTGCCTCATATTTTGAAGAAGATTTTTAGACATCATGTGGTGGGCACACATTTGTATTTTAACAAGTTTATTCCAACTACATTCTTTTAATGATGAGAACACAGTGAATGTATTCTGAATCATCTTCTCCTTTTATAATTTACTCATTCTAAAAAACAAATATGAAAAAATACTTGATGCCTAAAAATTTTACATTGCTAGTCATAGCCATCAATACTCTATCCCAGCTTTACCATGAAACTTTATGCTGTGCATTAACTAAGAATTTTTACTCAAAAATGAATGTTATTTGAAGCAAAATAATTGAAAAATGTGCAATAAATACAAATAAAAGTCCCAAAATTCTGGAATACACAAAAGATGCATTATATGTAAAAAGTTTTCTATCTTAGACTAATATTTTGCTCTAGGGCATATTTCAAGTTTCTGAGAGATATCATGCAAAAAATACAATTGTAAACCTCAGAAATAAATACAAACAACAAAAAATATGCAATTACATGAACGTTCATAGCTTTACAAATAACAAGTATGTACAGAATGTATAGATACAATTGTAAACCTGAGAAAAAAATGAATTCATCTTAGCCTGTTCATTGCCACTTTGTTTAAAAATTGAGTAATTTTGTCTAGGAATGTAAGGTTTGAAAAATTATGTTTTTTAACATGGATATGTTCACCACTTACTGTAGTCATTAGCACAATGACACCATGACTTTCAACAATATTATTAAAATTCTTATACTGAAATTGAAAATAAGTTAATGAATTATTTTGGGTGCCAAGTTATACACCAGAAATATTTAAATTATTAATCACTCAAAAATAATGGGGAAGGGATATGACTAAATGCAATTGAATAATTTTTGCCTTGCTATGTGGAACAAGTTTTAGGTATAGTAATTATACGCAAAACATGAAATAATTACAATAATACAGAGAATGACTTTAAAAAATTACATTTTTACAATGCTTTGTAACTAGTAATATATTATTTGCATATAAATAAAATAGAAATGAAATGAAAATAAAACGTAATTGATTAACAAAACCTAATTTTGCAATTGTCACAATTGGTATGTCGCAGCCTGTGTTCAAATTTTAAAATATATACCTTATTGATATTCAATGAGAAATGAAGCAATTATCAAATATCAGAAATTACTGATTTGATGCAAGTGTAGAGAGAGCAAATCCCACAACATTTCAAAACTAGACATTAACCCTTCTTATAAAGAAGGATTTGAGTAATTGATTCTTTTAATATATTTTACACTGAAACCACTTCCCTCTATGGGCAGAGGATGCTATTCATTTATATTATTAAAGATGAAAATAAACAAATGAAATTAAAATCAATATATGAATTTTTATTAATTTTGATACAAAAAAATGATATGAATTAATGAATTTTTTAAAGAGACAATTACCAACAATGCATGCAATCTTCCGAATTACGAGAATACTTTTAAACAAATGCTAGACCCCAAAACAATTCATTCAGTTCACTCTCGTTCCTGCAATCTCATATACAGTGGCTTGTAGTCAAGCTTCATTTTGCATAATCTTTAAAATTCGTAGTTATTATTTATAACCAATAATAAAAAAGCATGGAAATGGACCACAATTTTAGTTTAGATTTTACTTACATGTATTTGAATCCTGAAAGAAAACATTTTCTCATTCGACAAATATAAATTTAAGCAGTAAAATAATAAGGAACTCATCTGTTAACTCAGAATACTACATTCATTTATTAAAGGAAACACAGAAGGGACAATGGAGTTTAATATCTCTGAAGAACATTAGATTGCTCACAGTTCCACAATTTTCTTCTGTTATAAATGAAATGTGAGCGATTTTCTTAATTAAATTGCTGAACCATAGCAAAAATTAATATTTTATGTACTACAAATGCATGAAATCATTCCAGTATATGATTGTGCAAATAAATCAGTTGTCAACATTTTTCTCTTATATATACTACATTTTAATGTGTCTGCTGGTATGTAACACAGCACGGAACAAAATAGCATTGCAAGAATTCACAAGCACAGCACCACAGGATAACACCATAAGCTGACATCAAGTAGGGAGTAGGGCCTACTGAGGTTTCAGATCTGTGATGATCCAATTCAAATTATCCAAATGATCCAATTCAAATCACATGCATCTTAACTTGATTGTTTAAAAACTGCCTTCATTTTCTCATCGTTCAATAAACACATATTCAACGACATCAAGTTGCACATAATTTTGCAGTGCCCATTGTATAAACATTCTGCTATTCTTAATCAACAACTCCTCTGACACATTTCAACATTTTTTATTAACATATTTACTGCGTATTTCCAACAACAACGAAATATCATGATCAACATAACCAAGTTTCAACAGAATTTGAGAGATTCGAAAACTTTCTTCATATAAAGATTCGGCACAATTGCCAAATACTCTCACAGCAGAATGCTATCATTTTCCAAATTAAGTACTGGATTCACGCCCGCCCGCGCGCGCGCCCGCACACGCACACTCACGCACAAACGCGCGCGCACACACACACAAACACACCAAACACACCACACACACACACACACACACCCCACACCCCACACACACACACACACACCCCACGCACACACCCCACACACACACACACCCCACACACACGCCCCACACACACACACACCACACCCCCCCCACACACACCCCACACACACACACCCCACACACACACAAACCCCACACACACACACACCCCACACACCCCACACACACACCCCCACACACACACCCACACACACCCCCCACACCCCCCCCCACACACACACACCCCACACACACACACCACACACACCCCACACACACACCACACACACAACCCACACCCCCCCACACACACACACCCCACACACACCCCCACCCCCCACACACCCCACACACACCCCCACCCCCCCCACACACCCCCACACACCCCACACACACCCCCACACACCCCACACACACCCCCACACACCCCACACACCCACACCCACACACCCCACACACACCCACACACCCCACACACACCCCACACACACACCCCACACACACACACCCCACACACACACACACCCCACACACACACACCCCACACACACACACACACCCCACACACACCCCACACACACACACCACACACACACACACCACACACACACACACCCCACACACACACACCCCACAGACACACACACACCCCACACACACACACACCCCACAGACACACACACACCCCACACACACACACCCCACACACACACACACACCACACACACACACCCATACACACACCCCACACACACACACACACCCCACACACACACACCCCCACACACACACACCCCACACACACACACACCCCACACACACACACACACACCCCACACACACACCACACACACACACCCCACACCACACACACACACCCCACACACACCACACACACACACCCCACACACACACCCCACACACCCCCCACACACACCACACACACACACCCCACACACACACCCCACACACACCCCACACACACACCCCACACACCCCACACACACCCCACACACACACCCCACACACACCCCACACACACCCCACACCCCCCACACACACACACCCCACACACCCCCCATACCCCCCCCACACACCTCACACACACCCCACACATACACCCCACACACACACCACACACACACCCCACACATACCCCACACACACACCCCACACATACACCCCACACACACCCCACACACCCACACACACACCCCCACACACACACACCCCACACACACCCCCACACACACACCCCACAGACACCCCCCACACACACCCCACCCACACCCCACACATACACCCCACACACACACCCCACACACACCCCGCACACACACCACACACACACCCCACCCCCCCCACACACACACACACACCCCACACACACCCCACACACACCCCACACACACACCCCACAGACACACCCACACACACCCCCACACACACCCCACACACACACCCCACACACACCCCACACACACCCCACACACACACCACACACACACACCCCACACACACCCCACACACACACACCCCACACACACCCCACACACACACCCACACACCCCACACACCCCACACACACCCACACACACCCACACCCCCCACACACACCCACACACACACACCCCACACACACACCCCACACACACACCCCACACACACACACCCCACACACACACACCCCACACACACACCCACACACACACCCACACACACACCCACACACACACACCACACACACACCCCCACACACACCCCACACACACCACACACACACCCCACACACACACCCCACACACACACCACACACACACACCACACACAGCACACACACACCCCACACACACACCCCACACACACACCACACACACACCCCACACACACCACACACACACCCCACACACACCCCTCACACACCCCACACACACCCCACACACACCCCACACACACACCCCACACACACACACCCCACACACACAGACACCCCCCCCACACACACCCCACACACACCCCACACACACCCCACACACACACACCACACACACACACACCACACACCCCCACACACACACACCACACCCCCCCCACACACACACACCCCACACACACACACCCCACACACACACCCCACACACACACCCCACACACACACCCCACACACACACACCCCACACACACACACCCCACACACACACCCCACACACACACACCCCACACACACACACCCCACACACACACACCCCACACACACACACCCCACACACACACACCCCACACACACACACCCCACACACACACACCCCACACACACACACCCCACACACACCCCACACACACACACCACACACACACACCACACACACCCCCACACACACACACACACCCCACACACACACCCCACACACACACCCCACACACACACACACCCCACACACACACACACCCCACACACACACACCCCACACACACACACCCCACACACACACACCCCACACACACACCCCACACACACACACCCCACACACACCCCACCCCCCACACCCCCCCCCCACACCCCCACACACACCCCACACACACCCCACACACACATACAGAGCCGACCACCATCTTGTCAATAGTGCGTGATTGTAGTCGCTCTGTTTTGTGTAGTGAACGGATTTTTCTCGTACTTGTGTGTAGTGTCTGCGGACAGTTTGACGTGTGTTTTACCTGTGTAAATGTTAAGAGTGTGTGGGATGGTCGTTGAATCGAGATAACTGTAACTTTTATTTCTTCGTTTGATGTAAACAAGTATGGCCGACAAGTATGGACGCGATCTAGCGGAGCTGGCGCAATGGATACCCCAGATACCTCCTAGCGGAGGCCAGGCGAACTCTGGAGCGAGTGTAGAGACACCTGGCGGCGCAATGGATACCATCACGACGAACGAGCCACATACGGTGTACCCTAGCTGAGCGGCTGCGAACTCTCGCACTGGCAGGGCCTACCAGCGGCCGGAGAGTAGAAGCACACAGTACGGAGGGAGATTTCAATCCGCCAGACCGACATGTGCGGTGAGAGGCTTCACGGTAGTAGACACGAACACGGTGGCTACCGCTGCAAGTGTGTCAGTTGTAGCTGGAAATAAGGAGGGGAAGAGAAACAGGAGGTAGTCGGTAAACTTGAGAAGAAGATTATCGAGCTTTTGGAGTTTATTAAACCTCGGCACAATGTGCACGGAGAGATCAAAAAGTTGGCCCTTGAAATTCGCACATATTTTAATGAAGTTGTTGCAGTTCTCGAAAGAGAACCGCCTGTACCAGCTAACAGGGAGCCTGAAGTGCCCGTCAATGAGGTGTCCTCCAAGAACAAGAAGAATAATCCCAAAAAGCTCAAGGACAAAGGACATAAGACAGGAATG
The DNA here is from genome assembly GCA_031308135.1 of Acheta domesticus. NCBI lineage: Eukaryota > Metazoa > Arthropoda > Insecta > Orthoptera > Gryllidae > Acheta > Acheta domesticus. The sequence goes on along the minus strand of JAHLJT010008446.1, from coordinate 164,600,661 downwards.
GTCGAGCTACCAAGGGTGGAGGAGTCGCTTACCACAGAGAGGACCTCACCGGAGTCAAGTGACGCACGCGGGAGGCAATGGAAGACAGTTGAGGCAAGGAGGAGGAAACAGTCGCACTCCATTTCCAAGCATCGGGATGCCTTAGTTGTGACAGCCAACGGGAGCGCGACGTATGCGGAAATTTTGCGACAGATGAAACAAGTGCCGGAGCTTGAACTGGGCCGCAACGTAGTTAAAATAAGAAAGAGAGGAACGGGAGAGTTGCTTTTTGGGATGGGACCTGCGGGTTGCTCGAAGGCAGCGCAGTTCCAGAGTGCAGTGGCAGAGATACTTAATGGAATAGCGGAGGTAAATACCCTGTCAACTGAGGTACTCCTGGAGATGAGGTCAACTGAGGTACTCCTCAAACTGTCCGCAGACACTACACACAAGTACGTGATGTCTATTGAGACCTGGACGAAGTCACGACAGACAAAGAAATTGTCGAGGCCTTGGAAAGTCACCTGGATGGGGCAAAGGACAGAAAAGTAGTAGTTAAGTCTCTTCGAACTGCCTACGGTGGCACCCAAACAGCTGTGATTACATTACCAGCAGATCTAGCCAGGAGAGCGGTTCGAATGAAAATAATTAAGATTGATTGGGTTATGTGTCGTATTCGGGAGAGGATAGTTGCTATAAGGTGTTACAGGTGCTGGGCCCTTGGGCACCTGGCGCGAAACTGCAGTGGGCCTGACAGGCCCAAAAGCTGTCATCGATGCGGTGAGGGAGGACATTTTGCTGGGACCTGCACTAAACCCCCTAACTGTTGTCTCTGTCAGCGAAAAGACAGAGAATCTCATGCAACTGGTAGCTACAAGTGCCCCTATTACCGAGAGGCCTTAAGGATGGTTGAACGGAGCAGAAAGAATGATAATGAGAGTTATCCAGCTTAACCTTAATCCTTGTGAGGCGGCGCAAAGCTTTCTAAGCCAAACAGTGCACGAGATGAAAATAGACGTCGCGATCCTGTGCGAACAGTATAGGAATATAGTCTTCAATGGGTTTCGGACGCGACTACCCGAGCTGCGGTGTGGATTTGTGGTATTAAGCCAGTCCATGAAGTTAAGCAAGTCCAGGAGGATGGATTCACCTGGATCAAAGGGTTCGGCATATATTTTTACAGTGTTTATGCTGAACCCAGTGAGATCAAGGTAGGCTATTGCATGATGCGAGAGGACGAAATCCTCTTATTATTGCTGGGGACTTTAATGAATTGGCCACGGAGTGGGGTAGCAGGGTAACGAACCAACGCGGGATGGCTCTCCTGAACAGCCTTGCCAGTTTTGATTCTTTCTCTGCAACGCGGGTAACAGTCCGACCTTTGTTATGAATGGTCGCAGCTCCGTAGTGGACGTGACATTCGCGTGCGGTGGCCTTGCTAGAAGGATTACGGCGTGGGAGGTTTGTGATCTCTCTACACACAGCGACCACCAAGCTATTGTGTATGAGGTGAGTGAGAAGTGCTGGGTGAGTGCTTCTAAACATAAGAGAGCAACGTGGAACTGCAGGACGTTCGATTGCGATTCTTTCAGTCATGATGGAGGGCAACGTTATGATGGCCGGAGACTCAGAGGATATGGTGAGAACCGTGATGAATCGGGTCTTTGACGCTTGCAATGCGTCAATGACGAAAAGCTCCGGGAAAGATCGCCGTCCTCCAGTGTGTTGGTGGACTGACGAGGTCGCGGAACTTCGCAGAGGATGACACCGCACGCGCAGGTTGTCGCAACGCAGGAGGGGTCGCCCAAATTATGAGACTCTCAAAGAAGAACACACGGCCACCAGAAGAGCTTTCGCAAAAGCCATCAAGATCAGCAAGAACCGTTGCTGGAGAGAGTTAAGCGACGAGGTGGATGCTGACCCTTCGGAACGACCATATAAGGTGGTAACGGCGTGTGGGATCAGCGTCACCATCAACCCTCCGGCCATTAAATAGCATTCACAATGCCGGCATAACGATTAGTACAGGCGCCTACCGCACGAGTCGCATCGAATGCCTCTTGGCCGATGCTGGAGAACCATCTCTGAGCCGAAGGCGAGTTATGTTATTAGCCTCTTATGGTGCTAAAGTGTCGGGACTCTTTGACCATCCTTCTAGTCGAATAATCGCCCACCCAAATTATGAGTCCTCGTATATACTTCGAACGTCGTTACGCCATCCCCCAGGTATTAGATTACGAAATCTTCTCCGGGAACTAAATGTCGATCTTCCCACTCCTGTGAAACCCACAAACCCACACCCTGTGTTTTTCCCCCTTGGAAACTCCTCCTTCCCAATATTGACCTCAGACTCGCTAATCTATCCAAACAAACTTCTAGTCGTCTGTTTTACCAGAAGCAGTTTCAGGATATGAGAGAATCCTATCCGGATCATTTATTCTTATACACGGATGGTTCATCGTGCAGCGACGCGGTGGCATGTGATTTTTATTGTATCAGGTCCACCAAATCATTTCGGCTTCACTCCCAGTGCTGTATATTCACTGCCGAAATGTATGCAATTCTTGAGGCCCTAAAATACATTGAATCAGCGACGTTGCGGCGAGTAGTTATCTGTTCTGATTCTCTCAGCTCTCTTCAAGCTGTCTCCCATCCTTCGTCAGACTACCTGACGCTATCTGTTCAAAACCTGATTTATCGTCTTCTGTCCCGCCGCTATGACCTGGTACTTAGTTGGGTCCCAGGCCACGTATCACAGGGAATGAACTGACCGACCAGGCGGCGAAATCAGCGACTCGTAAAACTCGAATCGACATTCCTTCTGTACCGTTGTCCGATGTTCAGGCTTTCTTGCAACGATCCGTGTTTAGAGCGTGGCAAACAGAGTGGCACAAGAGCCCTTTCAAACTAAGTGCGATAAAGAGTTCTGTTCATCCCTGGCGTTCCTCTTCACGCTCCACTAGGCGTGAGGAAGTTATTTTAACCCGTCTTCGTATCGGACACTGCCACTTTTCTAACGGTTTCCTTCTTCGAAGTGAAACTCCTCCCATCTGTGACTCGTGCGGGACTTTGTTTCTGCGGATCACGTCCTTCTGCACTGCAGAACATTTGTTGGCAACCGACGAAAACATGACCTGGGCAACTCGCTACAAGTGGTGCTCGGGGATGGCGTTTCTGCGCTCTCAAAACTATTTTTGTTTTTTGAGAGAAAGCGGAATATATAATTTTATTTGAAAGGTAATGACAAAGTTGTATGTTGTATTTTGGCCCCTTTACAGCCAATTTTACGTTTTAAGATAAATTATACGTGCCCTTTTTCTTTTTTCCTTCTGCCATTTCCAAATGTATACTTCATGCAGAATTCAAGCCCTCTTTTAGCCAATGTACATGCTTTTAAACAGCGGGTAAGTTTCATCTGCAACACTGAATAATTTTTCTCTAAATAGTTTGGCATGTGCGCAAATGACCGCCGCAGTTGAAGCGCCCTTTAAACCCTATTCAATAAATAATACAACTTGCTTTAACTGAAACTATATATATATATATATATATATATATATATATATATATATATATATATATATAATTGTCACAACCTTGTCACCTTTGTGGACGCATTTTCGCTCGGAAATATGTCCCGCGGACGTAAACAATAGCAAGTTCTGACCTTGTTACAGCAAAAATCCTTTGCACAAATTTAAATATTCCTGCTGAATTTGAATGTTAACTACAAAAGTAACGTGCTACGTAGGTCGCTTCAATTTTCTTATTATATTTTTACAGTCTTATTTGTTATCAATTTGAATGTATATCCAAATGTTAAGAAGTGTATTTTTGTACATGTTGAAATTATATTTTAAATTTATTATACGTAAGTTGAAATAGTGAAAGAAAATATTTCAAAGTTTTTAAACAGTATCTATGTTCAATACATTCCATAATTATTTTTACTTTCCCGTATACTATACGTACGTATAGTATACGTACGTATAGTATACGTACGTATAGTATACGTACGTATAGTATACGTACGTATAGTATACGTACGTATAGTATACGTACGTATAGTATACTATACTACTATAGTCCCTTAGTATAGTATACTACTATACGTACGTGTAGTACAGGTAAAGTTATGTAATGCAGCGCGAATAAACGGCGGATTTTCGGCAGAAAAACTCTTCTTACAGGACCCGGGTAACGAAAAAGTGGATAAATCCAGTTGCTAAATTAAGAAAAAAATCTTCTAAGGCCAGAATCCCGTGGTGCAGCCAGAATCCCTGTATAAGTTCAGGGAGTACTTTACAGGAAGCCCCCCGGACATTTTCAAAATTTTCTCAAAAACAACTCCAATTTCTTTCTTTAAAATTCTTGTAAGAATAGAGTAAAATACACTTATCAATGTGGCATAGGGCCGATTTTCACGGATAATTCTGTATTTTCGAAAATTGCGAAAGTTTGAATTTTATTCGGCGTCTTCCTCCAACTACAAAATTGCAGATAGAGATTTTTCCTTCAAATAAAATTTGCTCTTCATAATGAGTTCCTTTTTTTTAGGTCATGTACATTTTTTTGAAAATTTTCGTAGTTTTCGCGCATTATTGCAATATGTGTAATTTTAAAAAATTACAAAAACAAGATTTTATTTATTTTCAAATATTTGAGATGATAATTGCTAGCTCTTTAAAGGAGTATCGACAATGCTTGGAAAACAATAATTGAATTCTGTTTCGGTGTTTCTGTGAATTAGGTGTTATTGTTGTGACTTGATATAGCTGTATGGTATCGGGTTTCTTTTTCAAATACAAGTGTACAAAACTTTTGTATTATATTTTTATGCAGTTGTAGAAGTCACATAGTTTTGACAACACTGATATGGAAACAATGAGTTGTTTGCTTTTTGGTTGAATTGAACTTTTTCAAATAATAGCTAAAATGTTAGTAGGGCAGAATGTGCAATATTTTAATCCTACGTAGCTCTTTCCAATAATACTGGTAAGTATGTGCTGATGTAGCACCACTTGGTTAAATTTGTGTGAATTTTAAGGGGGTTACAGTTAAAACATACTAATATTTTACAAATTATAAATTTTATTTGCTCCAAAACTGTTAATCCTTCCTTAACCAAAGATTTCAAGTGTAAGGACTGACTCACTGCAGTTCCCAAAATTAATCAATGAGAGAAAAATTCAGTTTTTAAATATGTTAATTGCCCTGCAAAATGTGGAGGCACGTACTGTTTTAATAATAAGTATCACGATTTTCAAAATTTTCCTAAATTCTTATTTACATCTGTAGAAATATTCTTATGCTAGAACTTGTAATGAATATAGCAATGCTTGTAAATGAATTTGAATTGTTTTGTTTTATTTCTGACAGATGGAATTTTATATATTTTCACCTATAATTTATTATTTCTGAAATGTGAAGAGTGACTACATGAAAATAGTTGAGTCTGCAGCTATAGGTAGCTGTAAGAGATCCTGAAAATTTGGGAGAGATCAGAACATTGGAAAAAAGTTGTTTTTAATTCCAATATAAAAATTAACTTTTCCAGATAATTAAGTTTGAAGATTTAGTAACATGTTGCGTAAATATAACACAGCGCAGCGCATATAATATAACGCAGCTCATAAATTAAACCCTCATAACGTCTAAACTAAGGTAGTAAGTATTGTACTTTTTTCATTGAACTTAAGATCAGAATATACCCTTTTCAAACAAATAAAGAACTAAAATTCGATTTTTCGAACCCAGATAACTATAACTACACCTTAATTTAAATATTAATTTTAATGTCGATTTATATAATCTATTTAATGTAAAAGGGGTATTAAGTTCCATGTACTGAAGTACATTAAATATCCATTGAATTGAATTCAAACATTAAATTTAAAGAACAAACATATTAGTCACGTTTTAGTGTACAAGGTAGAAGATTTAATGACGTGCATGAAATCTGCATTGATTTTAATTTAAACATTAAATGTAATGTACTAACACATTTATCTCGTTTTAATGTACAAGGTACATTAAATTTAATGTAGGCGCGCATGAAATCTACATTGATTTAATTTACACATTAAATTTAATGTGCAAACTCATTCATCTCGTTTTAATGTACCAGGTACATTGAGTGTAATGTACAGTAGTGCATTAAACTACATTAAATTTAATGTAATTCTTGACAGTGGAGCACACAATTGTTCAAAACAAGTGCGAAAGAAAGCGAACCCTGAGGGACCCCACGGGACCCCAGAGCCAAATCACGCATTATTTATGAAGGAAATTTTGTAAAATAAATATTATCATCAGTGATGTCAAATCCTTTTGAATTATCTCAAAATATTCTAATAGATGATTCATTCTGATCGATTAATGAAGCGACATTTTTGAGAAACGAAATTTTGACGGTTTCCGTAAATTTAGATTTTCTAAATCCCTGTTTCAAATTTGAAAACCCTTCATTTTCCTACTAATTGTAATGGTACGGAGTAATTGTAATTGTGTGGAGAAAAGTTCGTCTAATGTTTTTGAGAAAACTGACCAAACAGTAATAGGTAATTTTGAATTTAATTTGTGTTGCTTTTATTGAAGAGCGGCCTAGACTAGCTGTTTTTTATAATATCCAAAAATGTTCCAGTGCACAAAATGCATTAAATTTGTGAGTTAACGGGTTTATAAATAATAGGAAGAGATTACTGGATTACCTCTTCCCTCGCAGTATTTGACATTAAAATAATACATTGAGGTGTAGATAACCGGACGATTGCAAATAGAACATTGCATCACTTTGGAAATGCATCACATTGCCCAGATAACATCACTTCGAAACAATGTTTTTATGACGTGAACTATCGAAGATTCAAGAAAGAATTGTAAATGGTCTGTCCCTGGAGAGATGTTCCGATGTGGTGTCGCTCTGTGATGTTTTTTGTGGGCAGGCGCACAAATCTTTATGGAGATATTTGAATACTTCGTAGGAAGAAGTTTCGGATTTCGGATACAGTAATTCCTCAACATTCGCGAGAGTTAGATTCCCCAAAAACCTCGCGAATGTTAAGTGTATCTTTTAATGAAGGAAGGTGGGTTAGGTTCTTGGATATCGAAAAACTGTTTAACAAAGAAAAATCTGACAATCAATTACAGTACAACTGACTAAGCGCTACTACAATCAGAATTCACAAATATCATTCCTAAATGAAGAAATAAAATAATGTTTGAAACTTATTTCCAACTTGAAAATGATGGGATATAGGATTTGCTAATTTTTGTTTTTGTTTCACCTTTCTCTCTGTTCTAATATCCAAATATGAAAGAGTTCCTGCTTCTATTCTCTCTTAAATTTCGAAGTTATTTCCATGTTTGGATCACATTCGAATGCCAGTTCCACTAGAGCTTGTTGATTTTAGAACGCCATCAACAGTTTTGACATTGAAGTTGCTCCAGGACGCAGTTTCGCTTCCGTTATTTCATTTCCGTCGATGAGGTTTTCTTCACTGATGTTTTCCCGAAGCTCCTCTACAATGAGCTCATTATAATGCGAGTTGCACAGATCCTGAATAGCTTTTCTGTTCATTTGGCCAAAACCATTACCTCCAATTTGGCGCATCTGAATTGAATTATTTTACAATTGTGTTATTCTATAAATATGAATTGACATTTTATCCGTGTAATTTTTGAAGGAAGTTATATTGCGAGCTCCGAGGTCTGCAGAGTTCGTTTCCCAGATGATGATGATGATGATGATAAAGGAAATCAAATATGCTCGCTTTTAAAGAAAACGTATGACCAAAAGACCCACTCGCGAATGTCGAAGTCGCGAATGTTAAAACAGGGAGCATTTCTCTAATCGCGAATGTTCGGAACTCGCAATAGCGAATCCGCGAATGTCGAGGGATTACTGTACAAGCACGTGTCGAATATTTTTGGCGGGAAACGACTGATACTGAATTTTGAGACTTTCGAACCTTCGTGAGCTCAACTGCAATTCTTGAAAAAAACGTTGGATAAGAAACTAGCCACTGTTGCCGGATCATTCGCTACTCTGTCATCTTTCTAAAGCATCTAGTTTGTATATCGTGAATATTACCAAGGAGCCAGTGATTGATTTTACGGAACCGTTCGATATCTCTTGATAAACCACGAGGTAAAGTTCATTGAACAATAAAACAACGGAGCATTACAGCTGTCGCCGGCAACTCATACGCGCGATGAATGTCGAGCAGGTCTGATACTCCCCAATCGATCGTGCTGATGTCGGGGCCCCTTGAATTTGAAGCTGTATTTTCTTTTCGAAGGGTACTTTACATTAAGCCCATGGGACATTTCAAAATGTGGCTCCATCGTTTTTTATTAAATTTTATTTTTTAGAAAGTCTGAAAGACGATCAAGGTCTCATTTTCGTTGAAAACTGATTTTTCGGCAATTGCAAATATTCAAACGTTTTTCGGCATCTTCCTTCAACTAAAATATTGAAGATAAAGGTTTTTCCCCGTAATGAAATGTTTTCGTTAAAGATAGATTTTGAAATAAGGTCATATACAGTTTTTCGAAAATTAGTGTACTTTTCTCGTAATTTTGCGTGCAAATAAAGGCGAGAAAGTACGTGCTGTTTTAGCTCCTCTAGTTTACAGATCGCTTTTGTCAATTAGTGCCTCGTATATTGCGTCAAGTAGTGCCTCGCACAGTGTTCAACCTTCATTATTAACTTTTCATTTTTACATGCTTTATCTTTCTCATTAAATGTATTATGCATTGTTTACTTCTTGCAGGATAAAAACACCAGTTGCGATGTGAGACTATCAACGATGGCTTTTATCATCCCTACTGTGAATTGGTAAGTCTCGCACATTTGCTTATTTTGTCGATCTGTTTTTATCTTAGTTGTTCATCATTGAAACACTTTTGGGAAATATTCTTCGCTTCTCCAAGTACCAGGGGCGTAGCAGTACACACTATTTTTAGTATCACCAATTGAAGGTTCTATAAGAAATTTTCATGAAGTTAATGCAAATAATTCTGCCTTCGCTTGATCAGAAAAGAGATACGACTGTTTACCCTCCAAGTTGTGGCCACGTATGGCAGTTGCTATTTTGAGCACTGATCTAACCTTTTTTTTAATTTGAAAAGGCCGGTACGATCGGAACCGATCTCTCATCCTGTTTTCCCACTCCGCTGCGGGGTGGTTTGCGAGCGCTGTTTTCAGGTGTTTTTCGCAATCCCGAAGTTGTTTCCTAAGCGCAGGGCACCTTAACGGCTGCCATAGTCGCCTAGCTTTACGTTTCTCGCACAGAAGCTCTTCAACATCTGGAGGAAGTGTATGTGAACCCTCTTCGGGCGGGCGCCAGAAAACCGGCGTCGCCGTTCTGTTGGGTATTTGTATGTGTTTTCTGAGTGTGTAAATTGTAGTGTTAAGAGATTCTGGCGAATCCATTTTTTGTGTGGTTTATGCTTGTTCTTGTAGTGATGCGGGTGTGTTGCTAAACTCATCCCAGTTGGTTGGTTGAGGAACCCACTGTCTAGGGCCGCAGAGAGCACGAATGCAACCAACAGCGAAGATAATGGGTATGTGGTCAGAGAGTGGATTTCGTGTCGGAGGTGGGGTCAGAGGGGAATCGGGTAGGTGTGGAGAGCGGGATGAGTGTCACACAGCAGGAAACTGACTAGTAAGTTTTCGTTGCTGTTTGTTACATCCCCATTCGTCACACTTGGTGTTCAGGTCACCCGCCATGACCGTGCGAGGAGCTAGGGAAAAATCTGTGAATCTGAATCGTAAAGTTGCCAAATTAAATTGTACTAATATAATAGTAATCGTCAATTTTTTTTCTTCCCCCCCCCTCTCCAGTTACTCTGGAGAGGCGGGAGTGTATTCAATTATTGGGAGTACGTTTACTCCAGCCGATTTGGCTTATGGAGTTTAGCGAGGGCTTTAACTTAAGCTAAATTAATCTAACTTACAGTGGCGTGCATTCAACCCCAGCAACCCCAGCACTGCTGGGGTAAGCAATAATGAGAATTAAATGAATCTTGAGAACAATGTACCCTATGTCCTGTGATCAAAATATTGCACCCACTGTATACTCTACTGCGATCTTTCGGTCGGCCCATTGCTCTTCCTCAAGAGCGGTGTAAGGGCCCTCTCGGCTCTGCCCCAGCTCTGTCATTGTCGCTGGGAAAGACTGCTGCGCGCGCATCTACTTCACTGGGCCCGCGGCACGCGGCGGGCAGGGGGGAACCGTGCCGATACTATGCTCCTGTTCAGCTAGCTGGGGATTGATGACGTTTCTCCCCTTCCCTTTGCTTCGTGGCCAGGCGTCTCCTGGCGAACGTGATTGCAGTACTCCCCGCTAGAGGGCAGATGAGAGCAACCCAGTCACATTACTGCCAGTGCTACCACGAAGCAAAATTATTTTAAATGACATATTTCGTTAATATAAATTACCGTACCCTTTGTCGAGAAGTTTGTAACTTATAAATTATTATAGAGCATATATTTCTCTCTTGCGTTAATAACAGTGAACAAAAAATTTAAGTAGAGATTTTATTAATATTTCTGAGTAAGGTAGTTCTTACTCACGTGATCAAAACCCAAAAATCCCCGAATTTTTGAGTAGCCCAGGTTACTCTTCTTAGAGAATCAGTGTGCGTGGCAGAGCAGTGTGTGACGTAGTGGTGTTCCATTGCAGTGACGTATTGTCATGTTTTCTCGTATTTCGTGAAGATTTGTAGTAATTACGCTCTGTATTAATACGTGATTTGTGAAATCTAACAGGTATTCTGGAACTATTGTGTGTAGTATGTCTTCCAGTGAGTGTGTAATTGATGATATTTTGAGGAGACCATTTTCAACGAGGCAGTTCCATGAGAAGAAGCAATGATTGAAAACGGTAGGCCAACACCAGCCTTAGCACAATTACAGCAGATAACAAAAAAAATTTACGAGACATTTCACTTGTTCTGCTACGAAAAATATCAATGGCTAGCTGGCAGTGAAAGACTGAATTGTTTGTTTTGTTGGTCTTGTTTGCTCTTTTGTCAAGATCAGAATACCTCATGGACAAAATCGGGATATAAAAATTTAGGAAGTTTCACAAAAGCAGCAACTGCACACGAACTATCAGTAGGACACATCAGAGCTTCGTATCTTTTGGCATCATTCGGGCATGCTCGTATTGAAACGCAATTGGACCAGCAACTTCAAACTGAAATATCTCTTCACAATAAGAAAGTGCGACAAAATCGCGAGCTTCTCAAAAGGTTCATAAACGCCGTATGTTTCTTAAGTAAACAGGAATTAGCATTCAGAGGACATGACGAATCTAGATTGTCACTTAATCGTGGTAATTATGTGGAACTACTGCACTACACAGCAGAGTATGATTCTCCTCCTGAGGACTCATTTGGAAACTTCGACAGTATTCCGCGGGTTATCCAATCGGATACAAAATGATCTCATAGATTCCATATCTCATTCACTGTTGCAAGAAATTAAATCTGAAATAGCGAATGCTAATTTTGTCTCTGTGTTGGTAGATGAAACAACAGATGTTTCCAACACTGCTCAGTTTTCAATTGTGTTCCGATATGTTTACGGTGGTGAAACAAAATAACGGTTTATCGGATTTCGTGATGTAAGTGCGAACTGAAGCGCCGCGGCGATAGCAGAGCTTATAAGAGAGTACTTGACAGAATTTGACTGTAATAACAAGCTTATAGCTCAGTCGTACGACGGCGCAGCGTCCATGTCTGGAAATGTGAACGGCGTCCAGGCACTCAAAAAACACTCATCCTCAGGCAGTTTATATTCATTGCTACGCACATGTATTGAATTTAGTACTTTCACGTAGTGTTAATAACATCAGAGAATGTAAAATTTTCTTTAGTAATTTGAGTGGTATTGCTGCCTTCTTCTCGCGGTCACCAAAACGAGCAAAATTTCTTGACAATTTTCTACAAAGACGATTGCCATCTGTTTGCCCAACTAGATGGAACTATACAGAGCGACTTGTCAACACTGTGTATATGCACAGAAATGATCTTCAGAATGTATTCACTACTATGATCAATAACCAAGACGAGGTTGAAAATGATATATTGGCTCCTGTTAGTGGTTATTTGTCAATTTTATCTGACTTTTTGTTTTGCTTTTTGTTGAGAACTTTTGATAAAATCTTTTCGTTCTCGGGAATGTTGTACAACATTCTCCAAACAAAGCACATGACATCGGATACTGTAGACAAAAAATTAAAGAAACACGAAGAAATATAGCTGATATGAGAAGCGAGTATGAAAGTGTACATTCTGAAACCATAAGAGAAGTTGGCGAAGAATCTAGGAGAGTCAATGTAAATTACAAGCGACTATATTACGAAATCTTTGATAATGTGGACAAGCAGTTGGAGATTAGATTTCAAGACTATGGAAATTTGCAGTTCTTGGAATTAATATCAAAAGATATTAGCAAGTATAACACATACAGGAAACAATTTCCCCAGAAGGAATTTTCTAGCTTGCTTGGAGCTTATGGGAGTAATTTTGATGAAGTAAGATTACGCAATGAACTTACTGTATTTTATTGCACCGAAGAGTTTCAAGAGAAAAGCCCATATGAACTACTGAAAACTTTGAATTCCATGTCGCTATCCACATGCTTTCCACAACTTACACGCCTTGTATCACTGATTTGTTCTATTCCTGTATCAACAGCATCTGTAGAAAGATCGTTTTCGGCTCTGAAAAGAATAAAAACTTATGCTCGAAACAGAACAAGTGAAAAGAGATTAACCAATTTAGCCTTACTCTCTATCGAAACATCTCTACTGGAGGACATAAGACACACACATTCATTTTTCGAAAAAACTATGCAGCATTTTGCTAGTCATGAAAGAAGAATGGATTTTACATTTCGTTGATTGCAGCATCATTTGCAGAAAGCAGACTTCATTTTCCTGTTCTGTAAGTTACGATAATTTACTTTTTCTTGCATGAAAATATATCTTGTGTAAGAGTGATATATTGAATGTTGGAATTTTTTATTTTTTAAATATTGTTTCACGGTTGTGTTAAAAAATCTCCTGTTGCGCGACTACTTTGTATGCGTTTGAGTGGGGGAATCTGGTTGGCCGCGAGCAGCTGGGGTATACCAAGTAATCACCGCACGCCCCTGCTAACTTATAACTAAAACATAAGGCCTCTTTGAACTCTCTTTAGTTTACATGGAAATAGGAAGATCTATGGAAATAGTAAGATCTTGATAATGTTCTTTGTTCGTTTTTGTTATTCATTCACACTCACTTTCATCCATAAACTATATTTACAAACACGTACTCACACACGTACACACTTCACTATACGCACTATTTATATCAGTTTTATTCGCCAGAGAGCCGACTATACTCAAGCGGCGATCGCCTCCCATGCACTTGCTGCTTGTCCGCTTCGCACAGCTCAGAGAGGTCGTGAGGGGGAGCGCGCGGAAGGCGAAGGCGACGTGCTGTGGGCCTTTAGGTGTGCGGTCACGTCGGATATTGGGAATATGCGGACGCCCCGCGAGTCGCGCCGCTGTTTTCTGCGACCCGAATTGGCCACAGGAGTAGGAGGGGCAGCTGCGGAAATCTCACATACATATGCCTACAAGGGGAGCTCACACGCGGTGAATAAGCGGCGCTTCAAGGAAAGGTGCAGGTCGGGAAAACGGAGAAGAGGTTTCAGAAGGGTTCGAATTTTGATTTTGGTAGCGAGATATCGAGCGTGTGCATGCCAGCGAAGACCGCTGTCATGTAATACGCCCAAATATCTCGCTTCGCTCTGCCATGGGAGACGCGCGCCCGCCAAGCTCACAGTTTCATTAGGGTCTGCCATCTTACGAGTGAAGTTGACAGCCACACATTTCCCTAGGTTTAGAGCGAGTCGTTTCCGACTCAGCCATTCGGGAAGGGCGGCGAGACACTCGCTTACGTCTTTAATTGAATGCCTTCCGTTCGCCGATTTCGCGTACTACGCAAAATTATCCGCAAACAACAGGAGCCCGCAGGGTTGAATACCAGTCCTTTTGTGAGCAGGAAGCGGCGCGTCATTAACGTATAAGCCGAAGAGGGTAGGAGAGAACGCTCCCCTGAGGCATGCCCGCCTCAGGTCGTCTGAGGAACGAATATACGTTGTAAACTCGCACTCGGAACTGCCTGTCAGAGAGAAAACTCTCGATCAATCTGACGTAGCAGTCGCTTACCCCCAACTCCTGGAGACATGCTAGCAACCCCGCATGCCAGAGTCAATAGCCGATCTCCGTGCAAAGCCGCGTAAGCTGCTTTGCGGAGCTGTGACCAGCTCTAAAGCCAAATTGTTCACCTCTGAGAAGGTTGAGACGACGTATTTCTTCTTGCAAACGCGACAGAATAAGTCTCTCAAACGTCTTCCCGGAGATGGAGAGTAGACTAATAGGTCTATAACTGCTTGGGAGTAATTTGTTTTTGCCAGGTTTTGGTAATAGGGAGATGGGCGCTAATCTCCATTTCGTGGGAAAATTTCCGCGCGTCAGGTACGCACTCAGGAGCTCGAGTAAAAACTCGACTCCGCGCCCGCCCGGAGCGTGTAGTTGCACTGCAGAAACACCATCTGGACTACGAGCTATCTTAGGATTTAAAGCTCTCGGCTCCGTCTGTTACCCCCTCCCCGTCACTCGGCGCGCTGAGGAGAGGGGTCCGGTGGGCCAGTGGCATAATAGCTGTCCGTGCGCGCCAAGGGACTACCACCTCTTACAGTGGTGACCAATGGCGGCGCAGCGGCGCCCGTCTCGAACGCACGAAACTGCAGCTCTTGCGAAACCGCGAAGATTTCGCTTTTTGACGCGTCCTCCCACGCGTACGCAGGCGTAGATGGTGGAGCACCGGGCGCCTCCTTCCCGGCGTTGCTCTGGATCTGGCGGTTGACTCCCAGTTTGTGGCCCAGCGCACGAGATGGATCCAAAATGTGCCTCTCATGAAGATTGCAAAATGTGCCTCTCATGAAGATTTGAAATAGTGTTAGGCCATTGAGCAACTCTCATCTCGTAGAGATGAACAGAATTCTCTGCTTTATCTGCCCGCCCGCTCTCCGTCAATGGGATCGCCGTAGTTGCGATGAACCTTAACAGTTCTGCACAGATGTCTTAAGATCCTTCTTTGCTCATCTGTGAGCTCAGGGCGATAATTTTCTATTCGCGTGACAGTTGTATTTTGCTTGAAAACAGATTTCAACGTTACAGTGAAGTAATTGACTTCTTCGTCGATCTCAGCTTGCGTATTTAGTGGTTTCTGCTCAAGCTGAGTATTCAGCTAAGTTGCAAAACCTGCCCAGTCTGTGTCACTCGAAGTTCGAAAGTTAGCTTGGCGTTTCGCTACAAGAGACGCCACTACACATGTTACTGGATTATGATCGGAATCCAGTGCGGCGATTGAACGCGGAACCACGCATTCAATGCCTTTCACGATCATAAAATCAATAACGCCCGAGTTCCGATTACGTACTTCCGGAAAATGCTTAGGGCTATTCGGGGCGCAGATCTCTACGCCCCGCCTTGTCGCTACAATATTGGCAATTTTGTTGTCGTTTCTATTTGCTCCGAGGCCGCCCCAATTCCTATGTCTAGCTTAAGTCACCGAAATGAATGACTTTGGGATTTAATGCAAGAAATGCATCAATTCCAAACGGATATAACGTTTGGTCTGGGCAGTAGATGGTTACAACTAGAAGTCGACAGCTTCCCACCCAAACGTAAGCCGCGACCGCCTCTAGAGACGCTAGAGCAATAGCAGGGATTTCGGCTTCAAGCCGCGGCAATTCGCGGCGCAGCGCGAACAATACGCCGCCACCTGGCCTGCCTACGCGGTCTCGGCGATAAACAGCGAATCCTCGGAGTTTGAAGTCATGTTCCTCACGTTTCTTGTAAAGTCAAGATAGCTAGTTAAAATTCAACTGAGAATTGTTCCAATTGCTGGACTTCCAATATTGCACTTTGCGCATTTCAGGTGCAGGCGCGGAGAGATGATGTTCGCATTGCTACGCAGTTATTAGAGTGAGGCATGATCGCTCAGTGCTTCGTAAATACGCTCTAACATCACCAAAAACTTTTTTCGTGAGTGCGTGACAGCCGCAGATGCTGTGGGCCACGCTCCGGACGCCTATGAATGCTTGCGTTGGCCTGCGCGCAGCGGGCCGCGCCAGAGCGTTGCTAGTCTGCAGGATTGGCCGGCTCGCCGCTAGCTGCCTGCCGAGGCCCCTTGTTCCTGTTAGGATCATTTAGGCGATTGGGTCTCTCGGCCTCTTTTGCACGCGCGTCTTGAGGACCCGTGGGCAACGTGCAAAATCTGCACCCTGTGTAGGATGCAGGATGGTTCTTCTTGCAATTGCAGCAAAGAGGTGCAAGATTGAAATTACCTCTTTTCGGGCAATGCGCCGTTCCTTTGTTATCGGCCTCTGCTGGGTGACCCTCGCCCGTGCAGAGGCCGCAGCTCACTTCGCACTCCCAATTGCGAGTGATGTGGCCCCAACGGCAGCATCGCAAACAAAACAGCTCTTGCCCACTTTTCGCTTTGGACCTCGATTGTAAAATGTTCTAACTGTTTAAGATAATAAATCTTGCGCGACTCGGCGCTGTCACGAAGTGTGATAGCAAACGTTCGTGTGGGAACTTCTACTCGCCGAGTTTCGGTGCCTATTGCACCTTCGGCTACACCAGAGTCGTGGTTTCTGGCGACCACAGATTCTTTCAGCAAACAGATTTGCGTGACAGTATGACGATCATAGCCTAGTTCTCTCAGCTTACTGTCTACATCTTCTTTGGTATAGCCAAGCGTAAGCCCTCGAATAAATACTCTTAAGAACTTTTCGGAATTTTCAGGCGTGGGCGGATGTGAGAAGTGGAAAATCTTCTCTCTGCGGGCATAGCTCTCCTCCTCCTTGTAGGCAATACGATCAAATGTATTTCGTACACGACCCGTTTGCTACGGCTGGTAAGCTTCGAGATGCTCGCTTTATACCCTGTGAAGGACCCAAGCTGCCTGCCGTGCATGAGGACTTGGTCAGATCTGATCTTAAGCCGAACTGAAAACGGCTTTTTAGGTAGTCGTGAGGCGACCGGCGGACGTGAAACGTCCACCTCCAGGGCTTCAGCGGGCGGATCCTGCGCGGAGGATCCTGCCCCGGTATTCTCGCCTGCAGGCCGACTGCGCCGACTAAAGGAGACGAATTGCCAGCCGTTCGGCATTTTCAAGCTGGAAGAGCTTTCGCGCGTGTCGAGACACATGCGTTTGGCTGATGGAGAGGTAATAGATGACCCGCCAGCCGCATTCTCCAGGCTAAGGAGCGGTACGAGATCGGAGCGCGCATCTTGCGATGTGCTCTCGAATCTCTCTCTAGCGCCTCTCTCTCTCTCTCCTGCTGATGAACTGGTAGAGTCCGCGGTGGCGGAGTGTGTCGGTCAACCCTAGTGCTCTGTCGCTGCCCGAAACAGGCGGCGTACTGAGTGACGTGGGGACCGGGCAGCCGGCGTTTCCGCTAGGTACACTGTCGTTTGCGCCATTTAGAACAGTTCTAGGTGTGCCGCATAGCTCAGAGCTGCCTTCGAGGCCAAGATGAGCGGAATCCCCATCTCTGCGTGCGCCGCTTGACAGAAGCTGTTGTTGAAGGGATGGCAATCGGCGAAGTGCGCATCTCGAATGAAGAGATGCACTCTCGGACAAATTGCTGCCCCTTGGTGTGCTTGATAGGATCGGCACGAGCCCCGCAGTGCGAGATGGTGCCTGTTGCTGGTTCAGGCCCAAGCGTGGGATTGCTCCCGCGTCAGCGCTCTAAAAGTCGCCCCAAATCTTTAACAGGGCATTGTAGATTGCACTGCTGTCACACCGCTGGGGATTCCGGAGAGCACTTTCTCCATGTCCCCAGCAGCCATCTTGGAGCTATCGTGTAATTACACAGACGGTTGTGGTGGTGGTGCTGGCGGCGGTGGCGGAGACAGCATTATAAAATGTACGTTCACACTCGCCGGGATGTTTCGGCGCCTACAACTACGCCGCCTGCAAGGCTTACAAAAGCATTGTAGGCAGCCGCCAGCAAAAATGCCAGCCACCAGCAGAGCAAACATGTTTAACCGGCGCCACAAGAAAAGGTCGGCACGCAACGTGCATAAGAGCACTACCTTTGCGAAAGCGGTGCCCTCGCCAGCACAACATCCTGCGCAATCAGCGCGCGGAGAGGGAGCAGGCCAACTCTAATGTCCGCAAGGGCATTCAAGGGAAGGCCAGCCGTCCTGCCACCGCCGTGCCGAAAGCTCTAAACCACGCCTGCTGCTAAGTTACAGACGGATCAATTCCGTAAGGTCTCTGAACTGAATCAGCAGGTTTCAAACCTCACTACACTAATATGACCGTGATTCTTTAAATCGCGGGCGACGGTGTAGCTGTAGCTGTACGTCGCTCGATACCCCATCACCCATCACCTGTCACCCCATCACAAGCCTTGCTTGGCTCGAAGCGGCAGCGATAGTGGTAAAGACGACGGAAGACGACGTCGCACTGGTGTCTAGTTACCTTTCACCAAATCGTCCTGTCATTGAAGACGATTTTGACACAGTGTTCTCCCAAGCTCCTCACACGGTCATGGTGGGTGACCTGAACCCCAAGTGCGAAGAATGGGGATATAACACTACAAACAGCAACGGAAATTTACTTGCAAGTTTTCTGCTGCCACACAACACTGTGACACTCATCCCGCCCTCCACACCTACCCGATTCTCCTCTGACCTCCGCTTCCGTCCCGAAATCCTAGATGGGGCACTCACGTCTGCGAGTTCATTCATTCGAGTCACCTCTCCCAAACCCATTCGTTTTTCCCTCTCTGACCACATACCCACTACCTTCACTGTTGGTAGCATTTGTGCTCTCTGCGACCCTAGGCAGTGAGTTCCTCAAACCAATCAACTGGGATGAGTTTCGCAGCACACCCGTATCACTATAAGAACAAGCACAAACCACACAAACAATGGATTTGCCAGAATCTCTTAACACTACAATATTATACACAGTCACAAAACACATAAATAGCTCAGAGGAAGTTGTCGCCGGTTTTCTGGCGCCCGCCCAACAAGGGTTCACATACATTTCCTCCAGATGTCAAGAGATTCAGCGTGAGAAACGGAAAGCGAGGCGACTATGGCTGCAGTTCAGATACCCAGAGAGAGGTCGGTTCCGTCTCTGTCTCGTACAGGCCTTTTCAAATTCCGAAAAGCGCTCAGGTCAGTGCCCAAAACCGCAACAAACATACGTGGCCACGACATCCCGGAGGGTAAACAAACATACTTCTTTTCTGATCAAGCGAAGGCAGAATGCTAGTAAAGAGGTTTTTTAACAATACACAGGCGAAAGATGAGGTAACGGAAGACAGCGCCAATTCACCTTGCACAGTCGACGTTTCGACTGCAACTAAATGCTTGTGTAGTTGCAAAGCGCCGGGCCCTGACTGAATAGGTCCTCCGCATTCTTACGGAAGCCCTACCGGTCATAGGTACAGAGCTTACGCGAATTTACGACAGCTGCATTGCACAGCGGCACTATCCGGAAATTTGGAAACACGCACGTATTTCCATGCTTCCGAAACCCGGTAAAGATCTCGCATTCGCTACGAGCCACAGGCCAATCCGTCTTCTTCCTGTAATGGGAAAAGGTATTTGAAAGGCGTCTACTCACGTGAATCCAGCTAACTGTTCCCTCGCGGAATCTCATCCGAGATGAACAGTTCGCCTTCATACATTCCGCCATTCCGCTCCTCTACAAGCACTTTGCATGGCTGAGCATATTTCCTCTGAGCTTTTACTTACACAGGATGTACCTGTCATTTATCTCGACATGGTGCAAGCCTTCGACAAAGTGTCACACAACTTACTCATCACAAAACTTTGGCGCTGCCTTCCACGAGGCATAACGGATATGGTGGTCTTTCCTCACACACCGCACATTCGTGGTGAATGTGGGAAAAGCAGGATCCTCAAAGCGGAGGATAGAGGCCGGAGTTCCTCAAGGGTCCGTCCCCTCTCCACTACTGTTCTCTCTGTATGTCAATGACATACAACATATACCGCGAATAAGACTATTACTCTATGCTGACGACATAGCCGTCCTAGCAAGAGGAATTAACGTAGCCCACAAACTCAAAATACTTCAACAGGTGACGCAGGAGTGGGCGTAAGAAAACCACTTGACTCTTTCAGCGGAAAAGTCTCTGGCTATCGCAATCACTCGTCGCAAACACAAATACACAAAGCGGTTCACACGGCCAACACAAATTACCCTACAAACTCAAAAACTGAAGCGGGCGCCTAAGACAACTTACTTAGGCACTTTTGATGAAACGATGCGCTGGCATTTACATGTCAGGCGAATTCGATCAAAACTTCAGCTTAGAGTTCGACTCTTAGAACATCTTTTGAGGGAACCTACACTCCGCTTGGAACTTCGCGTGGCACTCCATAAAATGTGTTGCCGGCCTGTAGCCACATATGCCGCTGCGACGTGGTGGACTACAGCACAGACGTACAAGGATACACTTGAGGTAGTAATCAACTAGCTTGACATGCCCTTACTATAGGACAAAGAACACAAGCACTTGCCTCGTATGTTTTTATCTACCGAGAGAACCGTGTAGCCGATGTTCACTAGCCAGCAGCTGCACGGGATTTTCTATACCCCAGCGTTGTCTCGTGGATCCAGGCGGTCTTTTACCTTGACGAGGCTCCTCCCCTCCCCCCTTGTGGGCGTAGAACACCGGGCGGATGTCGGTTCTACGAAGCAGCCCGTCCATCCTGTCAGTGACATTTTGCGTGTAGGGGAGTCGGGGATTCTTTCGAGGTGTGCTGGATGTCTCGATCGTGGCTTTAGATGTTCTACGTCATCTGCGTCGATGTTCTTCAAGTCGCGTTGTACTGAGGATCTGCTGTAGACGTAGGTGAGGAAAGTCTCTCTAAGAGTGTCTTTTTCTTCTATTAGTTTTTTGTTCTACTTCTATTGGTTTTTCTTCTTTTTTTGTTCTACTTCTATTCTTTTTTTAATGCGTTTTTCTTGTGTGTGTATGCCAACTTAACGTTAAGTTAGCGCACCCACGTTACATGTAAATTTTGATGTTCTGCATTGGTAGAAAATTTTCTAATGTGGTTATAAATTAGTTCAAAATTAGTACAAAATTGTGGCATATTTGTTTTTTTAATGCGTTTTTCTTGTGTTGGTATGCCAACGTAACGTTGACTTGGTGCACCCACTCTTAAACGTATATTTTGATGTTCTGCATCGGTTCAAAATTTTTTAATGTGGGTATAAATTAGTTCAAAATTAGAACAAAATTATGATGTAGTCCTTTTAATTTTTTTATAAGTGGGTGTGCTTACTATACGGACATGCGACAGGGCACTCTTAAGCTTCCGGCGGGTTATCCGCCAGTGCTCGCACTGGCGGATACTACAGATACCATGTTGGGAGAACCTGGATAAACAAGCAGAGCACTTCTTGAGGTCGTGGAAATTAGATCGAAGGCTTCTGGGGTCGATGGATTGTGATTTTAATGCAGTAGTAGGCAGGATTTGCTTAAGATATTAGCAGTGATAACTTCTTGGTGTTTGAGGAAGTAGATTGGGCTTGATGTAAGTTGTGAACCTGTAAGACGGAAGTCTTATTGTTAAATTTTAATTTTTGTGTTGCGAAAGACTATCATTTCTCATAAGAAGAAACAGTCGACGGGAAGTCGATGACGTGTTTGTGACTCTTTTGCAAGTAAGATTTTCCAGGTTGCATTCGTAACCCAAGCGCTCCCAGTCTGATGTACTCAATATACTCTCATACCCAGTCTGATATACTCTCATACACTTTTATCTACTTCGAAGGAAAAGAAAGTTATGTAATGTGGCAGGAAAATGGGACGATTTTTTGCCGGAACCCTTTTGTGGGTCTCCGATACCGAAAAAGTTGTTTTGTCTTGCCCCTTCGTAGTAAATTACTTTCTCGTAAAGTATAGGGTACTTAGAATTGTGGGTCCTTGAATCCGAAAAACGTTTTCCTCAAAGGGGGTGTCTTCCTTCTGTCAGTATATATTCTATAATTCTGTAATAATTCGGCTTACGGTTTTATTTTGTTTTTCTTCCAGGTGAGCAACCATAGTGATGTGCATAACTCAGTAGCATGCACATTCTACAACATGACTCCCGGACAGTATTGTGTTATTGTAAGTATAAATATATTTCTGCATGTAACATTTCTTGCTTCATATTTTGTGAAATATCCTTAATTTGTTAAGAAATCTAATAGTGATATTAATATTAAGAATGAAAATCACGAAAATATATTGTAAAATATTTTGATAAAAATATTATAAACATGAAACTAGTGGTCTCCAACAGCACATACTTTCTCGCATTATTGGAAATCGTTATATAATATTGAAATATTGTAATTTCTGGTATATTTCTCCCATGAAAAACTCAGCGATAACTTGAAAAAGTCCAATTCAACCAATTCAGACGAACGCTTGTGGTGCTTATCTGCGTTTATTTAGATATCCAGGAACAGTAGTCATTTCTAACTTTTACAAATGAAACAAACATGAATCTGTTACAGTATTTGCAGCACATACAAAAAAGGAAGAATAATACTTCACAGAAACTTGCCTTTATTACACCGAAATGAGCTATGAATTACTGAATACCATAATCAGCGATAAAAACTTCATAAAGTAAAACTAGTGGTGCTACAGAATGGCACAGACTTTCCCGTATTAGTTTTCTATTTCCTTGGATCTTCGCTAGCTATTCGGAATTGCCACATACCGGGTCTTTATCGTATCTTGCAACCCAGGTCTGGAAACACCAACTCTTGTTTTGCCAATTCGGCAACGCGTGAAATACCTTCGACGCCCTTTCACTTTTGGGGAAGCCCGGTCGCGTGCCCTCAGATTTCGGGCTGAGAGAATTTGTCTAATTTTAGTTGGAAGAAAGAGAAAGCACGTATTCTGTCCTTGTTACTCTTCAACGTACTGCAGCCATTACACTGAAAAGAGTAAACGCCTGTCTCTTCGTAAACGGTGGTCACTTTGAGCATTTACTCGACAGTCAGTTTTTTGTCACATTAAGGTAATTATATTTTATTACTTTTTATTAATTTTTTTCAATAATTATTGATGTACTACTTAGTTACATTTTATTAGTATTTTTAATAATTTTATCGGTCACATGCGTCTTTAGCCCATTGTAACATGCAACCCTACAGGCGTGTGCCTATCTGTATGTTAAGCAATTTAACATCCTTAGCATCGGGTTTTAATATCTTTGGCAACGTGAATAAAACAACCCTTGATTCATCGCAAGTCAAATGTTTATTAGAAACAAACAAGTCGGTGTAGAAAACAAATCAGATTCAAATAAGGCGAGATATTCCACTAGCGAGATATTCCTTAACCAGGTATCTCCTACCAGCGGGGCACCGCCCCAGCCGGGACAAGCTCTAAATCACCGACCGGTCTACCTGTTGGCTTGCAGAGTGCTTTCTCAACCAGGTATCTCCCACCAGCAGTGCACCGCCCACAGCCGAGACAAGTTACAAGCTTCCCACTGGCCTCCCGGCATGTGTGGTAGTGTAGTGCATGTGTTTAGTGTGTGTTGTGTGTGTGAGTAAGGGGTGAAGATAGGACAAGGAAGAGAAAGGAAAGATCGCGCGCGCTCCGTGGCTCGTTTTTTTAGGGTATTGCTCCGGCATTCGCCTGGTGTTGATCGAGAAACCTCGGAAAACTACCAATCAGAGCAACCGACAGCTAGAATTCTCCTCCAGACATCGGCTGAATTCGATTTAGCTGGTGTCGAAAATCCCGCCGCTGTCGGGACTCGAACTTAGGACCTCTCGGTCAGAGCATTGCAGTGACATCGGTTGATGCAATGAGCTACCAATCCCGGTTGCCATTTTTTAGAAAATGTTGAAAATGTCCCTGGGGCTTAATATAAAGTACCCCCAAAAATTATTGAATGTTTTTCAAAATCGCAGAGCTTCCACTCAGGCCTGATCGACAGAGGATTTTTCAGTTTAGAAAAAAATATACGCACGGTTTAGGCGCTAATGGTGTTCACATACGCCCAGACAGACATACACACATATGGACGGACTTGAAAAAAACAACAACACTTTTTCGGCATCAGGGGACTCCAAAGGTGTATTTTCATTGAAATCTCAAAATCGATTTTCCGAAGCATTACATAATTCTCTAGATTATACGAGAAAGTAACTAGTGGTGCTACAGAAGAGCACAGACTTTCCCGTATTAGTTTTCTATTACTTATGGTCTCGGCTAGCTATTCGGACTTTATCGTAGTAAAATTTTCTATTTTCTTTGGTATGGACTAGCCATCTTTATAAGTGTATTTTATTTTATTTTTATGAGAAATATAAAGAATAAATTTGTAGACATATTTGAGAAAAATTTTAAAATGTCCGGGGGGATTCGTATAATGTACCCCCAAAAATTAATTAATGTTTTTGAAAATCGCAGAGGCTTCGACTCAGGCTAGATCGACGGCTTTTTTTTCAGTTTGGAAAACATCGTACGCATTAGTATAAACGTTAGTGTTGTTCACATACACCACACGGACCGGACGTTTTTCCGTCAATTGATTTTTTGGTATTAAGGACCTACAAGACATGGATTCTGGCTACACCACGAGTTACAGGAAGTAATTTACTCTACAGCAACAGGATTTATCCACATTTTCGTTACCAGGACTCGGTAATGAAAGTTTTCCTGCGCACGATATAACTTTCTCTTCGTACGAAGATTGAGAAAAGGGATAAAGTAAAACAAATGTTCACAATTTGAAATTCCATTAATAACATTATAATCATATCGAATTTAAAAATACCCACTTTTTCTGCCTACTGTTTTTGTACTTATCTCTATCAGCAATGAAAACAAAGGTACGCACGTAGAAAACTCAGGGACGAACAGAGAAACTTTGAAGTACTCTATTCAAAATCTTGTTGTGCAGCACCTAGGGATGTCAGCATTCTGAATTAGTATCAGACAAAATATGCTTCTTGCTAAAATATAAATAAATTAAAATAACTAATTTTCAAAATGAATCAAATGTTTTCGAAAATAATTTCAAGAAAATTTGGTAGATTTATAAAAATTTGTAAAATCAGCAAAATGTGTAAAATACGTAATACAGTGCAAAGTATGTAACGAAAAATTTAGTTATTTTGTTAGGATTGCAACAGTTCGCCGAGACAAAAATTTCTGAACAGTACATTAAAAATACCTGGGCATTGAAGAATGTGAGACCATCTCGAATGACACAAAGCAAGAGAGAATTCGCAGGGAGTATTACAGAAGAGTGAGACTGGCCCTGCAGTCCCCTCTGAACTCCAGAAATAAAATATCAGCAGAAGGTAGTTTGGCGATGCCTGTAGCCGAACACAGTTTCGGACTAGTGGACTAGACTGAGCAAGAAATTCGCATCATGAATCGAAAAAACAGAAAACTACTTACAATTGCATCATGTTGCCCACCATCTTGCTGATGTACATATTCTATGTGTCAAAGACTAAACGGCTTTTCTTTGCCGGAAAATACTTACACTGGAAGAACTGCGGAGTGTCGTAACGACCATGAAATGTAGGAAAGCGCCTGGTTTCGACGGGATCCATGGACAAGCTACTAGAGAGTCTAATTCTATCACGACACGTGGAACATCTAGGGACAAATTTATCTTCCTGTCAATACGACTTCCGGAAGGGACATTCGACGACGAATGCCATCCTGAAGGTGGTCAGTATTGCAGAGACCCAGCGTCGGTGATAGGAAGAAGGGTTCTGTGCGCTAGTAGCCAGCTTTGCGACCCAGAGAAACCTGCGAGATAAGTAAAAATTCTGAGAATAGACGTAACCCGCAATCATGAGATGAGTAAAGGAATATGCAGATTGAAGATTATATTAAAGATACTGAAAATCACGAGGAATTAAAAAATTCTCAAACAAAACTGTACATAAAAAATAATCAAGCCTGGGGTCGAAATTCTCCCTCTTCGTGACCCCTACCGGGTACCTATTTGTTATCTATTTGTTAACATTATTGTTTCAAAACTATCTAATTCGTTATGTTATATACCATTGTATAAAATATTGTTGTTCTAAAATGTTAAAACTGTATTTTCCAAAAATGTTATCTAATAGAAGAATGGAAGTGGAATTCAGATATTGCATTGAAATATGAAACAATGTATGTTTTATTATAAATATATATATATATAAATATATATAAAGATATATATATATATCTTCATATTGTTATTAATCATAAATATTCTAAATAATATTACCATTTAAAAACGTAATTATCGATTTTCCAAGTGCACCTTTTCCTTCCGTTTCCATAGCATCATTGGAACACTGTGCGCCCGCCGCCGCGTCGGGCTCTGCCTGTGCTCCACGGCTCCGTGCGGAGCAAGCGAGCAGATTGCTGTGACGTCACAGAGCATTGAGTTGACAAGCACTAATTTATAGTTATAATTTTGGGAAGAGATTTTGAAGCCCAAGAGAACGTGCGCCGATGTTACTTCTTCCTCAAATGTCTCATAAAGTTTTTACTGTTCTTTGAGTAAATCAAACCAAATACATTGCGATTTGCTAACGTCAGAAGTTATTCCGAGAATATCATTGTTAAACGGCGACACAGATGAGAGAGAGATACGATAAGGAAGCTTTATTGATTTAACGTTAATGTTACTATGTTCAGTAAAATGATACATTCAACTATATTAAAGTGGAGAAGAATAAACAAACAGATTTGCATACGGACATTACTAATGATACCGTAGTTTCGTATGAATTCTTAAGGGTATAGCCTGTAGCTCTGGATGTTCAATTTCTGTGTAAAATTATCTTTTCTTGTCTGTGAAATCACCACAGACAAGTTATGTTGCACCTCTTATAACAGTTGAGGTGTATTCCTGCTTGTTTCTTTTATAGTAGGAAGATAGGACTACTGTTCCTCACTACCGAAATAATTGCAGATGTGCACCGCAGGTGCTGTTTGAATTGTTTGGAATTTTTTGCCTGCTGTCTGAAGTTAGGGCAGAAAATAGAATATTATAATATTATGTAACCATTCCCAGTAAAGCGAGAAAGCATGTGTTGTTGTAGCGCGCGCTCAAAACCTCCTCAAACTCCTTTTTTTATTTTTTTTGCTTCAAAAAGTTTTGCTTAATAATAACGTCGGTGCGATTTTCTTTAAAACTTTTAGAATTTCGGAAAATGCAGTTGGCCAATATGTTATTATATATTATTTTCAATATGTTCTACCCCTTTAGTATTGTCAGTAGATATTTCTAATGCTGTTTTTAAAAAATCAATTTTTGAAAATTCAAGATACGAATTTTTCGAGTCGTTCGGGCGTCTTGTAGTTTTAGTTAAAGGTAAGTTTTACGAGAGAAGAGTGAAGTGTTTTTAGGATAAAGATGTACTTAGAGACAAATGTCTCTATGTGTATCACTATAGACATTCATTAAAAGGAGAGGTCATGAAGTTTAGGATAATGATTGTAAAGTTATATTACCTAACCGTTACAATTTATTTATTTATTTACGTCAAAAGCAGTTTAAAACTGTTAATACGACGAAGTAAAGCTGTTGTAGTATCAATAATTGAAAATAGATCCAGATTGTAGATTCCGACATTTTACTTGATTACAGAAAGACATATTCCTTGGAATCATTTTATAGTATTTTTGTTGCAGTTGGAACCCATCGATAGAGATCGCTGTCACCCTGGCACAGTGTGGACTCACGGCCACGACAAAATATCACCTTGCAAGTATCAACATGCTTTCAGTGAGTAATGTATACAATGTTATACAATAATGGGTTTTATTAAGTTTAAGTTTCAATTAAATAGCTTTTTCTTATTTTTTTTGCTTTTTCTTTCAGCTGTCAGAAAAAAAAACTTGCAGAACCAGACTCCTGTTCCTTTGTCTATCAATCATAACAACAATACTTTGATAGTAATCGATCTGTGGGGGCATTGACTGCTTTAGTGATACTCTGTTTAGCCATGTACAGCGGATTACACTACTCGTTTCCTGAAACTGGTTCGGGGGACACTACACGTAAGATGATTTTATCAAACATAATATGTGAGAGGATCCAAATAAAGCTAATCTTTCTCGTATAATATTAAAGTGACTGATGTTTGACGGTTTAGTTATGATTACTTAGAGCAAGGATTCCCAACATTTTTCTTTCATCGACCTCCCTTATGTTTTCTCTATAATAAACAGCATCCCAGGCATATTAATACCTTGAAGATGACGATTTCGTACCCCAATATCTATATGAGAATTTCAATTATTTCAAATTAAGTGTGTGTAAAATGATATAGAAGAAATAGATTGCTGGCCTCATGTTACAAGGTTGTATGTCAGGAAAATTGCAAAACTGAGTTATTAATGTTACTGAGGTTTTGAAGTAAGATATTATTTATAATATGATCAAAAGATGGCAGAGGTCACTGGTTTGGGCAATGCAGCTGTTTTTAGAAAGTTCTGTGTACAATTTCGTCTTCTCTTTGAGTTACAAAGTTGTATGTAAACATAGAACCCACAAGAGTTTGTTGAAAAACACGTTTTGGGGGTCCCTGCTTTCGATAAACAATATTTCCTTTCAAAATGTCTCTCGTCAGTCTGTGAACAACCCGTCTAAAACCAATGACAGAATTTTCGGCACAATTAATATTTTCCAATTTTTCTCTTTGATGTCGCTGTTCTAAAATTTTAAGCGAATATTTTAATTTTGGGTGTTCTTTACCTGAAGTTCTAATGAAATTTTTGAATTTTCCCTCTTGATATTTGAACTGATCCCTTTAGAATTTTGAACTTTTCCATTTTTATTTCATGACTGTCTATAAATTCAAAACAATTATTAACTATAGTTTTTTACGAATATGCCTTTCACTTTCAGTATTGGAACTAGAGATCTTTTATAAACGCAATCTGTTCTATAATATCTGATCTCTTTATTATTTTATGAATACTTTACAAACGTATTAATAGTTTTTGCGCAATTTTGAGTTACAAGATAACAAAGTTCAGTTTGTTTTTCGAACCAGTCTATCTCTTAATATTGAAGTATTTTAATTTCTTTTAAATGTAATATATTTTCTGATATTAGACTTGGAAATAATTTCATGAAAACTGTTCCAAAATATTATGTCTCTTCACAGTTTTGAGTTATGTCATTTGCATTTTTTGAGTGATAGCTAAATGGTTAGTAGGATCAAAGGTGCATTATAATATTACGTAACCGTCACCAAAAATACGAAAAATAATGCTGATGCAAGAGCACTAGTTTGAATTTGCTTGACAATGCATTTAATTAAAATAATCCAATTGTATTTTCTACGACACATTTCCTATAACACATAGATATCTTCTATTTTTAAAGTGTAATGTCCTACATACAACTTTGTTTCTTCAAATAATTCAGATTTTAAATATTACAAAATCCAATGTAAAAACGTAATATTCAATAATTTGCTGAAAATGATATTATTTGGAAATCAGTGCTGTATTTCATTTCTATTTTCACCTAAATTTAATCATTAAAATCAAAATATATGAAGACTTGATACAGAAATGATATAAAGATGCTGAAAACTTCAAAGGCCTTTGTCTCGAAATAAGCAGTGGCCTACATACAACCTGGTAACACTGAGCCAGCGAGATGTTAATGCGGTCGTCATTGACGTAAGTGTTTGGCTGACTTGTGTAAACGCAATTTTACGTTCAGTTTGATAATGATATTTATCATGTGTCATTAAATAGTTTATATTCTATATTTTATGTAATGATGTAAATGATTAATTAATAAAATACTTTTACATTGTATTTATATTCTGTGATTCTGTATATATGTGTATGTATTCTGTAATTTCAGGAAACGCTGAAATACCAAGTTCCAAAATGAACACACATCCTCACGTTCTTCTTTTGTATGCACAAGACTGCCAGCCATTTATGAAATTAATGAGCACTCTTCGGTCTGTACTTAGCCGGGTTGGTAAATGTGAGGTACGTTTTTTCTTGTATTTTATTTTATTTTTAATTATGAACAGTGGCGCAATTAGGAATTTTGAGCCCCCCACCCTACCCTCTCCCTCGCTTGAGTTCGCTACTGATAATAAATGTTTCAGTTCTCGAAATCACCGTTAGGATTTTTGTTGACGCCTAACCAACGATCTCTTTCATGTAGGAGAAAAAAAGTGGCATTTTTTAATTGGCAACATTTATTGTTCGTCTTGAAGATAATTTGTTTAGGAAAACGACAAATAGGCAAATTTGGAAATAGGCAAATTTCAGTCGCCTGTCCTATCGGCTTCATGGAAACACGAAATCATACATGCGTAAACGAATACAAGACCGACGGTAATTGTACCATGAAACGATTCCCACTGCAATCATCACGTCCAGTCCTTCCCTTACATTTCTCCCCTCCCCGTCCCTTGTCCTACCCGGACGCAAGGCGACTTGAAGAACACGAAGTTGGGGAACTGAAAGGTATTCTATTAAGGACCCAACTTACGAAGTTTAATGGATTTAAGTTAGAAATCGTATCGATTGTGGTTTCTGTCACGGAATGTATTTTCCGTTCCATCTTTTGAAATTAATGAAGCATCCTACTTCGCTCAAATCGTTTACTTGTCATTACAGTCTAGAGTTCAACAAACTTAACTACAGATAATTGCATGATCTTACAAAATTAGAGAACATTGTCGACTAATTTACGGCCAATGATAATTCATTTAAGATTGACTTCATGGGATTTGGACAGGTGTATAACAAAACAATATTTGAGTGTGCCACCAATTCGAATTCTATAATCCATCCTTAGGGCTATGAGAGACAAAAACAACGTAGTTACATTCAAAATGTTAAAAAAATGCAAACAAACACTACTGTTTATATAATATTGTATAATGTAACAACATTACTTATAATTAATAAATATAACATTGAATCCATGGCTACGAACTCCAGAAACAAACACCAAGAAAACCGATTTTAGAGACTGTCAACAAACATTTAGAAAACTTTTAGTAGGAAACATCTTTATTTAAATTTTTTGAAGATATTTTTGCATCGATGGATCAAAATGAACGGATCATATGGGGTACGTGCTCCTTTAGAAAATGTTAGCAAACGTGTGCTGTATTCAAGAAGATTGATGGAGAGATTTCTGCACTGAATTAGTAGTATATTCGTTGCAAAATAATTATATTAGTTTTATCTAACGGGAATAACAAGCGAATGTAATTCCGTATTGTAACACCACTAGTTTGAATTAAAACCGGTACAAGATAAACCTAACACTGTATTTTTGGCGTCGATTATTACTTTCTCACTGGAGCTGGTGAGAGAACATGTGTAGTTACAGCTGTGGCGAAAATCAATTGTTCATCAAATAAACAACGAAAGCGGAAGGACATTACTTCTGTAGACACAAGTGTCATATCTATGTATAAATAAAGGCGAATTCGTTTGGGTCCCAGTACAAGAACAGTGAACAGATCAAAATACCACCAAGTAAACGTTACAACAGACATTCATTGGGGCGCGACACTAGCGCACTCCTGTGAAAGAATAGTAAACTGATCAAGATAACACTAAGCAACTGTCATAAGCAGCGCAAATATTTGGGCGCGACACTAGCGCACTCCGTTGGCTCAAAATACTACATACAGCTTTCTTCGGGCTTAGTCTAAACGGCTGCGCTGTATGTTGCCTCCATGCTCAGCTACTCGTACAAAACACAGATTGCATCATGCCTAGTAACAGAAATATTAATAAACCCGCCTCAAAACAAGACAAAAAAAGAGACTGGCTGTCTCGTGGCTCAGAGCAAAGTCGCTCGCCTTTCAGCAATGAGGTCCGGTTTCGATTCCCGTCGATTCTCATGTGAAATTTGTTCCCCCGACAAAACGAGTTCGGCTGTTTCACAAGGGCTAGTCCAACCCTTTGTGAAGTGTCCTAAACCTTACCCCTTCCTTATTCCTCCCCAATTCTGGACGCTGGGTAGTGACGCAGGGGCGCGCGGTGTGAGGCGCGTACGTGGAGATGCTACCTGGCGGTCCTCTAGACGACGTACTACTGACACTAGTAACGGAGGATTACTCCAAAATTAGAAATAATTGATATAACGGAGGATTACTCCAAGCGCTCAACGCCCCACAAGGGGTTAGGAGACGCGTTGTGAGAAACACACGAGGATATATAAAACAAAGAACACAGCACTACACTGTTAGCAAAAATCCTCAGCGAAATTAAAGAAATAAAGAAACAGATGACTTCCGCCCAGAAATCAGAAATGAACTGACAGAACTAAAAGATAAAATGAAAACAGTGGAAGACAAAGTAAGAATAAGAATAGAATATCTAAAACAATCATTACGATTATCAGAATGGATGTAGAAAGAATAAAAAAGGAAACTAGCGAAAAAAACAGCAGGCTTAGAGCATGGAATTAAATTTGTAGAAGAAATGGAAGAAAAGAGAGTAAAAATTGAAAAGAAAAACATAACAGAGTAATCTCACTCCAAAAATTTTAACGATGCCAAAAAAATTACAGAAGTGATTTTGAACCAGACAAGCGTAAGTAAAACATTCGCAGACGCGTTCCATATGGGACAAGACTCAAACAGATGGAAATTAATCAAAGTGAAGATGAATATTTTAGATGACAAAATGGAAGTAATGAGAAACAAAGGGAAGTTAAAAGGTCAAGAAATTTTCATTGGAAATGATATGTCACGTCCAGAACGGGAAATACGTTGGTAAGCAAAAGAAGACTAGTGGTGCTTCCAACGCACATACCTTCTCGCACTGCTTCTATATGGTCCTAAATGCTATTCCACTACTTCATAAAGTAGCAAAAGTGTTTTCTACCAGCCAACTTTTCCATTCCGAAATCCGATCCTCAAAGTTAACGAACCGGCACTTATACTACTACGCTACACTAGCACCGTACAGGTCCAACAGAGCCATAAAAAGAATCGAACAGGGTCGAAAATGGTAAATGCATGATAAAGAAACAAATGATACATGTACACACGCTTTACAAATAAAAGAAGAGACGTGAAAAAATGTTAAAAGTTAAAAATTCGAAAAATATATACAGACACTTCCAGTTCATTTTATCGTAATATGCAATATTTGAATTCAATTGCCTTAAATGGTTCTCATAAGTTTCTAGAATTCTTAATTATTCCTGTGAAAATAGAGAATTTTGACAAATAATATTCCCCGACCAGGGTCCCGAACCGGCCGAAGCTTCCCTCGAAAGAGCTGCGCTTGCCGAATAACGACTGCGAGACCACAATAGCTATGCTGACATTAACACGTATATATTAGAATTAAGGGTATGATGGTTTCTGTTCTCGCATTACGAGGCCGAAAAATCCAGAAATGTAAAAAAATGACCTGTGGGCGCTCAAAGAAGGTATCTGGGAAGATCATCATTCATAACAGAAAAAACTAGTTCACTTTAGAGATTAGAAAACTACGTTCTGCGAGAAAGTCTGTGCCATTCTATTACACCGCTAAATTTTGTAAATTTAGCAACAGGTTTTATCCACTTTTTTCGTTACCAGAACTCCAGCTAAAAATTTTTTCTGGCAAAATTCCCGTTTTCCGGCGCAAGATTACATAACTTTTTCTTTTTTTTTTTTTTGTTTTCTCTCTTACGAGTATTCGTAAGGCGAGAAAGTAATAATAATTTTGGAATCGTTAGGGATATGTACGTTAAACGCATGCGTTTCTTGTTATATTGAATTTCAATTTCGCGTTGAAATACTCTAATTTACTTAAATTGTTCATAGAGATATACACAAGACAACGATGGATTTGATATGACAAACGTTTCAGAAATCGATAAACACAGTTGAAATTTAAAAAATGATATTTGGGAAAACACAGACAAGACCTATATGTTTATCTGCATTGATTCTATTCGTGAGTAGAAGTACTTCGAATGATTATCATAAAGTTATCTACACTCTTCAATGTTTTTTTCTGCAAAACACATTCATCAATTGGATCCCTCTCTGAATTCGAACCTGGCGTCTTTCGAAATAAGCGCTGAGCCCCAACACACTTTAACCGTCATTACCATTTACGTGAGATGCTGAGTAAGTTACTTTATATATTAGTCAAAACGTAAATTTCCCGTTTTCCGGTGCACAGTTACATATCTTTTCCTCTTTTTACGAAGTTTTCGTAAGGAGAGAAAGTAATAAATAATTTCGAACGTATGGCGTATTAATTTGATTCGTATGTGTTCCTGGTTAAATTGTATTTCAGTTTAATGTTAAAAAAAGCCTCATAATTTTAACTTAAATTGGTTAATACAGAAACCGAGCCTAATTCACCTTTCGACATCTGGGCCATCAAACGGTGTTAGTCCCAGGGAACCAGAGCCGGCCGTAGCTCGAAGCCATCGTAAGAATGGACCCGGAATGAATTGAATGTGCTGCTTTTTCTATGCAACATGAAAATGGGGGCTCAGGTAAAGAAGTTTTTAAGATAATGGAGAGAGCGGAACCCAGATAAGAGACATTCCTAGACTAAAGAACGCTTGTTGGAAACGACGATGTTACGTGTATCGTCTGCAAATGTGATTTGGCAGTATAAAAAAGAAAAGTAGAATATGGAGGAATCTCTGATAGCTTTATATTTATATATTTGGAGGACCAGCAGACTGTAAATTAAATGATACACATAACACATAAAATTAATTGAGCTGTATGGTATTGCATAGATGGATGGAATATGATAGGGCAAAAAAGAACAACATTAGCTGTAATAAAAAATAACAATATTTAATTACTAAAAAAATTTGAGTTAAAAGGTTAGTAAACAAACAAAAAATATTAAAAAACAGTAAGATAAAAATTAATGTGAAAAAAGTAATGAAAAAAAGAACAAAAGTAATTGAAAAACAGTAATCTTGAAATCAGGAGTTGCCAAAAAATTAAGTCCTTCTTGCGTTAAATTTAAATATTAAAAGAGTGCACTCAAGTAGATTTCTGATGCATCAGAAAGAAGTTTGAAATAAGTAGTCACTTATCCGTTGGAGCTCTGGTGGTGTTTCTTGCAGCAGATGTCGGTCGAGAGATGTTGCAGCAGCAGGAGATTGTTGACGGGGATGGCGCAGAGTTGCGACCCCAATTGAAGTGTTGTGCAGAGCAGCGTCTTCTAGCAGATTGCAGTAGGCAACTAGGCGTTGCACCGCATATTGTAAGTAAATGCTAGAGAGCCGCTTCTTGCAACAGATTGCGGTAGGCAAAATAGATTTTGCACCGCATACGAAAGTACGTCTGACCTCTGCGGAGGTTGCCACAAGAGTCCTTGATCTCGTCGGATGAAAAGTTTTTGGGAGGGAGACTGGTCGGTCGAAATGTTGTCCTTTTGTGACACAGCAGGGGCGCTAGTGTCAATTGCGTGTGTGTCTGAGGGCTAGCGCTGTTGGGGAGATGGCGAAGCTTGTGCACGCACTCAGCGCGCACGCATGCCCTTGGAGCCGGAGGGACTCGGACAGGAAGTTGCCAAAAAAAAATGCGCCTGGAATAACACCCTCCGGCACGTTCGCAGTCGCCACCCCAATGGGGGCGGGACGCGCGGAGGGTGTCCAGCAGGGGTGCAGGGGTCCAGCTGGGCGAGGCAAGGACTGCATTCCTGCGTACGACGCCACTCCGACCGATTTCAACTCACATATTTTCAACACACTACACTGGTTGTTCAAATAATTGAGTATAAGGAATTGTGCTACAAGAGTCCCCTGGGTGCAAGGAAATAAAAAATTCAATAAATAGTTTTAAATTGGGACGTAACATACTGCCCGCCCAAATGGCACGACACAGGAGTGTCATTTGTAAAAAAGAAATAAAATAGAGAATTTTAATAAGAACAATGTGAAGTCCCAATGATAAAGAAAACTATTCTATCTTATGAAATAGGTAAGGGAGCTAACTTATGAATTGTACGTAAAATGTTCCAACCGCAGTTCGAACGCGAACAACACGAGCTCTATTATCACGCCCTAATGTTATTCCTATTATTCTGCCCAATTTCCACTGTGCTGGGGGCAGTCCATCTTCCTTAATCAGTACTACTGTACCTTCTGTAACATTTGGTGATTGAGAGTGCCATTTTTGAGCCCTTTGGAGAGCCAGTAAATAATCAGATGACCACCTCTTCCATAAATACTGTATTATTTGTTGAATGAGTTGCCAACGTTGGCGATACTGAACAATATCGTCACAGGTGTTTGCCACAGGTAAAGAAGTTAGTGTTCGACCAGTAAGAAAATGAGCAGGAGACAAATAATTAAAATCAGACGGATCCTCTGTTAAAGTTACTAACGGTCTTGAATTTAAGATCCCTTCAATCCTGCAAACTAGTGTGTGTAATTCTTCGTAAGTGAAGCTACGCGAATTGGTGGCGCGTCTGAAATGATGCTTCATACTTTTTACTGCAGCCTCCCATAAGCCTCCAAAGTGAGGTGCTCGAGGAGGAATGAAATGCCAACGTATGTGATGTATTGCCGTAGTATCCTGAAGTCTGTTTTGGTGCTCTGTAGACGACAGTAAGACTCCTAAATCATTCAACTCGTTTGACGCTCCTGTGAAGTTTGTCCCATTGTCGGACCACACGTCCGTGGGCACGCCTCGACGTGAGCAAAATCTTTCGAATGCATTTAGAAAAGCACGTGTGGATAAGTCAACAACAACTTCGATATGTACAGCCTTTGTAGACATGCATACAAACAAGGCTAAATACACTTTCTGAGTCTTTTTCGATCGCGGGCCTCCTAATTGAGATAGTACGGTCCGGCGTAATCGATACCTACTTTGCCAAAAGAAAATGCTGCTTGAGTTCTAGCTTCTGGTAGCGCACCCATTTGTTGTTGCGCAATCTGTGCCTTGAATCTAAAACATTTAACACACTTACGAATGATGGACCTAACAGTCCTTCGTAAGGATGGGCTCCAATACAACTGGCGAAAATTTGCTATCACCATTTGGGCGCCCGCGTGCAAAAGTTTGATGTGTTGATGTTCAATAATCAACCTTGTAAACTGATGCTTTGAGTTGAGAACAACTTGATGTTTTGCGTCGATCGGTAGGTCCGAATTTTGTACCTTCCTCCTAATCGTATTAGACCGTGATTGTCAAGAAATGGACATAAGGAATATAGTTCACTTTTTGATGACAGAGGTTCTTGCGTTTTAAGAGACATGATTTCCTTAGAGTAAGTTTCTGACTGCGCTAATTTGATACAGATCAATTCAGCTCTCTCTATCTCGACCACAGTGATTGGGCTATTACATGACACTACAATCTTTCTAACCTTATCCAACCACCTAAGACATCTAGCGACAGTTCTGATTAATTTGGTATAGGAACTAAACCTATTAAAATCAACAGTTGGCGTTACTGGCACTGTCATTTGAACGATATTCTGTGATTTGCAAGGTTGAAAATAGTATGGGGCCATCGTTCAAACGAATACCTTAACCAAGACGGACCGAACCACCATAAGTCACAATCCTTTAATTGTACTGCTGACAAACCTCTAGAACATATATCTGCTGGGTTATCCTTAGAAGGAATATGTGACCAATGACATTCATTAGTTGTCACCTGAATTCTAGCAACTCGATTCTGAGTGAATATACACTTAGAGCGTGTTGATGATCTGATTTGGCTCAGCACGATGGTTGAGTCTGACCATAGATAAACTTGCTTTAACGGGATTTGAAGAGACTTGGCTACTGTCACGCTTAATGAGGCTAACAATAATGCTGCCGAAAGTTCCAATTTGGGAACTGATAAAGTTCTCACGGGTGCAACCTTTGTCTTGGCACATAACAAATTGACCTTGACATTTCTGTCGTCGTGAGCGACTCGCAAGTAGAGACAAGCACCGTATGCTTTGTTACTTGCATCCGCAAATCCATGAATTTGCAATAGGTGTTTGGGCACCGAAGGACTGACACACCTGGGAACGGTGATATTTCCTATTTCAGGAAGAGAATGTACAATTTTTGACCATTGATTGTGAATATGATAGGGCAAATAGTCGTCCCAACCTACCTTTTCTAGCCATAACTGTTGAAACAAGATCTTACATGTTATCAACACGGGGGATATCAATCCCAAAGGATCGAAAATCGAGGCAACGCAAGATAAAAATGATCGTTTTGTAAACCTCGATACGAGTAAATAGCGGCTGAGATCTGATACAATTCGTAACTGATCAGTGGCTGGATGCCATAAAAGACCAAGTGCCCTGACCGAGCACTGCAACGAATCATCGAAACTTCTAATTTCTGAAACCTCTTTGTCTTCAGTTGGAATAAAATTCAACAGATCCGATGAATTGGAGCTCCACTTGCGGAGATGAAAACCGCCGTTAGACAATATTTGATTTAGTTCATGATAGGCCCGAAGAGCTTCTGGCACCGTTGCAGCGCCGGATAGACAATCATCCATATAAAAATTATTAGTGATTATCTCAGATGCAATTGGATAATCTGCACCTTCATCATGCACTAGTTGAGACAGTACTCTCGTAGCAAGAAATGAAGCTGGAGCAGTACCGTAAGTGAGCGTTTTTAGATAGTACTCTTTCAATGGGACGGAAGGATCCGGTCTCCAAAATATCTTATGATACTGGAGTTCCTCTGGATGCAGCCAAATCTGTCGATACATTTTCGTGAGGTCGGCCATGAAAGCCACCGTATTCATTCTAAACTTAAGAATCTGGCTGAATAAGTCGTCCTGCAGGACTGGCCCTACTGCAAGAGTATCATTTAGCGATATGCCTGTGCTAGATTTCGCTGAAGCGTCATATACTACACGTAATTTCGTGGTTGAACTAGAGGGTTTCAGAATTGGATGGTGAGGAATGTAATAGCCGAAATTATCATGGAGTTGGAGGTCACTTCAACCATGTGGCCCAAGTTTTCATACTCCTTCATAAACTCCACATAGTTGTGTTTGAGTTCCGGATCTTTCTCAAGCCTGGTTTCTAATGACAAGAAACGCCGTTTTGCCTGAGCCTGATTTGCGCCTAAAGTCGGTGCATTTAATTTGCGAGGGAGTTTTATTATATATCTGCCATTGCGATCGCGAGTGGTAGATTCGCGAAAGAAATCTTCGCAATGTTCATTTTCTGGAGAGGATTGTTTAGCCGCGGGCAGTTCCTCTAATTGCCAAAACTTGCTTAATTCAAACTGTGTCGCATCTAAACCTTCGTGATTAGAAGATATAAATGCCGAGTAATGACTCGTAGATTGTTTTGATTCCTGCAAACACGGTAGACGACCAGCTATTAACCACCTAACAAGGTGTTCTGCATGACAGGTTTTTCAGGTCCTAATGAAACATTTCCCGTAGCCAGTATTGAGTAAAATATTTCCGAACCTAATAATAAGTCGATGGACTTAGCATTAGCGAAATGCGGGTCCGCCAGAGTCATGTTGCTCGAATATTCCAAGAAGTTGGATCTAAATCTACCGTTGGTAGTTGAGAACTATATCTGTGGTATAACGTAAGCACCTAAGTTGGTGCGCCAATTCGTGGCGCTGGCGCCAACTTCAAGTGATACCCCGCGAGTAGCTCGTGTCTGAGAAGCTGCTATGCCGCAGATATTTATAGAGGCATCAAAAGTATTGAGTTGAAGTCGTTCAACTAAAGATTCAGTAATTAAATTACAATTGGATCCGGAGTCCATAATTGCCGTGCACTGCACGTAAGATCCGTCCTTTTCCTTATCTGCACTGCCGCGGTGGCGAGAAGGCATCGTGACGTATGAACTGCAGGCAAAGTGCAAAACGATATCTTAGACGAATCCTGCGACTTTACCTGAGCTTCAATGTGTTCCGAGATTCCAGCTGAGGGCGCGGAACTCGTGGTGTTCATGTCTGAACACGCGTTAGCATTAGCTGACATCACGTTTGATTGCGTTTGAGGCTTACTGGAAACTTTATCACCTAAATGTAGTAAC
The DNA here is from genome assembly GCA_031308135.1 of Acheta domesticus. Lineage (NCBI taxonomy): Eukaryota > Metazoa > Arthropoda > Insecta > Orthoptera > Gryllidae > Acheta > Acheta domesticus. The sequence continues at coordinate 164,560,569 of JAHLJT010008446.1, read as the reverse complement.
GTATGATGACGTTTGTCGCACTGACGACACGTTCCCTTTGAACAAGTATGACCAGGACTATAATATTTTAAACAATTTCGACATAACTTCTTGTCAGTTACTACGGCTATCCTTTTCTGCGGACTCATTTTATTGAAATCAGCACACAAATAAATTGGATGTGGGCCGGAACAGCAAGCGCAATTACTGGTACCCTGTTTTGAAGTGGGGCGTGATGACGATGACCCTTGCTTTAGATGTACTTCGACATTTACTTTATTAATATTAACTAGATCTAAGATTTTACATCTTTTTTCAAGAAATGTGGTCAGATCGTTAAGGGAGGGCATTTTATCTGTGTTAGATGAACTTTCCCATTCACGCAAAGTTTCCAGGTCTAGAGACTCTAACAACAACTGAGAAATGAGCAATTCATCAAGAGGTAGTTCATTTTGAATTACCTTCAGCGCATTGTAATTAGTCACAAAATGATCTAATAAAGCTCTAAGGACTGAGCGACCTGCTTGTAATTCAGGCGGTTTAGAAGCTTTTTCAGGTAGCTAGATATTATCAAACGGGTGTTATCATATCTAGTACAAAGCAGATTCATGCTACCTGAAAATTGAGGGCTGATGCCGTTAGACTACGTAGCAATGAAAGAGGTTCCCCTTCAAGAGCAGTATTTAGGTGATGAAACCTTGCGACATCTTCTATAGTGGTATTTTTTATAATCAAGGCCGTAAAGATTTCCTTGAAATTCGTCCAATTCGCAAAATCTCCATTGAATTTAGGAATAGAGATTTCCGGTAACCTGACTGATTGTTGTGTTCGAGAATTTGCAAAAGATGAGCACACATGCTGTTCGTTGTTAACAGAATTCTCCGAAATTTGATCGGAGTGATGATTGTTCTCACTGAGAATAATCTTAATCTGAGCTAAGAGAGTGACGTACTCGTCCTCAATATTTTCGTATTCCCTAAAGTCAGAATCAGAAAATTCAGATTGCATTGATACTTGAGCAAATTGTTCATAAAGATTAGTGAGCCGAGTCTGTTTTTCTATCAACACGTTATAGGATAGCCTATCTTTAATTTCATAATTACGCAATGCGTTCATAGAGAAATTAATAATTTTTTGAAATTATTTCTTTGATGCTCTTGTTGAGTGGTTTCATAGCCTGCGTGGGGGTCTAACTGCCTATTTTCTTTGACCCATTTTGATTTATTAAAATTTACAAAAAAAAATAAGAGGTTAAAATAAAACCTTCTATCACCCAAAACAAAAATAATGTCTTGCACACGATAGCCCTGCACGTCAAGGGGGGATTGCAGACACAATTCACTGTTACGATGCGTAATAACAATTATGTGAAAATGAACACTTATCACTACACACGAACACAATTTTGTTTGCCCTACAAACACATCCAAATGCAATACAATACAACGTATTGTCTAATAACTGGAAATAAATATCCGCGAACGGAGGACCAAATATGTTACGTGTATCGTCTGCAAAATGTGATTTGGCAGTATAAAAAAGAAAAGTAGAATATGGAGGAATCTCTGATAGCTTTATATTTATATTTGGAGGACCAGCAGACTGTAAATTAAATGATACACATAACACATAAAATTAATTGAGCTGTATGGTATTGCATAGATGGATGGAATATGATAGGGCAAAAAAGAACAACATTAGCTGTAATAAAAAATAACAAATATTTAATTACTAAAAAATTTGAGTTAAAAGGTTAGTAAACAAACAAAAAAAATATTAAAAAACAGTAAGATAAAAAATTAATGTGAAAAAAGTAATGAAAAAAGAACACAAGTAATTGAAAAACAGTAATCTTGAAATCAGAAGTTGCCAAAAATTAAAGTCCTTTCTTGCGTTAAATTTAAATATTAAAAGAGTGCACTCAAGTAGATTTCTGATGCATCAGAAAGAAGTTTGAAATAAGTAGTCACTTATCCGTTGGAGCTCTGGTGGGTGTTTCTTGCAGCAGATGTCGGTCGAGAGATGTTGCAGCAGCAGGAGATTGTTGACGGGGATGGCGCAGAGTTGCGACCCCAAATTAAAGTGTTGTGCAGAGCAGCGTCTTCTAGCAGATTGCAGTAGGCAACTAGGCGTTGCACCGCATATTGTAAGTAAATGCTAGAGAGCCGCTTCTTGCAACAGATTGCGGTAGGCAAAATAGATTTTGCACCGCATACGAAAGTAAGTCTGACCTCTGCGGAGGTTGCCACAAGAGTCCTTGATCTCGTCGGATGAAAAGTTTTTTGAAGACTGGTCGGTCGAAATGTTGTCCTTTTCGTGACACACAGGGGCGCTAGTGTCAATTTGCGTGTGTGTCTGAGGGCTAGCGCTGTTGGGGAGATGGCGAAGCTTGTGCACGCACTCAGCGCGCACGCATGCCCTTGGAGCCGGAGGGGCTCGGACAGGAAGTTGCCAAAAAAAATGCGCCTGGAATAACAGCCCTCCGGCACGTTCGCAGTCGCCACCCCAATGGGGGCGGGACGCGCGGAGGGTGGTCCAGCAGGGGTGCAGGGGTCCAGCTGGGCGAGGCAAGGACTGCATTCCTCGAACGACGCCACTCCGACCGATTTCACTCACATATTTTTCAACACACTACACTGGTTGTTCAAATAATTGAGTATAAAGAATTGTGCTACAAGAGTCCCCTGGGTGCAAGGAAATAAAAAATTCAATAAATAGTTTTAAATTGGGACGTAACAGACGATACAT
>JAHLJT010008446.1:164505044-164557742 GCA_031308135.1 Acheta domesticus | reverse complement strand
TTATACTACTACGCTACACTAGCACCGTACAGGGTCCAACAGAGCCATAAAAAGAATCGAACAGGGTCGAAAATGGTAAATGCATGATAAAGAAACAAATGATACGATGGTACACACGCTTTACAAATAAAAGAAGAGACGTGAAAAAATGTTAAAAGTTAAAAATTCGAAAAAATATATACAGACACGTCCAGTTCATTTATCGTAATTATTGCAATATTTGTAATTCAATTGCCTTAAAATGGTTTCTCAATAAAGTTTCTAGAATTCTTAATTATTTCCTGTGAAAATAGAGAATTTTGACAAATAATATTCCCCGACCAGGGCTCGAACCGCCGAAGCTTCCCTCGAAAGAGCTGCGCTTGCCGAATAAACGACTGCGACCACAATAGCTATGCTTGACATTAACACGTATATATTAGAATTAAGGTATGAATGGTTTCTGTTCTCGCATTACGAGGCCGAAAAATCCGAGAAATGTAAAAAAATGACCTGTGGGGCGCTCAAAGAAGGTATCTGGGAAGATCATCATTCATAACAGAAAAACTAGTTCACTTAGAGATTAGAAAACTACGTTCTGCGAGAAAGTCTGTGCCATTCTATTACACCGCTAAATTTGTAAATTAGCAACAGGTTTTATCCACTTTTTCGTTACCAGACTCCAGCTATAAAAGGTTTTCTGGCAAAAATTCCCCGTTTCCGGCGCAAGATTACATAACTTTCTCTTCTTACGAAGTATTCGTAAGGCGAGAAAGTAATAATAATTTTGGAATCGTTAGGGATATGTACGTTAAACGCATGCGTCTTGTTATATTGAATTTCAATTTCGCGTTGAAATACTCATACATTACTTAAAATTGGTTCATAGAGATATACACAAGACAAACGATTGATTTGATATGACAAACGTTTCAGAAATCGAATAACACAGTTGAAAATTTAAAAAAAAATGATATTTGGGAAAACACAGACAAGACCTATATGTTTATCTGCATTGATTCTATTCGTGAGTAGAAGTACTACTTCGAATGATTATCAATAAAGTTTCTACACTCTTCAATGTTTTTTTTCTGGCAAAACACATTCATCAAATTGGAATCCCTCTCTGGAATTCGAACCTGGCGTCTTTCGAAATTAAGCGCTGAGGGCCCCAACACACTTTAACCGTCATTACCATTTACGTGAGATGCTGAGTAAGTACTTATATATTAGTCAAAACGTAAATTTCCCGTTTTCCGGTGCACAGTTACATATCTTTCTCTTTTTACGAAGTATTCGTAAGGAGAGAAAGTAATAATATTTCGGAACCGTAGGGGTATATAAGTTGATCGTATGTGTTCTGGTTAAATTGTATTTCAGTTTAATGTTAAAAAGCTCATAATTTTACTTAAATTGGTTAATACAGAAACCGAGCTAATGTCACCTTGTCGACATCTGCCCATCCACGGATGTTAGTCCCAGGAACCAGAGCCGGCAGTAGCTCGAAGCCATCGTAAGAGATGGACCCGGGATGAATTGAATGTGCTGCTTTTTCTATGCAAAAGTGAAAAAATGGGGGCTCAGGTACAGAAGTTTTTAAGATATGGAGAGAGCGGAACCCAGATAAGAGACATTCCCTAGACTCAAAGAAGCTTGCCAGTCAATGACGATGTTCCGTGTATCGTCTGCAAAATGTGATTTGGCAGTATAAAAAAGAAAGTAGCATATGGAGGAATCTCTGATAGCTTTATATTTATATATTTGGAGGACCAGAGACTGTAAATTAAATGATACACATAACACATAAAATTAATTGAGCTGTATGGTATGCATAGATGGATGGAATATGATAGGGCAAAAAAGAACAACATTAGCTGTAATAAAAAATAACAATATTTAATTACTAAAAAATTTGAGTTAAAGGTTAGTAAACAAACAAAAAATATTAAAAAACAGTAAGATAAAAAATTAATGTGAAAAAAGTAATGAAAAAAAAGAACAAAAGTAATTGAAAACAGAATCTTGAAATCAGAAGTTGCCAAAAAATTAAAGATCCTTTCTTGCGTTAAATTTAAATATTAAAAGAGTGCACTCAAGTAGATTTCTGATGCACTCAGAAAGAAGTGTTGAAATAAGTAGTCACTTATCCGTTGGAGCTCTGGTGGGTGTTTCTTGCAGCAGATGTCGGTCGAGAGATGTTGCAGCAGCAGGAGATTGTTGACGGGGATGGCGCAGAGTTGCGACCCCAAATTGAAGTGTTGTGCAGAGCAGCGTCTTCTAGCAGATTGCAGTAGGCAACTAGCGTTGCACCGCATATTGTAAGTAAATGCTAGAGAGCCGCTTCTTGCAACAGATTGCGGTAGGCAAAATAGATTTTGCACCGCATACGAAAGTACGTCGGACCTCTGCGGAGGTTGCCACAAGAGTCCTTGATCTCGTCGGATGAAAAGTTTTTGAAGACTGGTCGGTCGAAATGTTGTCCTTTTGTGACACACAGGGGCCGCTAGTGTCAATTTGCGTGTGTGTCTGAGGGCTAGCGCTGTTGGGGAGATGGCGAAGCTTGTGCACGCACTCAGCGCGCACGCATGCCCTTGGAGCCGGAGGGACTCGGACAGGAAGTTGCCAAAAAAAAATGCGCCTGGAATAACACCCTCCGGCACGTTCGCAGTCGCCACCCCAATGGGGGCGGGACGCGCGGAGGGTGGGTCCAGCAGGGTGCAGGGGTCCAGCTGGCGAGGCAAGGACTGCATTCCTGCGTACGACGCCACTCCGACCGATTTCAACTCACATATTTTTCAACACACTACACTGGTTGTTCAAATAATTGAGTATAAGGAATTGTGCTTACAAGAGTCCCCTGGGTGCAAGGAAATAAAAAATTCAATAAATAGTTTTAAATTGGGACGTAACATACTGCCCGCCCAAATGGCACGACACAGGAGTGTCATTTGTAAAAAGAAATAAAATAGAGAATTTTAATAAGAACAATGTGAAGTCCCAATGATAAAGAAAACTATTCTATCTTATGAAATAGGTAAGGGAGCTAACTTATGAATTGTACGTAAAAAATGTTCCAACCGCAGTTCGAACGCGAACAACACGAGCTCTATTATCACGCCCTAATGTTATTTCCTATTATTCTGCCCAATTTCCACTGTGCTGGGGCAGTCCATCTTCCTTAATCAGTACTACTGTACCTTCTGTAACATTTGGTGATTGAGAGTGCCATTTTTGAGCCCTTTGGAGAGCCAGTAAATAATCAGAATGACCACCTCTCCATACAATACTGTATTATTTGTTGAATGAGTTTGCCAACGTTGGCGATACTGAACAATATCGTCACAGGTGTTTGCCACAGGTAAAGAAGTTAGTGTTCGACCAGTAAGAAAATGAGCAGGAGACAAATAATTAAAATCAGGACGGATCCTCTGTTAAAGTTACTAACGGTCTTGAATTTAAGATCCCTTCAATCCTGCAAACTAGTGTGTGTAATTCTTCGTAAGTGAAGCTACGCGAATTGGTGGCGCGTCTGAAATGATGCTTCATACTTTTTACTGCAGCCTCCCATAAGCCTCCAAAAAGTGAGGTGCTCGAGGAGGAATGAAATGCCAACGTATGTGATGTATTGCCGTAGTATCCTGAAGTCTGTTTTGGTGCTCTGTAGACGACAGTAAGACTCCTAAATCATTCAACTCGTTTGACGCTCCTGTGAAGTTTGTCCCATTGTCGGACCACACGTCCGTGGGCACGCCTCGACGTGAGCAAATCTTTCGAATGCATTTAGAAAAGCACGTGTGGATAAGTCAACAACAACTTCGATATGTACAGCCTTTGTAGACATGCATACAACAAGGCTAAATACACTTTCTGAGTCTTTTTCGATCGCGGGCCTCCTAATTTGAGATAGTACGGTCCGGCGTAATCGATACCTACTTTGCAAAAGAAATGCTGCTTGAGTTCTAGCTTCTGGTAGCGCACCCATTTGTTGTTGCGCAATCTGTGCCTTGAATCTAAAACATTTAACACACTTACGAATGATGGACCTAACAGTCCTTCGTAAGGATGGGCTCCAATACAACTGGCGAAAATTTGCTATCACCATTTGGGCGCCCGCGTGCAAAGTTTGATGTGTGATGTTCAATAATCAACCTTGTAAACTGATGCTTTGAGTTGAGAACAACTGATGTTTTGCGTCGATCGGTAGGTCCGAATTTTGTAACCTTCCTCCTAATCGTATTAGACCGTGATTGTCAAGAAATGGACATAAGGAATATAGTTCACTTTTTGATGACAGAGGTTCTTGCGTTTTAAGAGACATGATTTCCTTAGAGTAAGTTTCTGACTGCGCTAATTTGATACAGATCAATTCAGCTCTCTCTATCTCGACCACAGTGATTGGGCTATTACATGACACTACAATCTTTCTAACCTTATCCAACCACCTAAGACATCTAGCGACAGTTCTGATTAATTTGGTATAGGAACTAAACCTATTAAAATCAACAGTTGGCGTTACTGGCACTGTCATTTGAACGATATTCTGTGATTTGCAAGGGTTGAAAATAGTATGGGGCCATCGTTCAAACGAATACCTTAACCAAGACGGACCGAACCACCATAAGTCACAATCCTTTAATTGTACTGCTGACAAACCTCTAGAACATATATCTGCTGGGTTATCCTTAGAAGGAATATGTGACCAATGACATTCATTAGTTGTCACCCTGAATTCTAGCAACTCGATTCTGAGTGAATATACACTTAGAGCGTGTTGATGATCTGATTTGGCTCAGCACGATGGTTGAGTCTGACCATAGATAAACTTGCTTTAACGGGATTTGAAGAGACTTGGCTACTGTCACGCTTAATGAGGCTAACAATAATGCTGCCGAAAGTTCCAATTTGGGAACTGATAAAGTTCTCACGGGTGCAACCTTTGTCTTGGCACATAACAAATTGACCTTGACATTTCTGTCGTCGTGAGCGACTCGCAAGTAGAGACAAGCACCGTATGCTTTGTTACTTGCATCCGCAAATCCATGAATTTTGCAATAGGTGTTTGGGCACCGAAGGACTGACACACCTGGGAACGGTGATATTTCCTATTTCAGGAAGAGAATGTACAATTTTTGACCATTGATTGTGAATATGATAGGGCAAATAGTCGTCCCAACCTACCTTTTCTAGCCATACTGTTGAAACAAGATCTTACATGTTATCAACACGGGGGATATCAATCCCAAAGGATCGAAAATCGAGGCAACGCAAGATAAAAATGATCGTTTTGTAAACCTCGATACGAGTAAATAGCGGCTGAGATCTGATACAATTCGTAACTGATCAGTGGCTGGATGCCATAAAAGACCAAGTGCCCTGACCGAGCACTGCAACGAATCATCGAAACTTCTAATTTCTGAAACCTCTTTGTCTTCAGTTGGAATAAAATTCAACAGATCCGATGAATTGGAGCTCCACTTGCGGAGATGAAAACCGCCGTTAGACAATATTTGATTTAGTTCATGATAGGCCCGAAGAGCTTCTGGCACCGTTGCAGCGCCGGATAGACAATCATCCATATAAAAATTATTAGTGATTATCTCAGATGCAATTGGATAATCTGCACCTTCATCATGCACTAGTTGAGACAGTACTCTCGTAGCAAGAAATGAAGCTGGAGCAGTACCGTAAGTGAGCGTTTTTAGATAGTACTCTTTCAATGGGACGGAAGGATCCGGTCTCCAAAATATCTTATGATACTGGAGTTCCTCTGGATGCAGCCAAATCTGTCGATACATTTTCGTGAGGTCGGCCATGAAAGCCACCGTATTCATTCTAAACTTAAGAATCTGGCTGAATAAGTCGTCCTGCAGGACTGGCCCTACTGCAAGAGTATCATTTAGCGATATGCCTGTGCTAGATTCGCTGAAGCGTCATATACTACACGTAATTTCGTGGTTGAACTAGAGGGTTTCAGAATTGGATGGTGAGGAATGTAATAGCCGAAATTATCCATGGAGTTGGAGGTCACTTCAACCATGTGGCCCAAGTTTTCATACTCCTTCATAAACTCCACATAGTTGTGTTTGAGTTCCGGATCTTTCTCAAGCCTGGTTTCTAATGACAAGAAACGCCGTTTTGCCTGAGCCTGATTTGCGCCTAAAGTCGGTGCATTTAATTTGCGAGGGAGTTTTATTATATATCTGCCATTGCGATCGCGAGTGGTAGATTCGCGAAAGAAATCTTCGCAATGTTCATTTCTGGAGAGGATTGTTTAGCCGCGGGCAGTTCCTCTAATTGCCAAAACTTGCTTAATTCAAACTGTGTCGCATCTAAACCTTCGTGATTAGAAGATATAAATGCCGAGTAATGACTCGTAGATTGTTTTGATTCCTGCAAACACGGTAGACGACCAGCTATTAACCAGCCTAACAAGGTGTTCTGCATGACAGGTTTTTCAGGTCCTAATGAAACATTTCCCGTAGCCAGTATTGAGTAAAATATTTCCGAACCTAATAATAAGTCGATGGACTTAGCATTAGCGAAATGCGGGTCCGCCAGAGTCATGTTGCTTGGAATATTCCAAGAAGTTGGATCTAAATCTACCGTTGGTAGTTGAGAACTAATCTGTGGTATAACGTAAGCACCTAAGTTAGTGCGCCAATTCGTGGCGCTGGCGCCAACTTCAAGTGATACCCCGCGAGTAGCTCGTGTCTGAGAAGCTGCTATGCCGCAGATATTTATAGAGGCATCAAAAGTATTGAGTTGAAGTCGTTCAACTAAAGATTCAGTAATTAAATTACAATTGGATCCGGAGTCCATAATTGCCGTGCACTGCACGTAAGATCCGTCCCTTTTCCTTATCTGCACTGCCGCGGTGGCGAGAAGGCATCGTGACGTATGAACTGCAGGCAAAGTGCAAAACGATATCTTAGACGAATCCTGCGACTTTACCTGAGCTTCAATGTGTTCCGAGATTCCAGCTGAGGGCGCGGAACTCGTGGTGTTCATGTCTGAACACGCGTTAGCATTAGCTGACATCACGTTTGATTGCGTTTGAGGCTTACTGGAAACTTTATCACCTAAATGTAGTAACGTATGATGACGTTTGTCGCACTGACGACACGTTCCCTTTGAACAAGTATGACCAGGACTATAATATTTTAAACAATTTCGACATAACTTCTTGTCAGTTACTACGGCTATCCTTTTCTGCGGACTCATTTTATTGAAATCAGCACACAAATAAATTGGATGTGGGCCGGAACAGCAAGCGCAATTACTGGTACCCTGTTTTGAAGTGGGGCGTGATGACGATGACCCTTGCTTTAGATGTACTTCGACATTTACTTTATTGATATTAACTAGATCTAAGATTTTACATCTTTTTTCAAGAAATGTGGTCAGATCGTTAAGTGAGGGCATTTTATCTGTGTCAGATGAACTTTCCCATTCACGCAAAGTTTCCAGGTCTAGAGACTCTAACAACAACTGAGAAATGAGCAATTCATCAAGAGGTAGTTCATTTTGAATTACCTTCAGCGCATTGTAATTAGTCACAAAATGATCTAATATAGCTCTTAAGGACTGAGGCGATCCTGCTTGTAATTCAGGCGGTTTTAGAAGCTTTTTCAGGTAGCTAGATATTATCAAACGGGTGTTATCATATCTAGTACAAAGCAGATTCCATGCTACCTGAAAATTGAGGGCTGATGCAGGTAGACTGCGTAGCAATGAAAGAGGTTCCCCTTCAAGAGCAGTATTTAGGTGATGAAACCTTGCCACATCTTCTATAGTGGAATTTTTTATAATCAAGGCCGTAAAGATTTCCTTGAAATTCGTCCAATTCGCAAAATCTCCATTGAATTTAGGAATAGAGATTTCCGGTAACCTGACTGATTGTTGTGTTCGAGAATTTGCAAAAGATGAGCACACATGCTGTTCGTTGTTAACAGAATTCTCCGAAATTTGATCGGAGTGATGATTGTTCTCACTGAGAATAATCTTAATCTGAGCTAAGAGAGTGACGTACTCGTCCTCAATATTTTCGTATTCCCTAAAGTCAGAATCAGAAAATTCAGATTGCATTGATACTTGAGCAAATTGTTCATAAAGATTAGTGAGCCGAGTCTGTTTTTCTATCAACACGTTATAGGATAGCCTATCTTTAATTTCATAACTACGCAATGCGTTCATTGAGGAAATTAATAATTTTTTGAAATTATTTCTTTGATGCTCTTGTTGAGTGGATTCATAGCCTGCGTGGGGGTCTAACTGCCTATTTTTCTTTGGACCCATTTTGATTTGTTAAAATTTACAACAAAAAAATAAGAGGTTAAAATAAAACCTTCTATCACCCAAAACAAAAATAATGTCTTGCCACGATAGCCCTGCACGTCAAGGGGGGACTTGCAGACACAATTCACTGTTACGATGCGTAATAACAATTATGTGAAAATAAACACTTATCACTACACACGAACACAATTTTGTTTGCCCTACAAACACATCCAAATGCAATACAATACAACGTATTGTCTAATAACTGGAAATAAATATCCGCGAACGGAGGACCAAATATGTTACGTGTATCGTCTGCAAAATGTGATTTGGCAGTATAAAAAAGAAAGTAGCATATGGAGGAATCTCTGATAGCTTTATATTTATATATTTGGAGGACCAGCAGACTGTAAATTAAATGATACACATAACACATAAAATTAATTGAGCTGTATGGTATTGCATAGATGGATGGAATATGATAGGGCAAAAAAGAACAACATTAGCTGTAATAAAAAATAACAAATATTTAATTACTAAAAAATTTGAGTTAAAAGGTTAGTAAACAAACAAAAAATATTAAAAAACAGTAAGATAAAAAATTAATGTGAAAAAAGTAATGAAAAAAAAGAACAAAAGTAATTGAAAAACAGTAATCTTGAAATCAGAAGTTGCCAAAAAATTAAAGTCCTTTCTTGCGTTAAATTTAAATATTAAAAGAGTGCACTCAAGTAGATTTCTGATGCATCAGAAAGAAGTTTGAAATAAGTAGTCACTTATCCGTTGGAGCTCTGGTGGGTGTTTCTTGCAGCAGATGTCGGTCGAGAGATGTTGCAGCAGCAGGAGATTGTTGACGGGGATGGCGCAGAGTTGCGACCCCAAATTGAAGTGTTGTGCAGAGCAGCGTCTTCTAGCAGATTGCAGTAGGCAACTAGGCGTTGCACCGCATATTGTAAGTAAATGCTAGAGAGCCGCTTCTTGCAACAGATTGCGGTAGGCAAAATAGATTTTGCACCGCATACGAAAGTACGTCTGACCTCTGCGGAGGTTGCCACAAGAGTCCTTGATCTCGTCGGATGAAAAGTTTTTGAAGACTGGTCGGTCGAAATGTTGTCCTTTTGTGACACACAGGGGCGCTAGTGTCAATTTGCGTGTGTGTCTGAGGGCTAGCGCTGTTGGGGAGATGGCGAAGCTTGTGCACGCACTCAGCGCGCACGCATGCCCTTGGAGCCGGAGGGACTCGGACAGGAAGTTGCCAAAAAAAATGCGCCTGGAATAACACCCTCCGGCACGTTCGCAGTCGCCACCCCAATGGGGGCGGGACGCGCGGAGGGTGGTCCAGCAGGGGTGCAGGGGTCCAGCTGGGCGAGGCAAGGACTGCATTCCTGCGTACGACGCCACTCCGACCGATTTCAACTCACATATTTTTCAACACACTACACTGGTTGTTCAAATAATTGAGTATAAGGAATTGTGCTACAAGAGTCCCCTGGGTGCAAGGAAATAAAAAATTCAATAAATAGTTTTAAATTGGGACGTAACAGACGATACATACTCAGCAGTGGAAAATTCACAGCAGAACAACTTGCAGACATCCAGAAAAACACGGAGTACATTCTTCGATCGAACTATCCAGATGACGAACATTTGGAACCATCTAATATCCCTGAAAACGATGGTCCTCTTGAAGGTTCATCTCCTCCAAGTGAAACATCCATCAGTGGTGAAAATTCATCTGGCCTTGAGTCACACGATAAGGACATGATGCGGGACCTCCTCCGACGCGAGATAGAACTAGTACGTCTACTTCCATTCCAATCTCGTGCACCGTTGAGAATTTACGAAAATGCTAAAGCTAAGAGAGTGATAGAAGCAGCGAATTCTGTCTTAAATGAGGGTGTACAGACGTCAAGGAGAAATATAGTTAATACTGAAATCAACCATATTTTATATGCAATTGGATATCTGGTATCTCAAATAATTTTGGGATTCTGGATGGCCGCCAGCCAGAGTAAACAGCTCCATACCTCCATGGGCGAAAAGAATTATGAAACGGATAGCCAACATACGGCGTGAAATATCACTCCTAACCGAGGCATCTTCTAAATCAAATCACACTTCTAATGTTCAACAAAAAATACGCCATGTTGAACACAAATACCTAATTGAAAATGATCCAACAAGGCTAATGGTAGCTGAGAAGTTAAAAGAGAAAATCCAAACATGGGCTCAACGAATCAGACATTACAAACGAAGAGAAGATTTCCTTGTACAGACCGGTTGTTTGAAATAGGCGCGAAGAGATTCTATCGCAGTCTGACTCAAAAACCGAAGGGCAATGCTGCCCCTCCTTCAAAAGATGACGTCGAAATATTTTGGGCAGGAATCTGGGAGGAGAGCAGATCCTACAACGACGCATCTTGGCTCCAATCTGAAGTTGATGCTGCGAATGGGCTCGTGGAAACAGTGGAATATGTTCCAGAATTCTCTGAAGAGGTTCTCTGCCAAGCAATTAAAACATGGGAAACTGGAATTCCCCCGGGATTGATAGGATCCACATATAATGGATTAAAAAATTAACAGCATTACATTATCATCTAGCAAAGGCCGTTAATAAAATTTTAGAAAACCCTAAGGAACTCCACGAATGGCTCACACGCGGCATCACGTATTTGCTACCCAAAGCGGGAGACGGCTCTTTGGAGAAAAACTACTGACGAATCACTTGCCTGCCAGTAATGTACAAAGTTATCACTGCAGCCATAGCTGACAAAATGTATAAACAACTAGAGAAGAACCATCTGTTACCAGTTGAATAGAAAGGATATCGCAAAGTTTCCTATGGCTGTAAGGAAATCTTGCTACTGAATAAAATCATCTTGCATGATGTAAAGAAACGAAAACGTAATTTAAGCATGGCTTGAATTGAATACCAGAAGGCCTTTGACAGTGTACCACACGATTGGATTTTGAAGACCCCGGAGATCTATCGATTTCATCCTAGACTTGTTGAGTTTTGCAAGGCTAGTATGAAGTTGTGAAGTACCATGTTACTAATACACAGCGGAAAGGGAGTACTAGAAACAAGACGTATTCAGATAAACGAGAATTTTCCAAGGAGATTCGCTATCCTCTCTTGTTTTGCATTAGTTTGATCCCACTATCTAGACAGTTGTCGCACAATGACTTTGATTACAAGCTCCATGGTGATGAAATGCCAGTATCACATTTGTTTTACACGGATGATCTTAAAGTGTTTGCTAAGAATGAAGCGATTCTCTCCCAAATGCTGTCCATCATCAATGACTTTAGCAATGACATCTGCATGATGTTTGGTCTTGACAAGTGTGCAAAAATCAACTTAAAAAGAGGCAAAGTGACAACGTCAGAGAACATTTACGTCGATACGCACACTGTCATTCAAGATCTTGAGCCAGGTAAAACTTACAAATATCTGGGCAATGAATATGACACCATCTCGAACGACACTATGAAAGAGAGAATTCGCAGAGAGTATTACAGAAGAGTGAGACTGATACTGCAGTCTGCTCTGAACTCCAGGAATAAAATATCAGCAATAGGTATTCTGACGGTCCCTGTAGCTCAATACGTTTCGGACTAATGGACTGGACTGAGCAGGAAATTTGCATCTTGGATCGAAAAAACCAGAAAACTGCTTACAATGCATTATGTTGCCCACCCTCGAGCTGATGTACGTAGACTTTATATGGCACGTAAGGAAGGAGGAAGAGGCCTCAGACAAATTGGGGCCTGTCACAATGCAATAGTCGGGATATGAAAGTATGTAGTCAGCCATCAAGATGACCCACTAATGAGGCAGGTCATAAAATCTGACGGAAGACTGGGAAACAGAGGCATTGTATGTGTAGCAAGAAGTATTGCGAACAAGACTATGCAAGACACGCAGAATTAAATTGAATTGAACTGCCATATTTTACGTGGCGAGACTCAGAATAACAGAGGCACGGAACTTCTAATGCTACTTAACATTAAATGTAAGACGCAAAAAAATGTTAACGAAATCGTGGAGAGATAAACCCCTCCACGGACAATAGTTGAAACGATTGGACAGGGTACAGATCAATAAAGATCAATGATTTATGTGTCTCAAAAGGGGAAGAATGAAGCCAGGATTGGAATCACATGTAATAGTTGCCCAAGATCAGGCATTGAGAACACGACATTATGATAGAGCGGTTCTCAGAATTTCCCCAGATTATAAATGCCGTATTTGCTAGGAACACGTAGAAACCATTGATCAAATTGTCTCAGCTTGTCCAATCCTAGCAAAGACCGAATACTTGAAAAGATACGGCAGGGTGTGTAGTTACCTCAACTGGCAAATCTGTAGCGCCGTCGAAGTTCCAAACACATGCCCCAAGTGGTACGAACACTTGCCAAAGCCGGTGACGTGTGTTGGATTGTGAACAATATTGTATTACCTACAAATCCAAACTGATCGCACGATAGCGGCAAACAAACCGGATATAGTTATCCGGGATTTGGAGAAAAAATCATGTCTACTTATCGATGTTTCTGTACCTTGCGATCAAAACATCGTTACCAAGGATGCAGAGAAACGTCTTAAATACAAGAGTTTGGAAATCGAGATCAGCCGAATGTGGGGCGTGAAAGCACAGGTCGTACAGATAGTCATCGTAGCTTTGGAATTTGTTCCGCAAAATTTGTGTAAGAACTTGTCTAAACTCCCTCGTAAATCAAAAGACTGGGAAGTGCAAGAAATTGCTTTATTTGGAACTGCTCACATTTTGCGCAAAGTATTGTAGATGCACCGACAGTCCCTAGATCTGCTCCTTAGGTAGCTGGTTGCAACCTGGAGTAGATTTTATTTTTAGACGATTTATAACATCTTTAGTCGAGATGTAGTGGAATAATAATAAAAACACTACACACTCCCCAACAAAAAACACTAAGTTAATAATTTTTTTACATTGAGGCTTATAATTTGAAATGCATTTTAAATCTGTGAAATCTAGCGTAAGTAAATATTGTGCATTTTAAGTGAAAATTATCATATGAAACCATAATGATCCCAAAGTTGTACTTACATAGTCAGTTCAAAAACATATAAGAATTGTTTTAGAATTTTTTCACAAGTTTTGAAGATGAGCATTTTGAAAAATCAAAATTGTAAATTTAAATTCGAAGTACTTTTGCAAACTAACCCCTATTTAGTTGTATACCATATAAAAGGCCATAAAGAAAGTTGAAAAATTATTTATTTTTTAGCTCTCTATCTTAATTTGGAGAGGTTCTGCATCAATTGAAAATTTTTTGGGAACCCGATTTTGTAAAATTTTACATGGCTGTATTTCACAAACGACTTGAAATATTTTACTCAAAACTTGTTTTCTTAGTCATCATTCATACTATCTGTCATATTTCATCTGAATTAAAATGGTGAGGTAAAATTTTAATTAAAACTGTGTTGATTTAATGTGGAATGACCCACCTTCACTATGCGCACGTTTTGTTGAGCTATCTTTTTGCTAGAAGTGGTACAAGTCGAGCAAGATTAATGGATTACTATTTTGTTAGCAATACAAATATATTAAATCTGCAGTTCGTTGACCGATGCAAATAAATTTAGTATCACTCGAGAACAAAAATGACTAGTTTTCAAATGTTGCTAACCTTGGTTTCTTAAAACATTTATTTATTATTCTACTATTTATAGCTAAAATATTTGGAAGAGATTCTGGAGCTCAAGCAAACGAGCGCAGATGATGCTTCTCCCCCATACGTCACATATATTTTTACTTTCTCGCCCTTAAGAAGGAATATTTTAAGAAGAGAAAGTTATGTAATCGTGTGCCGGAAAACGGCAATTTTTCGACACAAAAACTTATTGCTGGACCGTGGTAACGAAAAGTGGAAAAATCCAGTTGCTCAATTTATAAAAAAAAATCCTCTAACACTTGGTGTAGCTAGAATCCATGTTTTGTTGATTCTTGATACCGAAACATCGATTGACGGCAATGCGTCCGTCTGACCGTCTGTCTGTGGTCAATACTAGTGCCTAAACCGTTCAGCAGATTTCCTCCAAAATTCATATTCCCCCATCGTTCTGGCTGATTTTGTGACTGTTGGGATTAGAAACCGATATTTTAATTTTCGTTTACATAAAGCTGCTCGGACATTTTCAAAATTTTCAAAATAATTCCTACAAATTTTTTGATTAAATTTTGTTGTTGAATAGTGGGTCGTTTATGATAATGGTGCAAGTCTCATTATTGTTGAAATCCCCGATTTTTCGAAAATTGTAGAAAAAGTTTTAAAACTATAAAATTAAAGAAAAATGTTTGCGTCCTGTTGTACAAAATTAGCTCTTTAAATATGCTCTTTAAACATTTTTTTGAAAAACGAGTAGTTTTGGCGTAATTTGCGCTTGAGATTTACAAAAATTATTTATTTTTTAAAACCCGCGCCAAATTTTTCCCCCTTTCCGTCTCCCCCTTTCCGTCTCCCCCTTTCCGTCTCCCCCTCTCCGTCTCCCCCTCTCCGTCTCCCCCGCTCCGTCTCCCCCGCTCCGTCTCCCCGCTCCGTCTCCCCCGCTCCGTCTCCCCCGCTCCGTCTCCCCCGCTCCGTCTCCCCCGCTCCGTCTCCCCCGCTCCGTCTCCCCCGCTCCGTCTCCCCCGCTCCGTCTCCCCCGCTCCGTCTCCCCCGCTCCGTCTCCCCCGCTCCGTCTCCCCCGCTCCGTCTCCCCCGCTCCGTCTCCCCCGCTCCGTTTCCCCCTCTCCGTCTCCCCTCTCCGTCTCCCCCTCTCCGTCTCCCCCTCTCCGTCTCCGTCTCCCGCTCTCCGTCTCCCCCTCTCCGTCTCCCCCTCTCCGTCTCCCCCTCTCCGTCTCCCCCTCTCCGTCTCCCCCTCTCCGTCTCCCCCTCTCCGTCTCCCCCTCTCCGTCTCCCCCTCTCCGTCTCCCCCTCTCCGTCTCGCCCTCTCGGTCTCTTCCTTTCCGTCTCTCCCTATCCGTCTATCCTTCTCCCTCCTCTCTCTCCTTCGTTCTTCCTCTCCCTTCTCTCTCCTTCGTTCTTCCTCTCCCTCTCTGTCTGTCCTTCTCTCGTCTCTCGTCTTCCCTCTCTCTCTTCTCTCCCTCTCTCTCATACACATTTAGTTGCAGATTCTGCACCTCTCTGTGCAGATGGGGTACCAGCGCCGGACCAGCAAAAATGCAATAGAATGTTCAAGAAGTTCCTCTTTCTCCTTCCCTCTTCCTTTCTCTCCCTCTCTCTCCCTCTCTCTCTCCGTCCCTCCCTCCGTCCCTCCCTCTCCCGGTCTCTCTCCGTCCCTGTCTCAGTCTGTATGACTGTCTCTGTTTGTGGCTATCTCTGTCTGTTTCTTCTCTTTCCCCCTCATTTGCATTTACTCTCAGATTCTGCACATCTCTGAGCAGGTGGGATAATATCGAGAAGCGTCGGACCTGCAAAAATGTAATAGAATGTTCAAGAAGATCTCGTCTTGTAGATTACGGTGTGAGGAACTTTTCTTTGATGCCTTGGCTTCAAAGATTGTTTTTAGTGCCGTAGAACGCTTCGTTTAGGAGTTATTTAACGATTTAGATTAAAAATTCTTACCGCGTGTAGCGGGTTGCATTTAGATGAAAAATTAGGCTTTTTATTCTAGTGCCATCTAGCGCCATTTTTTCAATATTTTAATAGTTATTCTGCTTTTCGGGGCGGAGATAAATCCAACAAAACAGAGATGATTAAAATTGGTCCAGCCGTTCTTGAGTTATAAATGGTGTAACTAC
This sequence comes from Acheta domesticus, assembly GCA_031308135.1. NCBI lineage: Eukaryota > Metazoa > Arthropoda > Insecta > Orthoptera > Gryllidae > Acheta > Acheta domesticus. The sequence goes on along the minus strand of JAHLJT010008446.1, from coordinate 164,541,696 downwards.
CACGACTTCGTTTTATAGAAAGAGATATATGCTGTGTTTTAATTTTTATTGCTTTCTGGCGTAGACTATTCAGGGCTGTTGAGGTAGAAAGACTTATAGTATTTCTACTTATTTCGTCTATTAACCCGTCTAATTCCAAACGATGTCGAAAGGCTAAATCAGAATTACTGAGAAAGAAGCTATCTCTCCATTATGCCAAAAACCTCTCCAACATTAGTGTATGTTTCTCTTATAATTTTATTTTCAAATTTGTCCCATAAAATAAGTAAGCTAATACTTTGTAATGCAATTTCTAGGTGCTGGATTGTTTTGACCCTGCGTGTGCGGAGTTTGTGGCTGCTGCCCCAGAAGATTGGATGTTACGAGCGGTGTCTATGTGTCGTGTTGTACTTGTTATTAATGACTGTGGTGCAGAACTTCAGAGAAAATCAAGTTTGGTGCATGCGTACAGATATCCATTACCTTTCTGTCACTTGTTCCTCGTGGGACTCAAACACGTTATGGGAAGTCTGTCTTCCCGTGAATATTGCAGAGTGTTTGTTGTAAGGTAATTGTTATTCATTGTTTACCAATGCTGTGTTTTAATTTTTATGCTTTCTGGCGTAAACTGTAGGGGCTGTTCAGGTTGAAAGAATATAGTATTTCTACTTATTTCGTCTATTATCCCGTCCAATTCCAAACGACGTCGGAAAGGGTAAATCAGCATTACTCAGAAAGAAGCTAACTCTCCATTATGTCAAGAACCTCTCCAACATTTGTGTATATGTTTCTCTTATAATTTTATTTTCAAATTTGTCCCATTTCGTGCAATAATCTGAGACAACGTATCCCACTCTTCCTGTGATTCCTCTTGATGAACTTTTGCAATTTTCAAACATTCAGGGATTTGTACGAACATGAGACCTGCGTCAGTTTTAAGCGTTCTTTTACGCTATCTCAGGAGGAAGTTTAATGAAAATAGTTTCGAAAAAAGTTTGAGGCTTCATGTAAACTACTCCAAAAATAAAAATGTCCATTTCAACATCTCAGGGTTTTGAATTCGTTCAGATCGATAGGGGAATATCAATTTTGGAGAAAACCGTCTGAATGGCTTAGGCGCTACCTTTAACCACTGATAGACGGATAACGTTATGCTGTCAATGGAATTTTTGGTATCAAGGAGCCATAAAACTGTATTCTGACTACACAACGTGGTCAACACTATTGTATGAGCCGTTCAGACAATTTCCTCCAAATTTGATATTCCGCGATCGGATTGGACGAATGGAGCCCCTGCGAGTTTCAACTAGATATTTTGATTTTTGAAGGTACTTTACAAGAAGCCTCAAACACATTTTCAAAATGTTCTCGAAAACCGCGCTTAAACAATTCTGCGGGACCCATTTTCGTTAAAACATCTGAATTTTCCAAACTTTTTAAGTTCATTTTTTTCGGCGTCTTCTCACAACTACAATATTAAAAATAGAGATTTGTTCTTTAATAAAATCTTCTCTTTAAAGACATCTTGAAATAAGTTCAGGTACAATTTTTTGAAAAAATTGAGTAGTTTTTGCGTAATTTTGCATTAAAAAGGCAATTTCAAAATTATTTTCTAAAAACTGCTCCAAATATTTGTTTAAGTTTTATTTGCTCGGATAAGGCAGTTTTTGGTTGAGGAATTTGCACAGGTCATGTCAAGAAATGCAAATGTTCAATATTGATGATACAAATATGTTCCTTAAATAAACTTGTTTTAAAAATAGATCGTGAACACTTTTTGAAATAACAAAAAGTTTTCGTGTAATATGCGCTTGCAGTCATTGCAATTTATAATATTTATACTAAAAATCTGCTCCAAATTTTTAATTTATTTTTGCCCCGGATAGAGCAAATGATGGAGTAGGTAAATTCATGATTGCATCCAAGGGTTAATATACACATTTATAGCTATTTGTAAGCACTATTGTGTTTGTGAGTTACAATCCAGGTCCCATTTTTGCAAACTTTCTATTTTCGAAAATTGGAAACAAAAAATTAACATTGCAAAACTACGAGTACAATATTGATGATTGAGATTTTTTTGCCCTAATCCAATCTTTTCTTGAAATGTATATCGTGAAATCACATTAATGAAATCTCTGAATATTTGAAAATTCCAAATACAAATGTTCAACTGTTTTTACGCGGCGGGACGGTTGATTTTAACTCTGTATTCGAAATTTGAAGCTCTTTTTCACAAAACATTTTTGAGTTTTCGAAAAAATTTATTAGAAGTCATTTGAAGCACTGTAACTCACAAATACAATAGTGTTTACTATAAATGTGTATATTATAACTATAAACTAACTATAAATGTGTATATTAACCCTTGGATGCAAACGTGAATTTACCTACTTCATTAAAATGTGTTGAACACTATTGTATTTGCGAGTTAGAGTGCTTCAAATTACTTCTAATAAATGCTTTCGAAAACTCAAAAATGTTTTGTGAAAAAGAGCTTCAAATTTCGAATTTACTGTAGGGCTTAAACGCCATTTTCTTAAAAAGGGCTACAAATTTTTCGAAGAAAATTGCCATTTAGGACAAGGTTTTCCTGTTCTTTAATATTCTTAAAATAATATTTCCGTTTTACCATTAGGAAACCGAGAAATGAAGAAAATGTAAGCAAAAATGTACTGTGGGCGGCGATAGATGGGAGCTGGCAAGAGAACGTGCAAGTCCGAATAGCTTGCTGAGACCAAAGGAAATAGGAAACTAACACGGGGAAGTCTGTGCCATCCTGTAGCACTTTTAGTTAATATATAATAATTTTAGTTACAGCTTTAATAATATATATATATACAGGTGTCCGGGGAGGAAACTTCGAAAATAAGCTCTTAAGACAATTCTAAGCATATTTTGTCTAATAAAATGCGGGGATATTCCGAATGGTTGGGCCGCAATGAGCACTCAAAATTTGGTTTGAAAAAATTATTTCTAGGCAAAAATTTGCATTATGGAAACATAGAAACACTCCAAAAACATGTTAATTGTTTATTATTTACAAAAGAAATGAATATATTTGCTCTGGCAGAAAAATTAAGCGAGAAATAAAAAAGCAGTCGAATTGTGTAAATTGGGTGCTTTTTTATTTCTCGCTTAATTTTTTCTTTCTGATCAAATATATTCATTTCTTTTGTAAATAATAAACAACCTATGTTTCTGGAGTGTTTCTAAGCTTCTATAATGCAAATGTTTTCCTAGAATTCAATTTTTCAAACCAACATTTGAGTGCCTGTAGTGGCTCAGCCATGCGGAGTATCCATGTAGTTTTATTAGACAAAATACACTTAAAATTGTCTTAAGAACTTATTGTCGAAGTTTCGACGTTTCCTCCCCGTACACCCTGTGTGTGTGCGTGTGTGTGTGTGTGTGTGTGTGTGTGTGTTGTGTGTGTGTGTGGAAGTGGAATAAAACTACATATTCATGTCAACTGCAACTCGCAACACACTCGGCAGCATTTTGAATGTATATCGTTAAAAAACTCCTAAACGAGGCGTTCTAGGGCCTTAAAAATAAAATTTTGAAACGGAAGGCCTCTAAGAAACGTTTCTCATACCGTAGTCTACAGAATGAGCTCTTCTCGAACATCCCCGATATTACCTCACTTGCTCAGAGACGTGCAGAATCTGTAAGTAAATGTGAATGAGAGGGACAGAGAGTGGCAGAGACACAGACAGGGACAGGGTAAGGGAAGGAGGGCGAGACAGTGAGAAAGGGTGACGGGAGGGGAAAGGGAGATGAAGGGCAGAACGTCTGCCGGGTTTTCCTAGTACTACGTATATAATTTCAAAAAAATGCCAAGTTTATCGATTTTAATAATGAAAACGTGAAAAACGTTTATTTAGATAGAAACAATTTCTCGAATACACCATCATCGATTTTGTTTTTTATTGATAAATTATCTTAGGGAGACATAAAACTAAAAGCCTTTAAATTTTTAGCCATAAGTTTACGGTCATTCCTTTTTTTGTGACAATTTGAAGTCAATTTTTATTTTTAGAGCCAGATAAATTATCTCCATCTATAGGATGTGAATAGTATCACGACTACATGGCCGTCAATTAATAGCGTACAGCATTTCTTTTGATGAAAAATTCACGGACGATATCAGTTTTGTAGTTGCCGAGCGAATCACATTGTAGGAATAATATTATAGGCGATTGGATTACTGATTGTTTGGAAACCACAGACCTCAAAAATGCGGTTTTAGAAAATCTTGAGTTAGACGAAATCGAATGTATCACATATCAACAGTAGGTGAATGTAGATCGGTGTTCATTAGAAACTTTAGTGAAACCATACGATCAAATGGTGGAAATTGACTTACCAGTTTGTGGCGCCCTCCATCGGTAATGCTGGAATTCAATAGGGTGTTGCTCCAGCCTTAGCCTTGATGACAGCTTCCACTCTCGAGGCATACTTTCAATCAGGTGCTGGAAGGTTTCTTGGGGTAAGGCAGCCCATTCTTCACGGAGTGCTGCACTGAGGAGAGGTATCGATGTAGGTCGGTGAGGCCTGTCACGAAGTCGGCGTTCCATAACATCCCAAAGGTGTTAGATAGGGTTCAAGACAGAACTCTGTGCAGGCCAGTCCATGTTATTGTCAGTCCATGTATATGCCAGTCCATGTCGTGTAACCATTCCACCACAGGCGTTGCAGTATGAACTGGTGTTCGATGGTGTTTAAAGATGCAGTCGCCATCCCCGAATTGCTCTTCAACAGTGGGAAGCAAGAATGTGTTTAAAACATCAACGTAGGCCTGTGCCGTGATAGCGCCACTCAAAACAACAAAACACGACCACACTATTACATCGCCGCCTCCGTGTCCGGATACTTTTGATCACATAGTGTATCGCAACGTGGTGCAAGCCTTGGATAAAGTGCCATACAACTTACTTATCACCAAACTTCGGCGCTACGTTCCACAAGACATAACGGATATGGTTGTCTTTCCTCACAAACCGCACATTTGTGGTACATGTGGGAAAAGCAGGATCCTCAAAGCGGAGCATAGAGGCCGGAGTTCCTCAAGGCTCCGTCCTCTCTCCACTACTGTTCTCGCTGTATGTCAATGACATACAACATATACCGCGAATAAGACTATTCCTCTCTGCTGACAACATATCCGTCCTAGCAAGACGAATTAACCTAGACCACAAACTCAAAATACTACAACAGATGAACCTGGCGCAAAAGTGGGCGGAAGAAAACCACTTGATTTCTTCGGCGGAAAAGTCTCAGGCAATCTATTACACTCGTCGCAAACACAAACATACAAAGCGGTTCACACCGCCAAAACAAATTACACTACAGACGCAAAAACTAAGGTGGGCGACTAAGGTAGCTTACCTAGGCGTCACTTTTGATCGAAGGATGCGCTGGAATTTACATGTCAGGCGAATTCGATCAAAACTTCAGCAAAGAGTTCGACTTTTACAACCTCTCTTGAGGGAACCCACACTTCCCTTGGAACTTCGCCTGGCATTCTGTAAAACGTGTTGCCGGCTTACGCCACTGCGACGTGGTGGAGTATACTGCGATTTCTCTAACTTTGCCCCTCAAGGCCCATCTTCGCGATGGAATAACACACGGCATTTCCCGTCTTTCTCGGTCTTACCGGTAGAAGTCTCATGATCGCAATCACTGCTTGATACGGTTGCGATCATGTGAAATCTAGCGGAACGACTGAGAAAGATGCGAAATATTATGACATATTCCATCGCGAAGATGGGATTTGAGTGGCCTTGAGGGGCAAAGTTTGAAAAATCGTAGTATACAGCACAGAAGTACAAGGATACACTTGATCTAGTTCAGAACAGAGTTCTGAGACTCGTTGCGTGCCCTCCGTTTTGGAAACGGTTGAAAGTTCTCAGGACGGAACTTGATGTCGAGTCCTTTACTAAATGCTTGAGAAAGCTATCTTTTAATGAAGGTTATCAAGCCTGTGAAACCAGCGAAGCACCGGCGACGCTCAGACAACTATCTCGATATATCCTCACTTTAGGACAAATAAGACAAGCACTCCCCTCGGATATTTTGAGGGCTTATTGCAACACATCATAACAAAAACTCAGTCACTAACATGACTAAACAAAAGCCGATTTGGCTACTGACCACACGGTCCGACATGAACCCTCACCAGCCACTTACACACAGCAGTAAAACGCGAAAAGCATGCGAACTGCAAACACACTAAAATACACTTTTGGCTAAGCCGAAAAAAATCTCCGAATCATTTTCTTTTCGGATCATCTTGGATTTAGAACTTGATTTTTAACTTTCACAAGTGCCTGACAAATTAAAATTGAATGAAATGAAAAATTAATACAGTACACCAAGTTTAATCCGAATCAAATTCTACATAACCTAATCAATTATAACAAATTACTGTCCAATATATAATTCAGCACAAAGAAATAAGGTGGGTATATATTTTTCTGTACTGCTTCCTCATTTCTTAATTTATAAAAAAAAATTATAAATTTAGAATAAATTCAGTTTTCTTTTTCTTTCCTTTGTGTTTAGACTAAAGGAAGTCAAAAACTAAATTATGTTTAATTAACGGGTTTTGTAATTTTGAAGAATTAGAAACATATATGTTCAAGAAGATGATGACAAAACGTGGCCAAAACGTAATACATGACAAAAACTACTGGTGCTACAGAATGGCACAGACTTTCCCGTATTGGTTTTCTATTTCCTTGGGTCTCGGCTAGCTATTCATACTTGCCACATACTCTTGCCAGCTGTCATGTATCGTCGCCCACACTACATTTTATTGACATTTTCTTAATTTTTCGCTTTCCTAGTGGTAGAACGAAATATTAATTTTAGAATATTAAAGAACACTAAATCCTCGACCTAAATGGCAATTTTCGTTGACAAATTTGGAGTAGTTTTTAATAAAATGGCGTTTAAGCCCAACTAAAAATCCGAAATTTGACGCTCTTTTTCGCATAATTTTTTTAGTTTTCGAAAAACTTCATTTGAAGTCATTTGAAGCATTTAACTTACAAATACAATAGTTATTAAAAATTGCTGGAAATGTGCTAATTAACGTTGTGACAGATCTTTCAAAAAATAACATTTGTGTAATTTTTTGCCAAAACCAAAAAATACCCAAATTGAACTTTACGTCATATTAAAGAGTGTAATTAGCACTATCCATTCGACAAGTTTGAAGAAAAATTGGAGCAATTTTTGAGAAAATGGCGTTTAAGCGTTTCTGAAAATGCGGAATTTTGAGATAGTTTTCACAGAAAACGGTTGAGTTTTCGAATAACTTTACTTGACATTATTTAAAGCACATGTACTCATAAATATAATAATGTGAACAAATCGCCGCTAACGTAAACATTAACGACGTGAGAGATGAGTCAAAAAAAATTACATTTTTGTAGTTAAAAAAAAAGAATAGAGCAATATGACGTTAATGTCATCTCATAGATCACATTTAGCACGATCCCTACCAAAAGTTTAATCAAAAAATTTGGGAGTCATTTTTGAGAAAATCTTGTTTTGTAATTTTCTAAAATTTTAAATATTGCGCAAAAACTACTAACATTTTCAAAAAAATGTACCTGACCTTAATGAAAGAACTCACTTTGGACAACAAATTTTATTTGGACGAAAAATCTCTATCTTCAACTTTGTAGTTCTAGGAAGACTCCAAACAAAATTCAAACCTTTACAATTTTCGAAAATTCAGAGTTAACTGTGAAAATCAGACCCATGCCACCTTAATAAGTGTATTTTACGCTATTCCTACAAGAAATTTGAAGAAACAATTTGGAGCCGTTTTTGAGAAAATTTTGAAAATGTCTGGGGGTTCTTGTAAAGTACCCCCAAATTTTCAAGAAAGTTTTCAAAATCGCGGCGCCTCGAGTGGAAGCAGATTGACCGGACACGGACGGACGGACGTTTTGAAAAAAAAACACTTTTTTGTATCAGGGGACCCCAAAACGTGTATTTCCGTTAAAATTTTGAAAATTATTTTCCGCAGCATTACATAACATTCCCTATACTACGTACATTACTCTGAATGTACGTACGTATACGGGAAAGTAATATGATGTGAAATATATTTGTAAAAAATGTCTTTCGTTTTTTGAAAAGTTTAAAATAAAATGATAACTGTCTATAGAAATAGGGATTTGTAGTTTATTAAAATCAGTATGTTAAACTTTTCTAAGTATTACACGGATGTTTTTCTGCTGCATCTGCCTGTAAATTCTCAGCATGTTTATTCTATTTTGAAAAATTGACAGATAAAGAATTTCTTGCAAAAATGTGGAGCATATCTTTCCTTAGGGGTGCAAAGATTTTCAGTGAATAAGTATCCGAGTCTAAATCTAAATGTGTAAGTATGATTGCTAAAATTGATCTATAAAAAGAATAGAAAGAAAAGTTCAGAAAAAATTATACTCGGTATAAAGGTGAAACCCTTACACAGTGAAAGTAATATTATGAATTTTAATGGATCTCAGCATATTTTCCTCGAAAAAGACTAGTCCTTTCTTTCGAAATCCACGATTCAAAATGTTTTTTTTATTTAAACTAAATATAATAAATTTATATAGTAACAATATGTTCTATTTTAATTATAAGACTACTTCATTTGCCTTTTTCTGAGATGTAGCGAAAAACCTTAACAAATATGAATTTTTCTATATTATCTCTATTATTTTCTCATCCCTTTTATCTGAATCCCTACCTTTCTCTCCTATATTCTCCCACTATCTCTCGTTATTTTATGTTTCTTTCTTCGTCTCTCTCAATCTCCCTGAAGGGAAACTTAGTAGGTGAGAGTAAAATTCGAAAGAAAAGCATGATTCATTAGTGTAAAATGTAAATTTGAAGATATGGCTACTTCTTTACATCGACACCATGACCAACACACATGCCATTTATGAAGTATTGTACGTACAGCCAAATAAATTCTGATTTTTTATTATTTTTATATTGAGGAAAAATATCTATGTTAATATACTTTGTATTTGATTTTCAGATTTGATAGCCAAGAATTGAACTGGATCACTCCTCATATTCGATTTTTATTACCTCATAATTTAAGTGAATTATTGAGACATCTTAATCCGTAAGTAATACTTACTATAAGTAATTTTTTTGTTAGTTGCAGATCAACAAAATATGAAAATTTGGGTTTCAACCGTTTGGGCCCTATAATCTAAAACTGAAGATAAGGCAGGATTTTAATTCTTGAGAAATTTGCGCACACTTCATCCTAAAAACTAGTGGTCCTGAAACACCACGTACTTTCTCGCCATTATGAATGGTTATGTAATACTATTTATTCCACAATTTATCTCGGTATTAACACATCTCAAGTCATGAGATGGCCGTCATGAGAAAAAAGCCGTCGAATTGTGTAAATTGGGTGCTTTTTATTTCTCGCTTACTTTTCTTTCTGAACAAATATGTCCATTTCTTTTGTAAATAATAAACAACTTATATGTTTCTGGAGTGTTTCTATGCTTCTATAATGCAAATTGTTACCTAGAAATCAATTTTTCAAACCAACTTTTGAGTGCTTATTGCGGCTCAACCATTCGGAATATCCACGTAATTTATTAGACAAAATATGCTCAGAAGTGTCTTAAGAGCTTATTTTCGAAGTTTCGACGTTTCCTCTCCGGACAACTTGTATACACTCACACACTATATTCTTGTATTTTCTAATAATTTTATTACATTCATGGAAATGATACAATGAAATGGACAATTATTTAATTTTGATTTTACCGAAAGTTGGTCGAACGAAAAATCGAAGTAACCAAGTGTTGGTCCTCTGCTTTTTGTTTACTTGTTTGTTTTCCTACCAAGTTCCTGAGATAACGGAACACAATATATTTTATCCATATTTCATGCCATCATACGTAATAATTGATTTTTACAACGTCTACATTGAAAAGAAATACTTTTCTGTATGTGTAATATTACTCGCACTGCACACAGTACGCCGAAAACGTTTAGACGGAATTCAGCTAGCTTACTCCCACGACTTGCAACGGAGCAGTTGAAACACGAATTCAAACTGTTAAAGAAACTCAGAAGAAAGGTTAGCAGAAGAGATAATGCAATATGATGCACATATTGTCGTCAGGAACCGAAAGAATGCGACAGGCGCACTCAGTGCGCCAGCGGGAGTAATTAAAGGTTAAGGAATCATCACTGTTTACACACTATTTTGCTTAGGACAAAGTTTCATATTTGGATAAATGTGTAATGCTTTCTGATTTCTGTCCCAACAATTTTTTTAAGGAATTTCAAATTAATTAAGACAATAAAACCGCAGAAAATCATTGGCGTCCCCTACTCAGTGAGCATGGGCATTCGATCAGTTTTACGGATTAAACAAGATAGACCAATTAAGGTATTGAATCGACATCGTACTATATGATGTTTATGTATTCTATATTAATCATCGTGCTATATAGTATTTATGTATTCGATGTACATAACTACTGTAAATTCTTTGAGAATTTCTAATTTTGCATTGCTTGTTCTAAGAGTAATAAAACACTAATACGCAAAAGTCCATTGAAACATCAACAATACCGACCAATAAACCTAGTTGTTTAATTAGAGTTCGATATGCCGTTCAAGTGTAATTGAGTAACTAAATAGAGTTTTTGAAACCTTTCGTAGGACATTGGGGGTTTTCACTCACGGTTTCCTGCCACATGTAACTCAACCACTTCCACAAACCATGTGCTCGCCATGTCGCTTCATTTCGCACGAAAATCGTTGGATTCTAATTACCGCGTTACATTTTCGAAGCTTGTAATTTTTCTTTCTGAAAGCGTATGCTATACTCTATAATTCAGTTTCAAGAAAACGTGTAGTTGTTGGAAGACGCCTTAAAAGTGAAAATCGGACCTTTGCCACCTTTATAAGTGTATTTTGCTCTATTCTTAAGAGAAATTTAAAGAAAAAATGCAACCATTTTTGAGAACATTTTTAATATGCCCCAGAAGCTTTATGAATTCATTCTACATTGGACAGACCCACTCCACGGACCCCTTCCGATTGGTCTACACATTTTTTCACTTATTCAATGTGATGTAAAAAAAAGCTGGAAGTGCGTAATATTTAGTGCGTATGTTTGACCTTTGACCTTGTTTTTATTTATACCCAAAATTAGTAAAATTTCTGGGCGTTTTGGACAAACTTCTAAAACCATGGAATATATCATAAAAATCCATTCTAATATAAGAAATTGTTTCCCCTAATAGTAAATAGTTCAAAGAAAATATTTTTTGCATGGAGCCTCATGTCATTTGTATTTTAACGCCTTAGTTCAAAAGTGCAGTTTTTTTCAAACCTGAATTCCCAAAATAGTAATCTTCGATTTTTGAGTTTGTTGACCCTAAATATTATACAAACTAAATTTTCACACAAAGAATGACTTCGGGTGTGAAATTGGAAATTTCAAAAGTTACGGGTGTTTAAAGACGAAATTGTTTGTTTTAAGTAATCAATTTTTTAATAGTTTTTCACAAAGCGTAAGAATATACATTTCTAAATCAAAATTTATTATTAGTTTATGTAACAATATTGTTTATCATAAATATTTCAAATGTTACCTTAATCTACATTTATTAATGTTTGAAAATTAAAAATTAATGTTAATATATAAATTTTCATCACAGTTAACGTTCTAAAATTTCAGATTGAGATCGAAGCACATATTATTTGATAGGTTCAAATAGAATTCACTGACTCAACAATTTTAACAGTGGAGAGAAGGCATGAGGATAGAATTATAATGGAAATATTACAAATTAAAATTCGGCAGACCATGAATTCAATGACAGAACTAAATTCATTTACTAACAACTATGATAATATAATTAAAGAATTGCAAGAGAAACAAAATCAGAATCGCTTTCACTTTTCATTGCACAATAAAACTTCCCCTTCCTCTGTTCCCTTTCGGTTCGAAGTCTGATTCCCGAACGTGCTAGTGTCAACAGGATTACTGGTCATGACGAATGGATGAGCTGTACTTTCTTAAAATTCATCATTTAAAAGTGAATCTTCTCTAGAAATAGCTTTAAATTTCAGAAAATATTAAAAACATTTTCTTTTAATTTTATTATACATAATATATAAACTTCCCTGATGTGTCACTGCAAACCAGATAATGAGTTATCTTCCGTTGAACTTAAAAATAATGTTTTATGGAAAAACAGTAAGTTTGTGTATACGAGTATGTGTTAATTATCTATAACTCAACTTAGGCTAAGGTATACATTTAGATTAAGATAAATTTTATTATGTCATTAAACCTGAAGATTCAAGCTGACCTGAAGGTTCAAAAGCTCCCGAAACGTCATTGAAGACTCAAAAACATAGGCGTAAGATTAACGTAAATTTTGATGGAATAAAATTTTTCAGGATTGTCTCCTGTCTATAATTTTAAAGAGACGTGTTCTTAAGAAACAAATAACTACTAAAGAAGACAGCATAGAATAGAACAGAAATATGTGTTATTGGAGGCACTCAAGTTCGCTGAAGCGATGTCATTACGGAAAGTATACTGCGATTTCTCCAACTTTGCCCCTCAAGGTCACTCAAGGCCCATCTTCGCGATGGAATATCACACGGCACTTCGCGTCTTTCTCGGTCTTGCCAGTAGAAGTTGCATGGTCGCAAGCACTGCTTGATACGGTCACGATCATGTGAAATCTAATGGAACGACTGAGAAAGATACGAAATACCGTGACATATTCCATCGCGAAGATGGGATTTGAGTGGCCTTGAGGAGAAAAGTTAGAAAAATCGCAGTATAGTGATCTGCAGTGATTCCAAAAGTTTTCTCAAATCCGTATCTTCCTTCTCTTCTTGTGACCCTTTGACAGTGAACATCCATCATTTCCTGGTGCGTCGTTTTAAATTGCTTTTTTGTCTCTGGCCCCGGAGAAAAACAGGAAATGAAATAGCTGTCCAGGCAGCAAAGCTCGCCGCTAAGAAATCAGAGTTAGAGATCCTTTCAGTCCCTACGTATGATGCCAAGGTGTTTATTAAAGGCTCTACTCTCAGTTCATGACAAAGTGGCAAAATTTGGATTTTAAGTTCAAGAGAATCAAGGATTCCTTAAAACTTTGCTCTTCCTTCTATCGTGGTGTTCGGCGCGAGGAGATTATTGTGACACACCTTTGGATCGGTCATTGTCATTTCTCCCATGGATATTTTCTTCGGAGAGAACCACTCAACTGCGATAATTGTGAAACGGATCTTACCGTGGTGCATGCTCGCCTGCACTGTGGTAAGGTAAAGGTGCGTTTACACGAAGAGACAAAGTTTCCTAACTTTCATGAAGTTAGGAGATAAAAATCTCTTAGAAGGTTTTACACGATTCGAAATATCTCCAGAAACGCGAGTCTCCTAACTCATGGGAGAGTCGTTTCCTGAGATTCCTCCGGGAAAGTATCTCCTTGCTGTTTACACTTGATACAAATGTGATTAGATGTTCTTTGGCGCCGCCATGATGAATAAGTAGGTGATGAGAAGAGGCGAGCAGTTTGAGATTAGATGTGACAACTCTTGCAGCTACCTGCGCCACTTTAATCATTTTGAAGAAGCGAGGAAAAAGAAAGAGACAAGTGTAAGTGATTTTTTTAGAAGTTTTATTTATAAAACTTTGATGACGAAATTGCAGGAAGAGGATTTTAAACAAAATGAACTCTGATTTTAAGTTCTTTGAAGGTCCGATAATTTTAGGCAGACACAATTATAACAATTGTTTAATAAAAATTTGTTATAATTGTGTCTGCCTAAAAATTATTGGACCTTCAAAGAACTTAAAATCATTTTTAAAAAGGTAGTCTTTGAATAATTAAATTCGTCATTACTCTCTGCAAAGAAAATGCTATCTGTTCAATTGCATTGCAAAATTTTCAGTGGCAATAAAATAAAATAAGTTTAAGTTTTGGAGCACATATCTTTTGGAAAACGCGATCGGCTTCGAGTTTTGACCTGAAGTAAAGTTTTGAAAAATGGATGAAGTTGATAATTTGTTATAGACATTATTTATGAAGTTCAGTATAAACGATTTGAAAGAATCAATTTTTCAGTTCTCAGTAAATATGTGTATTTGATATAAACTAGGAAGCATGCTAGCATATTTAGATGATATTTTATGAGTAATAATGTAAATGTGTACCACTTGCCACTATTGTGCAAAAGAATGTATTAATATTATTAGGTTTGATAGTAGAGGAATTACACAATATAGGGCTGGCGTATTAAACAGAAGGCCTAATTATAGTTTTATATAACAAAATTCCACAATTAATTCATAATTTGGAGTTTTCATTTATTAAAGGATATAATACTATTATTATTATTATTATTATTACTATTATTATTATTATTCCTCTAAATCACGACTTAGGATGTTATGTGTCGGTTGAATATAAAATCTACTCCAGGTTGCAACCAGCTACCTAAGGAGCAGATCTAGGGACTGTCGGTGCCTCTACAATATTTTTCGCAAAATGTGGGCTGTTCCAAATAAAGCTATTTCTTGCACTTCCCAGTCTTTTGGATTACCTGAGAGTTTCAACAAGTTCTTACACAAATTTTACGGAACAAATCCCAGAGCTCCGATAACTATCGGCACGACCTGTGCTTTTACGCCCCACATTCGGCTGATCTCGATTTCCAAACTTTTGTATTTAAGACGTTTCTCTGCCTCCTTGGTAACAACGTTTGGATCGCAAGGTACAGCAACATCCACAAGTAAACACGATTTGTTCTCCAAATCCCGGATGACTATATCCGGTTTGTTTGCTGCTATCGTGCGATCAGTTTGAATTTGTTGGTCGTACAATATCGTACACAATCCAACAGACGTCACCGGTTTCGGTGAGTGTTCGTACCACTTGGGGCATGTGTTCGGAACTTCGAGGGCGGTACAGATCTGCCAGTGGAGGTAGCTACACACCCTGTCGTGTCTTTTCAAGTATTCGGTCTTTGCTAGGATTGGAGAGGCTGAGACAATATGATCAATGGTTTCTACGTGTTCCTGACAAATGCGGCATTTATCATCTTGGGAAATTTTGAGAACCGCTTTATCATAATGTCGTGTTCTCATGGCCTGATCTTGGGCAGCTATTACCAGTGCTTCCGATTCTGGCTTCATTCTTCCCCTTTTAAGCCACATAAATGATTGCCCTTTATTGATCTGCACCTTGTCCATTCGTTTCAAATATTGTCCGTGGAGTGGTTTCTCTCTCCACGATTTCTTTAGCATTTTTTGTGTCTCAAATTTCATGTTAAGTAGCATCAGAAGTTCAGTGTCTCTGTCATTCTGGGTGTCTTGCATAGTCTTGTTCGCAATGCTCCTTGCTACACTTACAATACCTCTGTTTCCCATTCTTCGGTCAGATTTCATGACCTGCCTCATTAAAGTGTCATCTTGAAGGCTGACTACATACTTTCCCATCCCGACTATTGCGTTGTGCCAGGAGGCCTCAATTTGTCTGAGGCCTCTTCCTCCTTCCTTACGTGACACATAAAGTGTATGTACATCAGCTCGGGGGTGGGCAACATAATGCATTGTAAGCAGTTTTCTGGTTTTTCGATCTATGATGCGAATTTCCTGTTCAGTCCTGTCCACTAGTCCGAAACTGTATTCGGCTACAGGCACCGCCAAACTACCTATTGCTGATATTTTATTCTTCGAGTTCAGAGCGGACTGCAGGACAAGTCTCACTCTTCTATAATACTCCTTGCGAATCCTCTCTTTCATTGTGTCATTCGAGTTGGCCTCACATTCTTCAATTCCCAGTTATTTGTAAGTTTTACCTGGCTCAAGATCTTGAATCACAGTGTTTCTATCAACTTCAGTATTCTCTGACGTGGTCATTTTGCCTCTTTTTAAGTTGACTTTTGCACACTTGTCGAGACCAAAATTCATACAGATGTCATTGCTAAAATCATTGATGACAGAGCATTTGGGAGAGAATCGCTTCATTCTTAGCAAACACTTTAAGATCATCCGTGTAAAATAAATGTGATACAGGCCTTTCGTCACCATGGAGCTTGTAACCAAAGTCATTGTGCGACAGCTGTCTCGATAGAGGGATCAATCTAATGCAAAACAGCAGAGGGGATAGTGAATCTCCTTGAAAAATTCCCCTGTTAATCTGAATACTTCTTGTTTCTACTACTCCCTTTCCGCTGTGGATTAATAACCTGATGCTCCACGACTTCATACTAGCCTTGCAAAACTCAACAAGTCTAGGATGAAATCGATAGATCTCCAGGGTCTTCACAATCCAATCGTGTGGTACACTGTCAAAGGCCTTCTGGTAGACAATCCAAGCCATGCTTAAATTACGTTTCCGTTTCTTTACATCATTCAAAATTATTTTATTCAGAAGCAAGATTTCCTTACAGCCATAGGAACTTTTACGACATCATTTCTGTTCAACTGGCAACAGATGGTTCTTCTCTAGGTGCCTGTACATTTTGTCAGCTATGGCTGCAGTTATAAGTTTGTACATTATTGGCAGGCAAGTAATTCGCCTGTAGTTCTTCGCCAAAGAGCGGTCTCCTGCTTTAAGTAGCAAATACGTGATGCCGAGAGTGAGCCATTCGGGGTGTTCCTTAGGGTTTTCTAAAATTTTATTAACAGCCTTTGCTAGATAAAAACGCAATGCTGTTAATTTCTTAATCCAATAAATCTGCATCTTATCAACCCCAGGGGATTTCCAGTTTCCCAGGTTATTAATTGTTTGGCATAGGTCCTCTTTCGGGAATCCTTTAACATGTTCCACTGTTTCCACGAGTCCATTGGCAGCATCAACTTCAGATTGGAGCCACAATGCCTCTTTGTTGTAGGATCTGCTCTCCTCCCAGATTCCTGCCCAAAAAGTTTCGACGTCATCTTTTGAAGGAGGGGCAGCATCGCCATTCGGTTTTTCAGTCAGACTGCGATAGAATCTCTTCGCGTCTGTTTCAAACAACTGGTTCTGTACACGGAAATCTTCTCTACGTTTGTATCGTCTTATTCGTTGAGCCCATGCTTGGATTTTCTCTTTTAGCTTTTCAGCTACCATTAGCCTTGTTGTGTCATTGTCAATTAGTTATTTTTGTTCAACATGGAGTATTTTCTGTTGAACGTGATATGTGTGGTTTGACTTAGAAGATGCCTTGGCTAGGAGTGATATTTCACGCCGTGTGTCGGCTATCCGTTTCATAATTCTTTTCATCCATGGAGGTACGGAGCTTTTTACTGTCTGGCTGTCGGCCATCGGTATTCTTGGCTGGCCCCAAGATTATCTGAGATACTATATATCCAGTTGCATACACGAAGTGATTGATTTCAGTAATATCTAGATCTCTACTTGAGGTTTGTACAACCTCATTTAAGACAGAATTCGCTGTTTCTGTCACTCTCTTAGCTTTAGCATTTTCGTAAATTCTCCTCAACGGTGCACGAGATTCGAATGGAAGTAAACGAACTCGTTCTATCTCGCGTCGGAGGAGGTCCCGCATCATGTCCTTATCGTGTGACTCATGGCCAGATGAATTTTCACCACTGACGGATGTTTCATTTGGAAGAGATGAACCTTCAAGGGGACCATCGTTTTCAGGGATATTAGATGGGGGTTCTAAATGTTCGTCATGTGGATAGTTTGATCGAAGAACATACTCCGCGTTTCTCTGGATGTCTGCAAGTTGTTCTGCTGTGAATTTTCTACTGCTGAGTATATCGTCGTTGACTGGCAAGCTTCTTGGAGTCTAGGGTAGGTCTCATGTCTGGGTTCCGCTCTCTCCATATCTTAAAAACTTCTATTTCTGAGCCCCCATTTTTCGCTTTTGCATAGTCAGCACCACATCACCTCCTTTAATTCTTCCGGAGTCCATCTCTGACGATGGCTTCGAGCTACTGCCGGCTCTGGGTCCCTGGGACTAACATCCGTTGGATGGCCAGATGTCGACAAGGTGACATTAGCTCGGTTTCTGAGCAGGTATGGGACATTGGTTAAACAAGGCACGTTAAGGTTCATTACATTGCTTGTTCTATCCATTTTGCTCATTGGTTTCAAGTGAATATTCGCATGTAGCAAGTTCGAGGTCACAGATCACACTTAACCTTTGGGTTGTTTCTTGCCATCCGTTACTGCGACCCACAGTGGCCTCGGGCTCCTTCCTTACGTGACACAAAGTCTATGTATATCAGCTCGAGGGTGGGAAACATGATGCATTGTTAGCAGTTTTCTGTTTTTTCTATCCATGGTGCGAATTTCCTGCTCAGTCAAGTCCACTAATCCAAAACTGTATTCGGCTACAGGTACCGCCAAACTACCTATTGCAGAAATTTTATTCCTGGAATTCAGAGCGGACTGCAGGACCAGTGTCACTCTCCTATAATACTCCCTACAAATTCTCTCTTTCATTCTGTCATTCGAGATGGTTTCACATTCTTTTATTATTATTATTATTATTATTATTATTATTATTATTATTATTATTATTATTATTATTATTGTTATTATTATTACTATCATCATTATTATCATCATCATTATTATTATTATTATAAAGGATATGAAGGAAAGTGATAAAGTTATGTACAAAAAATTCGTACGTGTTCAACTATAGAAGGACTTGATTTTTTATTAGGAAAAAATCTCGCGCAATTAAAAAGCAAGATACCGTAATGTGGAAACGTATTTCTTGCGGCTAGAGACTTGCTTTTAACGCTACGGATTTTGGCCACAGGAGATGCATACGCACTTTTTCATATTTATTTATAATTCCCCAGTGTACAATTTCCCCCAAAGATCAGAAATCCACAGACCACACAGGAACGACGCACAGACACTGACAGACGCAGAATGGCTGATCAGGCAGGTGGACACGTACCAAGAGAGCAAAGATTCTTCCAACTATCTTTGAATACTATTTATCTCCCAGGAGATACTATATCTCATCGATACCAGAGTCTTTACACGGCTCTCTCGTGGAGACTTCGAAAATCAGTTGTGACGTCATGTCTCCAGAGAGAAGATCACTCTATTGTGAGTTTATACGTGTCTCCTGGTGTCTCCTAATCAACTCTCTCCGTGTAAACGCAACTTAAGAGATCGCCGCCGAAGGTGTCACCTTGCTGGCTGTTTACCAGAAATGCTTGGTTATGACGAAACCTATCTCTGCAATCTGTTTAGTTTTTTACAACAAAATAGAATCTACAGCCTTATCTGAGAGTGAAGGATAATGCCAATTAATATGGCTTTTACTTAGAAGATTTTACCTGATTTTCTCTACTATAAAAATGTATACTTATCTTTAAATTTACTCACTACCATTTACTCTTTCAAAAGTTGTATTTCTCTTTCTTCAGTATTGTGTGATAACAGTAGCCTACTAAATAAAATAACTTTTATAGTTAGTGTTTGTTTATATGTTTGTGTATAAGGTAAGTGCACCAAGAGTGACCCAATAGCTGACACTTTCTGCTTCAGAACGTCGAAATAAGGTTGCAAATAGCCACATTAGAATTTCTGAACGTTTACGGACTCTCTCTTGTACTGGCAACACTGCACTCTGTTCATGTGTGGCAGTAAAAGCGCGTCCACATGATGCGTCTTTTCTGTGCATCACGGGAATAAAATTGCAGCGCAAAGTTGAAAGACGAACGTTCAACACAACGCACGTGCGCTACCTTGTCCACACAGTGCAACACTGAGCGGCGGTTGTTCTATTCGGTTACAGTTACAGCAACTATACTGAATTGTACTAATTGCAACTATTCTCAATACACGTAATACTGAAGACGCCTAGATGGTGTAATTCAAAAATGGTTCTTCAGAACGACTGTTCCTCTTGCGTAATTTTGACCTTTCTGCACGTACTATTTCCCGTACGTAGTCTCTCGTCATAACACAGTTATAACGTCTTTCCATAAAGTGACTGTCCTGATGAAAGTATTCACCAGCGTTGCCAGATTATTTTTCGTCTAAGTCGTGATTATTAACAAATCTTAGTGAAAAAAGCGTGATTTGTTTGGAAAAAGCAGAACAAAATAAAAAATAATAAGTAATACTAGAGGTATACTCGCTCATTAAATGAGCGGTTTCATTTTTCTGTCTTCGGTAAGTGATCAGGTAAAGAAAAGAAACTTACATATAACATAGGAAATAACTTGAAAATTAAGAAATCCCTTGAAAAATATAAGCATCTCAAGGTTCACAAAATGAAAAAAAATGTCTTTGCAATTCATTGAACAATATTTTGATTTCATATGAGTTCCATTCATATGTTTCCATTCATATGAGTGATTAAAATGTTACGTGTAAAGAATTTGTTACAATATATCATAAATATAATTAATATGGTAATAAATGAACATGGATCTTTATTATTTTTCCACTACATGAAATTGATTGTATTCATTGTTCACAATGTAACTTCACACAATTATAAATAAAGTCCATGTGATACAACTTTTTAAATCCATTGTTTAAAAAAATTATAAATGTATTGCAAAACTTAAATTTCAGCTTGCCAGTACATGATATGTTACACATGAAAGAGCAAAACTTTGTAACCCACACATTTACTAAAATTGATATTGGTACAATAACATCCATTGTCATGCTTTGCATGTATATTAAGAGAGATTATCTGTAGTGGCACAGAAACAAATCAATTTCAAGCTGGAAAAATGTTTGTATTTCCTCTAGAGAAGAAAGAGCTTATGTTGGTATGATAAGTGAAATGTTAAATAATATTCTCAGAATACATGAAGATGCAAGACATTAAATAAACATTACTCAATCATTAAATTATTCACAATTACTGTCCTACACATAAGATTTTATTATTTTCGGAGAACTCTTAAGAATATAATGGAATTCAACACCAAATAGAATTCAACATCCAAAAAGTTATTAGGTATGCTAAATATTTTGTTTACCTTGTTTTTGACACAAAATTGATGTAAGCATCTACAACATATTGTTGGCACAGTGTTCAAGAACTGCTAAGCGAAAAGAATAGTACTGCAACTGAGTAACATTACGAACCGAAGTTGTACGGACAGAATCAAGATTCGTCCCAAGCTTCCAGGATTGTTCTCCATGTACAAAAAGTAAGGGTTAAGACATGGGATCAGTAACAAAGTCGAGAGCAGAAAATATTTTTACCCGATGTCCAGATGCTTTGGAATGAATAGTGAAAGAAATATTGTTGGGGGAGCTCCATCGTCTCTTAGAGATACAGCAGCAATTTCTCCAGTTATAGATAGATCATAACGTCTTTTATCAAAATTATTCTGTAGAAAAAGTATGGTGGTAAATAGGAACAGAATTATAACAGGTTGTTGTTAGGAATACGCCATTTGCTTCCACATCAACTAGATGTTGAAACAATTGTGCATACGGATTGACATTGTAAAGCATGTGCATCAGTAATATCATTAAATGTGCTTCACATTCCTTATTAGTACCTTCATTCATTCTGAATTGTAAACAATTGTCCGAGTCTCGAATAAAGAGTGTCCTGCATACTTTGGAGGATTGTCATTATCGAGATGTACAGTTCCCACTGAATGATATATTTGCCCATGAATGTGATGAATATAAAAGTAAATGAAACTATATTATCGATAATATAGATCGATGCTTTACATTACTGTATCTGATTTCTAAGGAGAACGTATAAAATATTATATGCGCTGATCGCAATCTGAAATTTCAGAACCTTAACCGTGATGGAAATGTACAGATTAACATTGATTTTTAATTTACAAACATTAATAAATTTATGGTAACATTTACAGACTTTATAATTAGCAATATTGTTACAATTAATAATCAATCAATTTTGAGGTAGAAACATATATTCTTACGCTTTGTGAAAATATGTACACTATTTAAGAATGGATTATTTGAGAAAAACAATTTTGACTTTAAATACTATTAAAATTTCCATTTCCACATGAAAATTCTTTTTTGCATGAAAATTTAGAGTTTGTATAATATTTATGCCTAGAAACTCAAAAATC
Organism: Acheta domesticus; assembly: GCA_031308135.1. Lineage (NCBI taxonomy): Eukaryota > Metazoa > Arthropoda > Insecta > Orthoptera > Gryllidae > Acheta > Acheta domesticus. The sequence continues at coordinate 164,519,630 of JAHLJT010008446.1, read as the reverse complement.
AAAGGTGACGTATTTTGGGAATTCAGGTTTGAAAAAAACTGCACTTTTGAATTCCAAAAAACATTGGTGTAAAATGCAACTGATATGAGGCTCAATGCAAAATGCCTTTTCTTTGAACTATTTACTATTAGGGGAAACATTTTCGTATATTAAAATGGATTTTTATGTGAGATTTCAATTTTTTTTAGAAGTTTGTCCAAAACACTCAGAAATTTTACTAATTTGGAGTATAAATAAAAACAAGGTCAAAGGTCAATCATGTGCACTAAATATTATGCTTCTATCTTTTTTACTTCGCATTGAACAAGTCGAAACATTTGTAGACCAATCGAAATGGGTCATGTTTTTTCGGCCGATTTCATGTAGAATTACCTATGTATATTATATTACTTTTAATTTAATATAAATCTGGTATCCAAAAAGAAGAAAAAAACTGAAATTTCTGTCTATAAAATAAAACCCAAATACAGTGTAATAAAGTTGTTACATCTACAGACGTAAAGAAAAATAAACTAATACTATTTTTTACTCATACTTCACCGTATGCCTGTGGTAGAATTTAAAGAAAAAAAGTGTTCAAACGTTGAAACGTTTTTGACGTAACAAATATTAAGTAAAATAATCATTCGCATTTTTTTACCCTTCTCATTAAGTTTTAGATCAGAAAAAATGTACATAAATATATTTATGGTCATAATATCCTATTTATAGAGGTCTTAAACTTTCCATAGAAGATGCTGTCAGTCAAACATTTCATAATTATAAGCTTCCAGGATCAATATTTTCATGTTTGAACTATTGCTTATTCACTAATATAAAACTATTGAATAAAATTACACAAAAATTACTTAAAAGTTAAAGAAAAATGAAATATTTAAACTTTATCGCACTTGTGCACAATTGTAGGTGACTTTGTTCTTTGCAGGCGTAACCAGTGCACACACTATATCTTCTTCTTACTTTCCTGTCTTGGCTTCTCAAACAAATGTGATACTTAACGTGTAGTATCTGGAAGTTGACTAATTGATTTGATGAGTCAGTTGCTGTTAGAATGAAGAAAAGAGTGGAAATTAAGCCAGGAAACAAGGATTTTAAGAAGTGGAATACCATACATACATAACCGACAATGGTTAGACACATCCCACCCAATAGTTTTTAAATAGAAACTGAATTTGGGGGCAAATGAAGTTTCACACTTACATATATTCACCTAGGAGGAATGAAAGACACATTAACGAAGTATGAGCAATTTCAGTACGAGATAAGGGTATTTTTTAAGAACTAACAGTAAGGGTATTGGCGCCCGCTTGGTTATTAGAAAGTTAAAAATTGTGTGATAGCCAATTCGGACAAAAAAAGCTAGTAGCTACCTTTTTTGCTTTTCATGAAATGCAAGCTGATACTCTAATGCTGCACAGTATGATCGTTTTTTTCTCACATTTAAATTTTATGATTTGTTTTAATCGCCATGCATAACACAATGTTGCAACAAGTGGTGTTACAACTACACATTTTTTCGCATTATATCTGAAAAAATATTTCAGAAATTGCAATTTTACCAAAAATTTACAAAATTGAATTAAAAGGAGACCCGAGCCTTCTTTTAAGCATCCTTTTTCCTATCCATGGAGAAAATATTGAGAAAACATTTGTAGTGGGTTTTGACATTTTTTAAAAAAATCATCTGCATTAATTTCAAGCAGAAATTCTGCAAAACAACACTTGTTTTAAAAAAATATACATGACCTTTTTTTTAAGATCAGATTTTTTGAACAAACTTCATTTAAGACAGAGATCTCTGAATTCAATATGTAATTTTACAATGTAAGCTTTTTGCAATTTTCGAAAATACAGTGTTCGCAAAGAATGGAACCGGTACCAAATCTTTGATTCATACGGGGAGAAAGTTTTATGAAAAAATTTGTAGTATTTTTAAAGAAAAAACAATTAAAAATTCGAATAAATAATTTGACTGCACTAGCAGTTGCGGTAAACCGGATAGATTTATTAATAGTTGTTAGATTGTTATGTACTCTGCAGGATAAAAACGAAAAGAAAGTACAATTGTTAAATTGTTTATTAAGGATAATTGCATTTGGATAAATAAATACAATTGATTGATTGGTTAATGTTTAGAGGGCGCTTCAACTGCTAAGGTCATTGGCGCCCATGTCGAAATATTTTAAAAGGAAATAGGTTCAGTAAGTGTTGCAGATGGAACTTGCCCCCTGATTAAAAGCATGTAAATAAAAAGAGACTTGAATTCCGCATCAAGTATTCAAGTAGATATGGCTAAATGATAATATAAAATGAACAGGTAAAATTCATCGTAAAACTCAAAATTGGCTGTAAAGGGGCCAAAAAAAAAACACCACTTTCCCTCAAAAAACAAAAAAGTTTTGAGAGCGCGGAATCATCATCCCCAAGCACCTCCCGTAGCGAGTTGCCCAGGCCATGTCTTCGTCGGTTGCCAACAAATTTCCTACAGTTCAGGAGAACGTGTTCCACAGACAGAACCGTCCCGCATGAGTCACATATGGGAGGAGTTTCTCCTCGAAGGAGGAAGCCGTGAGAAAAGTGGCAGTGTCCGATAAATAAATATGAGAATAGGCAACATTTAGGTATTTATAACTTTTTAAGTGAATCTGGCCACAGATTGTGTAGGACAGACAAAAAATTGTTTATTTCAATATCCAGGTACAAAAATGGAAATTCAAAAAAGCGACGTTTCGAGGACTAATTTTTCCTCATCTTCAGGCTATGACAGTAAAGAAAGAAGATATAATTTAAACATTGACATGAATCAGTGAATCAGTAGTTATAAAAAATGCATAATGAAAAAGTTAAACAAATGAAGAATATAGAATAGTACTCGATATAATATAAATATATGCACATGGAGACTCACCAATTCAAATAAGACAAAAAAAATCAGTAAACTTGTGTGTGTGTGTGTGTGTGTGTGTATGTGTATGTATGTATGTATGTATGTATGTATGTATGTATGTATGTACGTACGTGTATATACAGGCTGAGTCACGTAACTTTAGCACCTCCTGTAACGTTTGAACGGTTGAAGTTATTGTAATGCAGTTTTCACGGAAGTGCATGAGGGGAAGGGGCTAATAGATATGTGCATTAATTTCTATTTTATCACTTGTATTTTACGAGATTTTTAGGTAACTTCGTTTTTTTCAAATGGAACTATACATATTTTTTCAGTCCACCATGTCGAGCGTAAAAAGACGAATCCAATGATGTACATATTGTCATATGTTAGATAAGCATTTTTTTGATTAATTTTGATTTTTGTGACTGGGGTTTAACGGACATTTTGAATAGTCCACCACACAAGGTCACGCAGCGCTCCACCAGCAACGCGCGCCCGGGCAAGGGAATGGAGATTTGAAGATACGAAACATATTCCAAATATTCACAAAACCATTGCAGTTTTTTCCTGAACTGTGCTTTCCATCCTTCCGCATTTTCAGATTTTCGACTTTCTTTGATTGAAGGAATTAAAGGATGGAAAATAAGGATTTGTCATAAGTTTGTATCGTAATAAAATTATTTATAACTTCAACTCCATTTAATGGGGTTTCATAAGATACGTATTAATGGGATCTTGAAACAAAGCACAATAAGAATAAATAATTAAAACTGTACAAAAAATATTGCGTATTTTGAGCAAACAATTTCAATGTTAATAAGAATATAATAATAACCTAGGGATATAAATAATCTTATTTCAATAAATACTACTTAAGACAAATCCGTATTTTCAATCCCTAAAAAACACAAAATATCTGAAAATGGATCAGGATGGAAAGGAGAGTTCAGGAAAAAATGCAACAGTTTTGTGAATATTTTTCGTATCCCGAAGTACTAAAATCCCTTCCCTTTACCGACCCCGCGTTTGCTGGGGGAGCGCTGCGTGATCTTGTGGGGCTGACAGTTACAATGAAAATATCCGTTAAACACTAGTCGCAAAAAAAATCACAATTACTCAAAAAAATGCTTATCTAACATATAACAATATTTATTTCTTTGGATTCGTCTTTTTACGCTTGTCATGATAGACTGAAAAAATATGTATAGTCCCATTTGAAAAAACAAAGTTACCTCAAATATCTCGTAAAATACAAGTGATAAAAGAGAAATCAATACACATATCAATTAGCCCCATTCCCTCATTCACTGCCGTGAAAACTGCATTGCAAGATCTTCAACCGTTCAAAAGTTACAGGAGGTGCTAAAGTTACGTGACTCATCCTGTATATGTGTGTGTGTGTGTATATATATATATATATATATATATATATATATATATATATATACACACACATATATATGGGGTGTTACCATGCAACCATCATTTAAAAGCCGTTGCGAGGAAGAGGGGAAGTGGAGAAGCATCCATGTATGTTACATAAAATATGACCAATCAGAAAATTTGAAATTGAGTTTCAAAAAAACATGAGGAAATATTCAAAATTAACAATAATAATATACAAGAAGACTAAAATTAAATAAAAGAAAAGAAAAAACAGTCTGTGTTGGCAATCGGCAATGTATTACTTCCTATCTGAAAAGTTCCATAAAACAGTCATACAGAGTCCATCAGAGTCATACATTCATTTGTTTAACTTTTTCCGTATGCATTTTTTTTACAAATACTGATTCATACTCTTGACAATGTTTAGATTATACCTTGTTTAATGATACCTTGATTATAATTGTTTTTATCTAAGAAAAATGACATTGTTTGAAACTTGTAATCCAAGTATATAAACAATAAACAATTATAAACAATAAACCTTCTTTCTTTATTGTTATAGCCTGGAGATGAGGAAAAATTAGTCCTCGAAACGTCGCATTTTTGAATTTCCATTTTTGTACCTGGATTGAAATAAACAATTTTATCGTCTGTTCTAAACAGTCTGTGGCCAGATTAATTTAAGAAGTTATGAATATAGACTAACAGACAGACAATTTTCTTTGAAGTATTTAGGCATTTATACATAAAATAGTCATTTATTAGTGAAATAGGCATTTATAGGCACTATAAAATTCTCCTACAATGCTCCTAAAGCCTCAAAATGAAAAAGTAACCTAAAATTATTGCGTTTTCCATTGAAGGAAAAAAAATAGGCAAATAGGCAAAAATCCGCAGCTTAGTCATATGCAAATACATAACAGGAAACTACAATTTCATTATGTGAAAATTAAATTACGATTTTGACTGTACTTCGTAAAATGAGATTATAAAATTTGCAGCCATTTTATCTATTTTAGCAACATGTATAGGTGAAAATATTGTTGTTAACTAGCAATCAATAGTAAATCAGCATTTCATTGATATTCATGGTGAATATGTAGTCTTTATTAATTTTTAATTTTTGCAATGTCACATGGTATTTGTCTGTTCACAGAAGCTGTGATACACAAATACTGGAAGAGTGCAAGGACGATCAGAGACTCAAGGATGATATTGAAGAATTTTTGCATTTCAAAAAAGAGAATCCCAATTACCTGAAGAATTTAATGATGCCAGAAGATAATTTCTAGAACAGTAGTTGCCCCGAAGAGGGATCTAACCAGCAAAACGAAAAAGGTTTTCTCTTCAATTAACTGAACTAGCTGAAAAATGTGTACACACATTTCAATTTTTTAAACGAAAATAATCATATTTTTATGGAAAACAGATCGGACTACCCGAAAAGTGTAGTGGTCTAACCAACATTGAATCCGATTCGAATTAACATTCGTCTTACAAAATTAACGCTATAAAAATATAATAGAATGTAAAATATTTCAGTATGGCCAAAGATTGTCAATCATATGATGATATTTTCATAAAACGCTTGATGTTCTAGGGAGACAAATTTACACTTGTCAACCAATGTTGTTTTTTATTTTTATTATTATTATTTTTTTTGTTTCCTTTATTGGTATATCAAGTCGAGCAGAATGGAAAGAACAGACAGCCATTTTTCTTCTTTGTTTATCTCTAATAATGTAACTTTGCCATGAACGAAATTATGTTCATTCTCTAATATGAACCTAGTTGGATTTGTCTTCTGAAAATTGTATTTGATGACATGAAGTAATTTTTAATTTAATCTTTAATTGGTATTGCTTTTCAAAACCTTTAATTGGTATCGGTGGTCTGTAATACTGCTCACGCTTAATTCCGATAATTCAACGTATTATTTGGCAACTTTAAACTTATCTGCCAGTCTAAAATCTAACATTTGTTTTGTAAAGGTTTATGATGTAAAGCTTCGAGTTCGAGTCCCGGTCATGGCAGGATTTTTCACAAAGTCACGACACACACATTAGGGAACCGGGATAAGTCTCGTCGAAAGCGAATGAGTCAAAGGGCGGAGTGAGAACGAGTGTAAGGCCTCATTCACAATGCAAACTTAAACGTAATCGTAACGTAGCCGCAAAACCTAGATATGTGTTATTAAGCGAGGCCATTCACAATGCCTTGACGTAACCGTTGACGTAAGACCGTAAACTTAAGAGTTCGCAAGCTCCAAGCTTTTACGTTAAGTTTACGTCGGAATTCTGCCGAAGACCAATCAGAGAGCAGCATGGAAGTTCAATTTCAGATTGTGTTCAGGTAGTTTGTGGTTATGTCATTGTTATTGTAATGTAGAGAACTAGTTTACGAATGCTTTTGATGCGTTTTGTGAATTCAATGTAAGAATTTTGACAATTTTTGTTGTGACTTTAACCTGAGATGGCGAATAAACTAATTATGCCCGACGAATTACTCATGAATTTGGTTCATGAGAATCCTTGTTTTTAAGATGAAGGAAAAGTGAGCACTTCTACAACATCTACTCGCATGTATATAAAGACAAATCGATAGGAATCTAGAAGAAAAAGCTAGAAACCATGGTGGAAAGATCTTTTCATCATGTTAGAGACGAATCGATCAAGTTTCAGTACATTGAATTCTGATTGGTTCAGACGAAACTTACGTTCGTCATTGTGAACGCTTGTTTTTACGTGTAAATTTTGCGGCTAAGTTTACAGCATTACGTTATGTTTAAGTTTGCATTGTGAATGAGGCCTAATATCACGGGGTGGGCGAGACAATATCAAGAAACGGCCGGCTGAGGTAACACAGGGCTTCAATTGATATTACTGCAGTGCCTCTGAACGGGGGTTCTAGGGTTCGAGTCCTGACGGTTACACTTTGTTCAAAGATAGATCTACACTAAGAAGGAAGGTACTGAACCGCTGGACGTGTAGACGCAACAATCAGATTGTTGCACAAGTGTCAACTTGCAGGCGCGGTATGTCATACCGCGATACCAATTAAAGGTTAAGATGCTTTGTGAGACAGTGTTCAACAAATGTGAAGTCAATAAAAGTATCTTTATTTTATGTAATAGGCACAAAATAATGTAGTGGCATGATCACTAACCTGAAATCGTTGTTCAAGATGGTACATTACACATGGTTTTCCTTTTTGTCAATGAGAGCAAAATCTGTGTCGCAAGGTAGAAAATAGTGCCCACACATTAAAGTTTTACAATGCTAGTTTAAAATATAGCCTATTTCATTAGAATGAAGAAGTTCTAGCTATGCACTTCAGTTTATAGATATCTTGAAATAACTTCATCTTCGTATCTTCTTAAATTCTGCTTCATTTATCCTGGCATTGGCAAACGTAAGATGCCAAACGATAATATGTATTATACTACAATAGCAATTTGCACCTATTTCATCGTATTTGGAAATCTCCCAAAATTGTATGTTATACAGAAAATGGTTAGATCACTATTCCACCACATTTACAGATGCAAATTTTCCTGGCATTAAATGACCATCCCTGTTTTTGTAGTAATGTCTGTCAATTTTTTAGTACTTTATTTTTATTAACCTTCCAGTCCTCAAAATTCATCATTTTTCTTGCCTCGTTTTTGACGCTGAACAGCACAAATCGATGCAAGTAACAGGCTAGCGTTCGCCATCTTGCAGGAATGTTGCATCGGGAAAGTTTGGTTACATCACTCTTCGCCGGAAGCCCAACTTTCGAATGTAAAATATCACCTTTCCCAACTGTTCCGAGCTGAACTGAGTTTATGGGACCCTGCCTTGAGGCACAGATCACTTTTCACTACAATGAAAAAAATCTGGATTTTTTTTGGGTTAGATCCCCTTTGAGACGACTACTCAATTGATGTTGCAAATGCTGATATTATTTCCATTAATTAAAACCTTTGAAATTGTATTTTTTTGGTCTTTAAGTTTACTTTGTTAAAAATGGCGACAAAAAAGAACCAACTTTATGTTTAATCATAAAGTAAGAATGACTACTTTTGAATATTATATTTTCTATAGTAATGTGTCATATATGTTAATAAAAATTGTTTTGACACCTGCAAGCTGTAAAAAGTTATGATATGTGTAATTATCTTGTTGTGTATGCACATAGGATTAGACAGATGAACGTACCGATGTATTGTAATACTTTATTGTAATATACTTTATTATATAATTTACAGTAATATATTCCAGTGCATCATATACTATAGAAAAATAATATCAAGTACGCTTATACAAACAATATTCTTCAGAAAGTTTTCGATCCTGTGTATGAGGAACTATCTATCTTTGTTCCAAACCATTAACAGTGGCCGCAGCTCACTAGAAGATTGCAGATTCAATGTCAGGTGGATGTTAAAAAATGCTGGATGTGTTGAACATTAGTGATGTGGTGAACATGAGTTTGTGGCTCCTGTCGGGGATAGTAAGTCGACTGTTCTGATCTATGATGGCCCCTGATCACGTAGAAATTACTCCCGTAGAAACACTTAACATACGAAATACGCACCACGAACGAACTTACCTTCACATTCCATTTACATCGAGAAGTCCGATTCAGCGTACTAGTATCTTGAATTCAATACGTTTACTACACAATTTATCTAGAATGTAAAGTACACTCAGAATCTGTCAGGTGGGTAAACATTTTTTTTTAAATTTGTTTTTATATAACGTTTGTTTGCCGCATTGCGGCACCTTGCGGGGTATGTGTGAGTTCATGAGCATGGCACTAACCTGCGTCTCTAAATCACCTTACAATTCAACTTGCCTATCTCTATTACATGAGTATAAAATGTTCATCATAGCTTTTGGAAATTAATCTACATAAACCATTCATAATTGTAAATTACCACTACCTTAACCCTTAACCCATCACCCTCTAGGTTTTTTACTCACCAGCACTATATATTATTGAGCTCCAACTCTTGCCCGTCACAGTTCAATATTATCTCACCGTTACTGGCGCGGGACACTGAGTGGGCTACCTCTAGCGAATCGTATATTTGAGAATTATCATAGTAAGGAAAGTGCTAATATTCCGGGTGCTACAATCCACTTGAAGACTGGTTGTCGCCATCTTATGAGACGGACGCATTTGGTTTAGCTCCTTGCATTTTTGTGACTTATCTACAATTTTTAGCGATTTGACTATATTTGGTGTGTTTAAGTGCTTTCATTACTTGTTGCAGGTTAGCTGGAAATATAATTTCGACTGGTTGTTTGCTATAACCAAGACGAACGAATTTTACGGATTTTAACGGTTATTGAAACTTGAACGAACTTCAGATTTACGAGTTGGTGATAAGCAGGGCCCGGATGTTTATGACATGTCATATATTATTTATTTGCGTTATTTCCACGGAAAATGTAAGAAAATTATGATTTTGTCTACAATGACTTAAATAATGCAATTTTCATGTGCCATAAAAGACATAACGTGTTTTTACCGTTTGATCATTTTCCGTCAATTTTCACTGTCATATATTTTCATGAATTTTCGATTTTTTGTCATATTTTTATTTTTTTATTCCATTTTCACATGCTTGCAGTCGTCTCAAAGAGATTTTTCACAATCTCCTAATTGTTATCTAATTTCTTACAATTTTTTGTTGTATATAATTGTCTCTTTCCTGTAAATATATATGTATGTGAATTAGGAGGGTAAGCTATAAAGACGGAGAAAAAGAAAGCGTAGAAAGCACCAGATGCGAAGGAAGGGTTAGTTTAGTTTTGTCAGGTTTTGTGCCAAGGTCAATCGTTTCTATAACATTTATATAATAACTTAAGCAAGTAGAATTGTCTTCACCAAAGAAGAAGGCGTGAATTGTGAATGTACTAGATATTAAAAGTATATTTTCATTGAAATGGTTATTTAAACAGCGGACAAATTTTGAAGGATTTGAAAATGCAACCAACAACTTTTTAAGTCATATTTATGGTCATATTTTCGTATTTTTTAGGTCATATTCATAACATTTTATGTCATACAAATCCGGGCCCTAGTGGTATCAAAGCAGCAACAATTCAGTTTATTTTCGATATTATATCACTATGCTAATTTCATTACCGAAAGATTTATTGTATTTCTGTGACGAGTGTCGGTTCCGTTGATTTGAACGTTATTAGGACGCCGAATCGAATAGTTCTGAATGTGGGCTTCAAATATTATTCTATTTTTCCAAGACAAATTTAAGTTAATATCTTTTATCTACGAGGGTCATTCCAAAAGAAATGCACAACCATTTTTAAAACATTCAATTTATTTTCCATTCCGGTTCTATTTTTACAATTAGTTTATCCATCTTTGAGGACCAAGAAGTCACTTATGCCACTGCCACTACTGCCTTATGCCACTTTGGAAACAAGGGCATGTATACCCGCACGGTAGAAGTATGGGCCAGCACGTCTGAGCCACTGTTGAGCAGCCTTCACAAGGGAGTTGTCATCTCCTCGAACCCACCAGGCACAAACCTTTTTTCAACTGCATTTCTTTCAATATTCTGTACACACTCGCTTCTCCTAATTCATTGACAATTCTTTCACGTGATGAGATTGCGATGAGATTGAGATTGCGCTGCACATTGTCCAGAGAATATGAAGTGCACGGTCTGCTGCTGCGGGAAAGATCCTGAGTATTCGGTTGCGCTAATTCACAGATAACCAGGAAGCCCACCGACTGCTTCAATAGCATCTCTGAAATCATTTTTTAACCTCATGTGAACATTTGTCGCCGTCTCATTCCACAGCACAGGAATTCTACAACCTGTTTCCACGAGCATCTAATGCAGCAGCCATCTTAAACAAGTGCTATGAGAGAAACACGTGCAAAAATAGGTTGAAATAAATTAGAATTCAAGCGAGAAGAAAGATTCTACGAAATCTGTAAAGAGCAAAGAAGTAGAAAAGAAAATTATTTTTTTTAAAAATTCACGTGCATTACGTTTGGAGTGACCTTTCAATTTACCGTAAAGTATAGTCTACTGGTTGTATTAAATAATTGCAGCTTAAGTGGACGACAATCTACATAACCACATTGCCAAATTCCGTAAGTAATAGCTTTCAATCGATTTTGTTAATAGCATACCTTCTCATTCTTGTATGAAATAATTTTTTACTTCATCGATTGTACATCAATCTTACACTTTCTAAATATTAATCTAGGTGCTGTTTGCTCTTATCAGAGATTTCTTGTATTTATTTTCAATTTTATCACGTACATTAAAACGCGTTCGTGACATGGCTACTAGTACTACTCTTTTTACTCTCTACACCTTTTGAAAGCCTTCACACACATAGACAACAATTTAGATCAACATATTCGAAGTTTGGAAGAGGTCATTCTCTACAGAGACGGTTGTGTACTAGTCGACAACACTGCCAATCTTCCCATATTATATATATATATATATATATATATATATATAATATTTTATTATAAAGGAGCGAATATTTTGTCAACAAAACTTGAAAAAAAACGCTCTTTTTCTGTATTCAAAATTCGACTAGAATATGGTTTAGGATAAAATAAATAAAAAAATTAATAAATCCCAAATAAGTAAAGTAAATAAAAAAATAATTAAATCCCAACAGTGCACGTGACTGCACACAAGACACCCCTCATCCAGTTGCCCCCTCATCCATCAAAACAAATTTAGTGTTTTAGATTATGAAACAGATTTTCCTCGTCTTCTTCATTCTCACAACCCTTCTTCAGGGGCGTGCGGTGATTACTTGGTATACCCCAGCTGCTCGCGGCCAACCAGATTCCCCCACTCAAACGCATACAAAGTAGTCGCGCAACAGGAGATTTTTTAACACAACCGTGAAACAATATTTAAAAAATAAAAAATTCCAACATTCAATATATCACTCTTACACAAGATATATTTTCATGCAAGAAAAAGTAAATTATCGTAACTTACAGAACAGGAAAATGAAGTCTGCTTTCTGCAAATGATACTGCAATCAACGAAATGTAAAATCTATTCTTCTTTCATGACTAGCAAAATGCTGCATAGTTTTTTCGAAAAATGAATGTGTGTGTCTTATGTCCTCCAGTAGAGATGTTTCGATAGAGAGTAAGGCTAAATTGGTTAATCTCTTTTCACTTGTTCTGTTTCGAGCATAAGTTTTTATTCTTTTCAGAGCCGAAAACGATCTTTCTACAGATGCTGTTGATACAGGAATAGAACAAATCAGTGATACAAGGCGTGTAAGTTGTGGAAAGCATGTGGATAGCGACATGGAATTCAAAGTTTTCAGTAGTTCATATGGGCTTTTCTCTTGAAACTCTTCGGTGCAATAAAATACAGTAAGTTCATTGCGTAATCTTACTTCATCAAGATTACTCCCATAAGCTCCAAGCAAGCTAGAAAATTCCCTCTGGGGAAATTGTTTCCTGTATGTGTTATACTTGCTAATATCTTTTGATATTAATTCCAAGAACTGCAAATTTCCATAGTCTTGAAATCTAATCTCCAACTGCTTGTCCACATTATCAAAGATTTCGTAATATAGTCGCTTGTAATTTACATTGACTCTCCTAGATTCTTCGCCAACTTCTCTTATGGTTTCAGAATGTACACTTTCATACTCGCTTCTCATATCAGCTATATTTCTTCGTGTTTCTTTAATTTTTTGTCTACAGTAACCGATGTCATGTGCTTTTGTTTGGAGAATGTTGTACAATATTCCCGAGAACGAAAAGATTTTATCAAAAGTTCTCAACAAAAAGCAAAACAAAAAGTCAGATAAAATTGACAAATAACCACTAACAGGAGCCAATATATCATTTTCAACCTCGTCTTGGTTATTGAGCATAGTAGTGAATACATTCTGAAGATCATTTCTGTGCATATACACAGTGTTGACAAGTCGCTCTGTATAGTTCCATCTAGTTGGGCAAACAGATGGCAATCGTCTTTGTAGAAAATTGTCAAGAAATTTTGCTCGTTTTGGTGACCGCGAGAAGAAGGCAGCAATACCACTCAAATTACTAAAGAAAATTTTACATTCTCTGATGTTATTAACACTACGTGAAAGTACTAAATTCAATACATGCGCGTAGCAATGAATATAAACTGCCTGAGGATGAGTCTGTTTTATGAGGGCCTGGACGCCGTTCACATTTCCAGACATGGACGCTGCGTCGTCGTACGACTGAGCTATAAGCTTGTTATTACAGTCAAATTCTGTCAAGTACTCTCTTATAAGCTCTGCTATCGCCGCGGCGCTTCGGTTCGCACTTACATCACGAAATCCGATAAACCGTTATTTTGTTTCACCACCGTAAACATATCGAACACAATTGAAAACTGAGCAGTGTTGGAAACATCTGTTGTTTCATCTACCAACACAGAGACAAAATTAGCATTCGCTATTTCAGATTTAATTTCTTGCAACAGTGAATGAGATATGGAATCTATGAGATCATTTTGTATCCGATTGGATAACCCGCGGAATACTGTCGAAGTTTCCAAATGAGTCCTCAGGAGAGAATCATACTCTGCTGTGTAGTGCAGTAGTTCCACATAATTACCACGATTAAGTGACAATCTAGATTCGTCATGTCCTCTGAATGCTAATTCCTGTTTACTTAAGAAACATACGGCGTTTATGAACCTTTTGAGAAGCTCGCGATTTTGTCGCACTTTCTTATTGTGAAGAGATATTTCAGTTTGAAGTTGCTGGTCCAATTGCGTTTCAATACGAGCATGCCCGAATGATGCCAAAAGATACGAAGCTCTGATGTGTCCTACTGATAGTTCGTGTGCAGTTGCTGCTTTTGTGAAACTTCCTAAATTTTTATATCCCGATTTTGTACATGAGGTATTCTGATCTTGACCAAAGAGGCAAACAAGACCAACAAAACAAACAATTCAGTCTTTCACTGCCAGCTAGCCATTGATATTTTTCGTAGGCAGAACAAGTGAAATGTCTCGTAAATTTTTTTGTTATCTGCTGTAATTGTGCTAAGGCTGGTGTTGGCCTACCGTTTTCAATCACCTGCTTCTTCTCATGGAACTGCCTCGTTGAAAATGGTCTCCTCAAAATATCATCAATTACACACTCACTGGAAGACATACTACACACAATAGTTCCAGAATACCTGTTAGATTTCACAAATCACGTATTAATACAGAGCGTAATTACTACAAATCTTCACGAAATACGAGAAAACACGACAATACGTCACTGCAATGGAACACCACTACGTCACACACTGCTCTGCCACGCACA